>CM047808.1:31084227-31408580 GCA_026214975.1 Gentiana macrophylla
TTCGCTGATGCGTAGAGACCGATTGAAGCGGGCAACCGCCGATGTAGAACTCATGATGCGACACCGCTGAGCGTAGCGCTGACCAATCGTGGATGCGTTGACACCCCCGAGCGCAGAGACGCCTGCGGATGCGAGAAGCCTGATGGAAGTGACACCGCTGAGAGTATTGACCCACCTGTATCCATTGACCACCCCAATGCGTTGGCCACTCGATGCGGTAGACACCGCTGATGTGTTGGATCACCGGCGCGGAGACACCGCGATGCGTATTAATCGCTGCGCTGACTCACCCCGATGCAGACACCGGAAGCGCGATCACCTGGAGCGCGTAGACACCGCGAAGTTGACACCGCGACGCAATTAACAACCGCGATCAATCACTACTATCGAAGCCTAGCTCGAGCCTGACCATATATTTTTATTAAAAATTAAATTTCTTAATTTCTAAGAAAATAATCGACCTTACGCAGCCTAGCCTAGCTATATCGATTACTTAGCGCAGGTCAAGTTCGGGATTCAATTTTTATGGCTTCATCGAGCCCAAACTTTATCATCAATAATTAGCTTAACGATATTGCAGCAATCATATACGCGTGACATCGGCAATCATATATGCGATATCAAAATTTATGCGGACATCGGCAATCAAATATGTCGTGACATCAACATTTTATAAGGTGACATCAACAATTTATGTAAAGCGACATCAACATTTTACGCAAAGTTGACATCGGTAATCATACACCGCATGACATCAACAATTTATACAAAGGACATCGGCAATTACTCACCAATGCATACATTGCTTATCCCTAATGCAAAGACACCGCGATGCGCTGACAATTTCAATGCAAGTAGTATTACCACGACGCAGATACCACGATGAAGTTGATCAAGCGATGTTAGTTGATTATCGCGAATGCATTGACCATCGTGTACGCATCGACCACCCTGGATGCAAAGGACCACCCCGATGCAATCACCACCGCTGATGCATTTACCACTGTCGCGGATCCGAAGGATCTATCGTGATGCAAGACATATCACGACGATGCGACACCGCAACAACATTTGATATTTTTCCTACTTAATTTTAGAAAATCGATTTTTTTTTCTTTAGAATTCTGACTTCAAATGGCTGCGTTCTTTTGATGCATTGGCCACCCACGATGCGCAGGACAACCACGATTTAGTGGACACCAACATGCGTTGATACTTAATGGTATGCATTGACCATCGATGCATCAATTACCATCGTGGATGCACCGACAATCGCTGATGCAAGTGGACACCGTTGGCGCGTAGGTATCGCCGGCTTAAGCCGACACCGCTGATGCAACGTAATTAATCGCTGACGTGAGGGGGACTCATCGTGGATGCAATGACAACCGCCGGCGCATTGACCACCGCGATGAAGGCGATCACCCCGATGCAATGACTTCACGCGATGCATTGACCACCCCGATGCGCGATCATCGCGATTCATCAACAACGTGACGCAGACATCGCGAATGGCGACACCGCGATGGCAAAGACACCGCTGCGAAGCGACACCGCGGATGCAATCATGCCAACCGCTATGAAGTGACACCGCAATGCATTGAAAAACCGTGGATGCGTAGATACCTGGATGCAAAGACATCGCGAATGCAGAGACACCACAACGCAAAGGACTACGACGACATGCTTGACCACCGCGATGCAAGACGCGACACCCCCGACGCCAGATGTCGCGATGCAGAGACGCTGATGAAGTGCGACACCGTGGATGCATCAATTACCCTGCATTCATTGACCACCTCACGTAGTGCGGCTATCTCCGGATGCGTAGATACCGCTGAGGCGTTGATCAATTCCTGAATGCGCAGTATTACCGCGACGTAGCTGGACCACCTCGATGTGAGGACACCGGATGCAGTGACCACCTCGGAGCAGTAGACATCGGGCGATGCAAAGTTGGACTACCCCGATGTAGAGACATTTATTATGTGACTGCTTAACAAATGAGAATTTGTGCGTTGGACAACAACATTTGCAACGGCTTATGCAAAGGACACCCAACTATTTTATTCGAGTATATATTTGAGTCACATATATTATAAGATATATTCGAGTTGAGTATTAGACTTGAGTCGAAAGCTCGATCTTGTTATATTTTATTAAAATTAAATGAATTCTAAGAAAATAATCGAAGCCATTACGAAATGATTCGAGCTTATATCGAGTACTTACGAAGCCAAGGTTCATCTTGCCTTTTACTGGTCGAAAGTAAGCCCAAATTTTTTTATTGTAAGTCAAGCTCGAGCCCTCAGAGTATCGACAAGGCCTGGCTCGCCCGACATAATCTCATGTCGTGAATGACACTATTTATTTTGCAAAAATTTACCAAATTTTTTGTGTATCAAATTGTATATGCAGTGATATCAATGTCATTGATCGATTCCTGGATAAACATCGCATCAATTTTATTCCAAATCATAGTCAAACCACTATCAAAATTCATGCCATTGCGAACCATTTTGATGCCCATTTCTCTCAATAAGCACCATCACTTTAAGATAAGAAACAAGTTAATAGGGATCTATCGCCTACAAGCAAATAATGAAAAATGCGAACAAGAGCAAATGCTACAAACTGCATTGATACAATGACAAACAGAACAAGAACCTATTTATCTCGGGCTTTGATTCAATAGTTAAAAAAATATTAAGTCTAACACTTCACAAATTACCAAATGAATGCTTCTACATCATTCAAATTACATGTAAATCACATCTTCTTTCCTCCACCTGTGTACATGAAAAGCTTTAGTGAGCTCAAAACATCAAACCATGTTCTTCAATTTTGAGTGAAATCGACATAGAGCAGGGAGAAAACAAAATGCTTCAAATTTATTCGCCTCATTCTTTCATCTCCTTCATCCCATTTTGCTTCTGATTCAGAATTTTTAGAATTGACTAAAGGCCAAGCTCTTTAAAAGCAAAAAAATAAAAATCAAAATGGGATTTCTTAATTCAACTTTCTTGTTCATCATTTTGTAATAGTTTTCAACCGATTATTGTTAAAAGAAAAGTGGTGTACATTTCCCAAGTTGATAACTAAAATCCCCAATTTTCATTCCTCGCTTTCACTCGCTTTCCCCATGATTACCCCCTCCATCAACGTAAGAGGAAGCGTGAAGTATCGGTTCGATGGTGACCAAAAATCAAACCTGCTTTGCTTCGATTTCAAGTGAAAGAAATTGGTTCTTCAAGAACCCATAATCCTAACTCTAATCTTTGTTCTTGCCGGATCCATCTCCTCTCGCTAATATCACTTTCACATGCCTATTAGTATTATCCGATCGAAGCCAAGTATTCCGATCGTGAAAAACCGAAGATGTGTTAGCAAGCTAAGCGCCCACACAAAAAAATAAAATAAAAAGCATAAAGCAAGGAATAAATAATGTATATAATGTGGGTTAATTTTGTCTAGTTACTCATTTTGTGTCCTTATAAACAAATAAGATTTCTTAGTGTCCTAAATGCCCATTAAGTACTCAAATTAGTCCTTATAAACAAATATCCATAAAATATACCCAAACAAGTCATTTTAATAAAAGAAAAGTAAAAGTCTATCTATCATCAAAAATAAAATTAAATCATCCACCACTGCATTCATCTCTCAAACCCTAAATTAAGCATCCTCTTCAATTCCCTGGGCTTCCTCTGCTCGACAAATCCACCGCTTCTACATCCCGCCACTCCTCCGCTCCGCCGCCGCCTCATTGTAAAGCGCCGCTATCATGAATCGATTTCTAAAAGCGCTCCTAATGAGACAGCACCCTGTTTTCAGCTAAGGCTTGCTTGAAAGATGTCACAATCGGATAAGCGGTAGAATGTTTTCACTAGTTGGCATTGTCGGTCTTGCTCTCAAATGTGAGCATGATATTTTTCTTCAACTCTAATCACTGATGGACAAATGACCTTCATTTTGCTAAGGTGTCTGATCAATTTGTTCTTTCTGATTTTCATTTCTTGGGTTTTTCAGATTTTTCTTTGTTTTATGTGTTTTTGGTGGTTTCACGCTAAGCAATGTTCTAAAACTCGCTAGGTAAGTCGGCACGCTACAGGGGCCCCTATGGGTAGTTTGTAGCGCTGAAGGTGCTCTAGCGATTTAGGGTTTTGGCGGGATTTTTAAGGTTTTTACGGGGGTTTTAGTGGTTTTTACAGTGGGTTTTGGTTTTTACGGAGGGGTTTAGGGGTTTTAAGAGGGTTTTAGGGTTTTATGCTTCTTCTTGTCTAAACACTTAGGAAAACCTGGATGTTCGCCTGACATGGAACCCTAATTGCCTCAAGCGGCCTAAGAGCTTTACTGAAAGGCCCATGAGCGCCAGAGCTGCCTGTAAGGGCCCATGAGCGCCACGGAAATTGCCTAGCATACTTGTCGCCCCAGATAAATCGCCAGAAAGTCAAGTCGAGACGCCTAGGGGTCGCCCAGTGACTCAGCGGGCGCGAAGGCGACGCTCAGGGCGATTTTTAGAACATCAAGGCAAGGAATATGCGATTTATGATGAGTTGTTTCACCTAGAATTCTTTATTCTACTGCTTTCTACATCTGTAGTAGAATGACTTTAGCCGATATACTTAATTTGAGTTTTAGCATGGATGCAGATGAAAAGCACATTATTTATGATAAGAGCAACTCCAACGACAAAGATCAATTCAGCAAATTGTCGAAAATTCCACCCAATGGCTGTGGTTTTTCTCCATCAAATTGGTGGAAAGCAAAAATGACCAAGAATTTGTCGTTGGTTTTTCCTACCGGGCAAACACTATTCAACCCTTTTAATATATAATTGATATTTGAAGATGGAATATGCTAAGAATATTCCTTTTGATGTAGAACCATTGGAGTTGATGGATAAAATTTTGTGTAAAAGTTACACCAACTGATGATTTGGTAAAATTTGTGTAAACCCTGAGATGCTCTAAAGAAGAGGTATTGTAAGTAAGTGATGTATTGGAATAGCAATTGTCAAGAATAGCAGTTTTATGTCTCTCATGGTTTTTATTTTATTTTAAAATTTAACTTACAAGATAACAATTTATGTAAGTTTCATTTGATGAGGAAACATTGTTCTTATCATGAAAAGGTTATTGTTTATGACTCAGCTTAAATCAAGTTAAGAATCATAGTGGTCACCAAGAAACAAAGCAAGAGTATGTGGACTCGTGGCGCACCATATCTTGACATCCGCGATTCGACCTCAAATTATTTTTTCTTGAATAATTCAACGTGATAGTTCCTCAGAGACATTCTATCCATTTTCAATGACACAGAGCTACTAATTTGTTGGACCTCCAGAGATTGATTGTAAGTTTATCCTTATCCTCGCTTTCACTCATTCGCCATGTTAGATAAATCTTCTTTCTAAGATAACAAATGGTGATATTACATGGTTAGTTCCTCCGTTATTTGACTCTTGACGGGTTGTTTGCTTAATTAGTTGTTTAAAGGTAATAAAGTGGCCTATAAATCATCAGAGTTGTTTGATAAATCTTTCTTATTTTTAAACAATTTGTTTATTTGTTGAGTGGGTGGATTTATAGCTTCAACTCGTTAGATCTTTCGCATTACACGCCTAAGGAACAAGTTCAAGCAGAGTTGTTAGTGGCCATCCTCGGCCAACGGCGGTTTGGGTTTGTCTCAAATAAGCTCAAATTGTATTGACTATGAATGTGATACCGTTGAAGTATCTATTGTTATTGGTTTGTACATGCATGTCTTTCTCGCTTATGATAAATTTACCTTGCTTGTGAATTCATGTGTAATTTTCCCCATTGTTTTACTTTTCCTTTTAGTCTTTGTAATGAGCCTCAGGTTTCACTCAATATTTCTCGCAATGATAACCTTTCTCGATAGTTTAACATCCTTGATGTAAACAAGTTTTCACTAATCTATGTCTCAACTCTACTTCTAGAAGTATGGAAGGAAAAAGAGAGTGGAAAGACCGACTTGGCTTGAAGTCTCATTGCAGAAAAGTGGTAATGATGGAAGATATGACAAGTTTAGCTATAAAATACAACAACAAAATCACAAACAAATATCCACACTAAAATAGTCACGCCGCTAATGATTACTCTTTTTTTATCAAACCTTGTGTCTTGTTTTTCTTTTTTAGAAATCAACCTCAGGTCATTGGGTGAGTTTGTGCCGAACAAGAAGAAAAAATGAAAGACCGACGGATTTCACTTTTGTGCCACGTAGTGTACCAAATCACTTTTTATATTCTTCAAACCGCTTGAAACATTTTTTTTTCACAAAATGAATGAACACGAGATCACAAACGTATTCATTAATGATAAGAAAGAGAATATCGATAGAAACGAAAGAAACACATTTTCATGCATATTAATGACCTGGAAACTAAGCGCCCCGGAGATTTGACCATGAAGTTATGGTGCGCTTTTATTGTTTTTCTATAATGTTTCTAATGCGTAAAGTCAAGCTAAAGGATCGATTTATGACATTGTTCTCCGATACATCGATAAGTGGTTTATTTTGTAGTGAAAACTCCCGACAGTGGCGCAAGATAAGCTGATTCACAATTTTCATGTCTCTAAGAAAAAGCTACCTTTGCAGAGAACATGGGCGGATCTACCTTATACATACGGGGTCCACGGACCCGCTTAAAAATAAAAATACTCTACATTTTACCTATAGAAAATATTTCGACACCGCGGAAAAATTATTTATCGTGTTAAATATTTACTGACCCCGGTCAAAAAAGTTCGTATCCGCCACTAGCAGAGAATGTAATATGCTTATGTTGTTTCTTCGTTTTTTCGGCTGGATTCATATATGTGTTACGATTTATTTCACGTCGTGATCTATTTTAAGAGATTATCATCGGTGAATAATTTCAGCGGCCCGCTGCGCCTTGTACAACTCACGCTCACTAGTATATATTATTAAAAGAGATGCAATTGCATCCAGGTTGCTCCATGTCGCCTCTTGCTCAATTTTTTGGTGTTCTTTTTGGCAGCCACATGGCAAGTTGTAGACTCTCAAGTAACTGTGTAGAAAACATTACCTTTCTCTTGTTCTTGCAAAGCATAACTTATGTCTATGCAATTACCGCTTCTCTGGAATCAGCTTCATACTTCTGCTACAGGTACATAAGATTTTGTATGCCATTAATTGATCAATGTCCCGTTTCATAGCATGTGCTGCTTACCTACAAAACTTTTATTTTTGCTTCAGGATTCAACCACCTCGTTCCAGCTCCATTTTTCTTTCCAAAACATTTATTTCAGAGGATGAGTTTGGTTTGATATGATTCTTGTATTTTTGTTGCCAATTTGAATAGTAATCGATTATTCAAAGAGATTTTCAGAGCTTCACAAGTTCATTGACCACGACGAAGTACGTCTTTGGTAAGTTATGCTTCGTAAAAACGCTAACATAATGGTCTACCATGTTCATGCTGGACGGCTTACTACTGTTTCCAGAGTACGATTGTAACGCCCCATTCCCGGACACCGAGTCTTTATCCGGAAAATAAACGTTCGGCACGTATAAAATAAAATAAATTTCACTTCATACGTAAGTCTCTACTACATCGTATTGAGTTAAGCAAAACGGAAGCAAAAAGACTCGGGTAATTTTTTTTCTTTTAACAACCAAGAATAGAAACTTCATATCTAAAGGTAGAAATGTAACATTTATTAAATTGGAAAAAGAAATCAAACGAAAACCAAACGTACGACAAACCTCCACACATATACTAAAAGGAATTACAAGGTTTCCAACAAAGCTCCAAATCTAATATAATAAATAAAACATGGATAAGTAAAATTTTCAACTTCGGCGTCTGATAAGAGTCAACTTTACTATCATTTTGTATGCATTTTACCCCCTATTTGTAGCATATTCGAGGTAATTTTGGGGTAGTTAAGTGGTTTTTAAAGGCACTTTTCACCATGGTTCGAATAACAAGATGAAAGACGTTTACGTCGAAAATCTCAACATATTTGGGTGAATTGTGTGTGTTTTATTGGAATTTGTCACGCTTGGGTATATTGTTTTGTTTTATTACAGATATAGCGTGAAAGGCGGCGTGACAAGAGCGCAACTTGATGAGTATCGACTAAAAGCGGAGCTCGTGTGTGGAAGTGGCACAAGATTAAAATTCAAGATAAAAATTATAATTTATTTATCTTGTATATATAAAAATAAAAATAAAAATAAAAGAATCAGGCTCATAACAAAGCCCGCACCTCTCACTTTTAAGGAATTTGGATTTCTTTCGTTGACAATGGCGTGAGCTGGGACCAAATGGAGCCCACGCCTGTCAATGGAACTTAGACGAACTCCAATTGGGGTTTTATTTCTTTTTGTAAAGCTTTATCAAAAGCTTGGAACTGTTGTTGCTTTCTTGATTATGCAAAGCTTTCAAGCAAAACTTTATCTGCGTGAGCGGTTTATGTTCGACATTTTTTTTTTCCTTATCTGTTTTATTTTATTTTATTTTGTAAAGGTTTGTGAAAAGGTTTTGTAGAGTTGTAAAGGTTTGTGTAAAGGTTTATAACGTGATGATGCCAAGAAATGAAAAGTTTTATGATTGTGAATAAAGGTTTATAGAAAATGTTTATAAGTTGTATGACGTGGCACACACATAAACTTTTTTAAAAGGTTTATTGTTGGAGATACCCTTAGGGCTTCTCCAAGGTTTATCTTTTTTGGTAAAGCTTTAACAAAAGTTTTTACCATTGTATTTTTGGATGACTAGGCAAAGCTTTTGCCAAAACTCTGTATGCATAAACCGCTCTATTCATGCCAAGCTGGTTTTTTTTTTCCTCATCCGTGCTTCTGCTTTTGCTTTTTTTTTTTTTTTTTTTTTTCCGCCTTATAAATAGCTGCCTGGGTGCCCATATAACTATGTCTTCGTTTTTTTTACAATATCTTTTCTCTGTGCTTATTATTATTATATTATTAATTATTTCCTCACACTCATTACCTTTTTTTTCCCTCAACATTCATTAGCCGGTGCGGTTTTTTTAAATTTTTATTTTATCTATACTCTATATATATATATATATATATATATATATATATATATATATATATATATATGATATTTCTCAGGTCAAAACAATATAAACAACTACCAAAAAAAAAAAATTATATAGTACTAGAAATTATTTTTTATGTTATTAAATAATAAAATATTTATACAGTGGGTCCATTTCAATGAATTATAAAAGAGTTTTGTAAATTTGTAAAAGGTTTATTTATAAATTGATGACGTGATGTCGGCGATTGATTTATTAAAAAGTCACTTAGGTCCAATTTCGACACAGTTTTTACACCAGAATTTTATTTTCTCTGCAGAAAAATTTTCATCTATTAGAACAGCTTAGTTTTCTACTTTTTCTGCAATTCCCTTTAGAACAACAACACTGTTATTTTTCTTATTTGGCAATTGGTACACAACTAAGTGACGATTCAAGTGGTGAATTGCTACAGTTTCTTTTGGTAAATTTTATTCAAACTTCTTACCATGTTTATTGCTTATTTCTTGATGAATTTGTGCAATTTTATTAGTAGTATGAGTAGCTAATTTTTTATAGCTAAATTATGTGATGGAACTATAAAATTGATGCATAAACGATGATCTAGGGATGAGTAGAGCTTAAAAATTAAATCTTTTGAATTGTTGTGTCCTAAAATTTGATCTTAATGCTTGAATTAATTTGATCACCTAATTCATGATCACAAACACGAACTTTATAAAAGTATTTTGCGGGGGAGTGTGCGAACTAGAATTTTATGATTGTCATGCACGAAGTAGTCGAGTTTTTCGCAGCCTGTTCCTTGGTAAGGTTATTCTAGCTAAGCCGTGAATTCGGTGGATGCGGAGCATCTCATAGTTTTTAATCGTATTAGGTCAATTAAATCCCATAGAGAGGACTGTTGAACCGAGTATGGGGCGACTAGGTTGTGGTATTAGCGCCCAGGGACCAGTTGAGGAGATTGCACCCACAACACATTCATTAGAAGCGATTGGTTGGCTGGTAGGTTAAGGCTCGCCCCTAGTGATTCGGTAAAGGTGTTAAAAGTAGTGTTCTTAGCCATAATTTAGCTACTCCGTTATTCATATATTTTAAAGTCATCATTTTTATTTTCTTAGCTATAGTTAATTACTTCCACCAATATTTGTGAGCCTGAACTAGATACAAAAGTGATTGTGGTACTTGACCAATTCCTCGTGGGATACGACCTTGCTTGCCATTGTAGTACAACCGACCCGGTACTCTGCCGGTTAAAGTTGGTTTACTATAATTTGACCATAAGGTTTTCTGGCGCCTTTGTCGGGGAATTGGTCGATATCATAAAGTCATTTGAGTATTTAGGATTAGGTCGTTTTTATTTTATTGTGTTCTTGTTGTTTTGGTAATTGCAGTGTATGACCCGAAGCTCCAATGAACCACTACTTCCTTTGATTTCTGAATTTGAAGCATTTGCAAGACACCAAAGCAGCGTGAGGAAAAGAAGTCTGTTGGAGAATCATCTACATCGATTATTGAAGTAAACTCGAATCGGAAAAGTTGCAATAACCGGGAGGTGGAGGCTTAACAAATTTGGTGATGGAAATGAGACTCAAGACGGGTTGTAGTTAGACCCACAGCTAATTCTCGAGAATCGAGATCCACAGAACTTAAATAGAGTGCCCCTTCAAAATCCGAAGGCACTTAATCTAGGACCAAATGGGGTCCAAAATCATCGAGGTCGGCAGAATCAAGTCCGACAACGACAAGCCCCTCAGAATCAGAACAATAATCAGGGGAATTTAGTTGGTCAAATACCATTTGACCAGAATCAGATGATGCAAATGATGATGCAGATGATGCTGCAGAATCAGCAACAGAATGCGAATCCACCACCGGCCGCCCTTGTATATGCACAAAAGTTTTATGCACCACCTAGGGCATAGAATCCAGGCAATCAGGTACAGAACCAAGGATGGATTTTGAGGGACTATACGCAGCCTATCATAGGTGAGGGGCACACACCCATCCGTTTACCACCCATTCCGGCAAACAATCTGGAAATTAAACAGCATATGTGGTATCTTCTGAACAACAATGCGCAGTTTTGGGGTAAGTCGATTGAGGACCCCAATCAGTTTTTGAACCATTTCATGCATGTTTTTCGGACAGTGAAGATGAACGGTGTATCTGAGGAAGCGGTAAGAATGTTATTGCTTCCATTTACATTAAAAGAGGCCGCCAGAGCATGCTTCGAGTCACTTCCCCATGATTCCCTACACACTTGGGATCAAGTGACTTCGAAGTTTTTACTGAAGTATTGTCCCATCTCCAGAACCATAGACATGAAGGCCGATATCGACAATTTCGAGTAGTTAGATATAGAGAGTATGCATGAGGCATGGGATAGATTTAAAGTGATGTTGAGGAAGTGTCCGCATCATGGGTTAGAGGCATGGAACCAGGTACATCTCTTTTATGGTGGTTTACGTGAGATAGATCAGTCGAATTTGAATGCGGCGTGTGGAGGAGATGTGATGAGTGTTCAACCTGACGTCGCATTGGCAACTATAGAGAGGGTTGCAAAAAAGCAGAGGCAGTGGAAAACGGGAAAAAGGCGTTCGAGGAAGCCAATTGGCTCGGTCAACCAAGTCGGGCGAGTGAGGAATTTATGAGGATGCAAGTTGGCGTGGCGGATCTTAAAAAGTAGATGAATGACATGTTAGCGTGGTGAAGGAATCGAAAGGGTGAACTATCTGTGGAGAACATTGGGCCTCAAATTTCCATACCAAGCAAAGTTAGTCGATTAACCACGACTCGATTCTTGAATGATCCATCTCTTAAGAACCCATTTGGTATGAACCATATGGACATGCATCCTTTATGCTCGAGCCCTATGGTATATCGGACTACAAATCCGAGTTTGACATCAAATTAGCCCATGGATGTGAACTACTTAGCCAATCGTAAGCAGGGCAAAATTTTTAGAATTGGCGGGACAATCCTAATCTTGCTTGGAAGTAGAAATCAAGAGGGTGGGCAAACCACACAACCACAATTTGTGCGGCCTCAACAGAGTCAATATGTACCTCAACCACAAACTACTTTTATGAATCGAGATGCCACCTCGGCAAGGGATTATGTGCACCCTAATGCGCATCTGTCTAAGTATGCCCCACCGCCTGATCAAGACCTGCCCCTGGAGCCCATACAAATTAAAAGTTCCACGGACATCTTATTGGAGCAGATTAGCATAGACATGAAGAAGAATAATAGGGATGTGAACAAGGAATTGAAGGAGATGAGAAATGCCCATGTAAACTCATGTAAGCTGTGGTAAGGAATTTAGAGACGCAAATAGGGCAAGTGAATCGAGTGCACGTGAATGCCATCTTTACAAGAAGTGGGAAAGTTGTGGGTAGTGATATTGAGGCGCCTGAGGAGGTTGAAAAGAAGAAGATAGAACAACCGAGAGAGGAAGATGAAGATTAGGTGGTGATCAATGATGAGCAAGAAGCTGAGGAGATAGAGAAAGAGGTGGAGATGCTGAGAGCAGAACCATAGAAGCGGTCAGACACCACACGGGAAGGTACAAACAACTCAGGTATGGATTCTGTGAAAAAACCCTTTGATTTATCTAAATTACCTTACCCCCCCCTCGTGGCCCTACAAAGCCAAACATTTCTAATAAGCAAAACAAATTTCTCGATATCCTAAGAAAAGTAGAGATAAATATCCCACTTGTGGATGCGCTTGTTCATATGCCATATTATGTCAAATTTTTAAAAGGGATTTTGTCTAATAAATCTAAAATGGAGAAAATTGTTTGTTTAAATAAGGAGTGCTTTGCTGTTTTTCAGAATAAGCTACCACCTAAGTTGAAAGATCTGGGTCGTTTTTCCATTCCTTGCACCATAGGCCGGACGTTATTTCCTAAGGTGTTGTGTGACTTAGGTGCAAGTGTAAGCCTGATTCTTAGGAGGATTTTTGAGAGTTTGGGGGTAGGTGAGCTTAAACGTACAAATATGACCTTGCAGATGGCAGATAGGTTGATTAGGCGCCCAATGGGAATTGTGGAAAATGTCTTGGTTAAAGTAGGTAAACTTGTTTTCCGGTGGATTTCGTAGTCTTTGGACATCGAGGAGGATAGTCAAACCCCAATTCTATTAGGTAGACCTTTCCGGCTACGGGTAGAACATTGCTAGACATCCAAAAGGTTAGATCACAATGAGTGGGTGATGATGAGGATCATTATCTTTATCGTCTACAAAACCATTTAGCACCACTGGAAATGATTGCGCACGCGTGAGGAAGTACAAAAGGTGGAAGTTTTTAGGAGATCCTATGAGTTGTGAGCAACCCGAGGAGAGTGTGAGTGATGAGAGTGTCCCTAGGATGAAGGTAGAACCGAATGTCAAATTTAGGGGGATACGAGTCTTGCCGGAGACTATAAACTCGTCAACCTATCTTACTTTTTTAAATTCAATAAGTCGAGCCAACGACAATAAACAAAAGCGCTTATGGGAGGAAATCCACCTTTTTCCCTTAGTTTTTTTAGGTTTCTTTAAAATAAAAAAAAGAAGTGTGATGAATATTTGACCACGCATATTGAATTCCGTTGCATGCTCGTGATAATCAATATTTTATATGCTTTATACATCTCCATACTTGTGCTTACCTATGCTGAAGGTTTCGACCTTTCATCGTAGTGGATTCTTGGTTTTCTTTATTGTGATTGCACAGGTACCCTAGGAGATACATTTGAGGTTCTCACATTGCATGGTTGTGCCCGATTTCCGGTTCAGCTAAGTTTTTCTTTCTTTCCTTTCTCACTCACACACCGAGGACGGTGTTCCGATTTAAGTGGGGCCGGGGTGGTAGACTTAGCTTCACTTTACTACCATGTGCTTTACTTGTATTCATCGAATAAGTCATATGCTTGGTGTTTGGTCCTTATTGAGTGAAATTGAGCCGTTTTTAAAAAATTTCATGACTTTGAGGTTGGGAATCCTATGTGAGTCAACATGTTCTTTGGTTAATTATTAGTCATGAGTTGAATGTATGCGAGTCAAACCTTCATCTTGTTGTGGAAATTGAATTTTTATGCACATAATAGCTTTGATGTCAAGAGTTGTGGTTGGCTAGTGAATGCTTATAGATGCCATAGACATTAATCATTACACTGGAACTTATACCATTAACCGAGGAGAAATAGAGGCCGGGTCTTGGTAGATTAAGGAATGAAGGTCCTGGCATTTCTTTGATCCAACCAGAGCCAAATAGCCAACCATGTGCATAATTTCCACAGAAACCCCTCTAAGCCTTTGTAGGGTGGTTAGACCCCCACCCGAACTTTAGCCATTCGTTGATTAGCCTATAATTACCGACCCTTAGCTTTTATTTGTGGTCTACGTTTCTTTGGCTCCCTACGAGTGAGTTTTAATCTTATTTTGGGCACATTTGCTAGCACAAGTGTGGGGTGGCGAAAATGTGTATCAAATTATGGTGTTGGCGTATCTTTTGTATTACGAATGAGAAGGGGTAGCAAAAAGTGTTGGTGTTGGTTTATAAAAAAAATTTAAAAGAAAAAAATGAATAAAGTGTTGAATAAAGTTGAGTCAAAGTGTGCCAAAAAAAGGGCTATGTATTAATTCTTCCAAAGTGGCGTTGGTGGAACGAGTTTATATTGAAGTACGTTTGGATTTGAGAGTAAAGAAGGAGAATTCTTGCTTACATCAAGCTAAGAAGGAGGTGAGTTATGAGGTAAATTCAAGTTATTTTGACTAAGCTCACTCATTTTTCTCTTTTGATATTCCTTTTATCCTTTCGTTTAGCCCCGTCCCTAGACTAACGTTACAACCGTGCAAGTCCTGCCTGACCTTAGTTAACCTTGACTTGACCTCGATTAGTGGAGATGATTATGAAGTATAAGCCTATGGTGTAACACCATTAGTCATGCATTTATAATCTGAGCCGGTTGACCGTGATTAATGATTGAGAAGCTACAAACACACACACATTCCGTCTCCAGGATATGATATGTTTTGGCCCGTGTTTGTTCGCTCGTTGACAAGTTTTTACTCATTGAATATATTGGTTTCCCGTATGATCGCAACGTTGACCTCATTATTTATTTTTTAATCGCTTGATTTGCCCGAGGGCGAGCAAACGCTAAGTAGAGGGTAGTTGATAAGAGTAAACTTTGCTATCATTTCGTAGGCATTTTACCCCATATTTGTAGCATATTCGATGTAATTTTGGGGTACTTAAGTGGTTTTTAAAGGCACTTTTCAACATGGTTCGAATAACGAGATGAAAGACGTTTACGTCGAAAATCTTGACTTTTTTGGATGATTTGTGTGTGTTTTATTGGAATTTGTCACGCTTGGTTATATTGTTTTGTTTTATTACAGATATAGCGTGATAGACGGTATGACAAGGAATGCAATGTGACGAATATCGACTAAAACAGAGCTCATGTGTGGAAGTGACACAAGATTAAAGTTCAAGATAAAAATTATAATTTATTTATCTTGTATATATAAAAAATAAAAAGAATCAGGCTCAGAACAAAGCCCGCATCTCTCACTTTTAAGGAATTTGGATTTCTTTCGTTGATGTGGCGTGTAAGTGGGACCAAATGGAGCCCACCTTTGTCAATGGAACTTAATGCAGACGGAAATTTGAGAAAAAAGAGGGATGTCGGCGATTGATTTATTAATAGCCACTTAGAGCATCTCCAACAATCATCCCCAAATTTTTCCCCAATTTGGGAGTTCTACCCCAAATATCTTACACCATCTCCAACCATCTCATCCCAAATCCTACCCCAAAAAGAATATTCTAAGAATATTCCATATTAATTTATCTATTCCTAAAAAAAAACTCCAAATATATTTATATTATCAAATAGTAATAAATTTTAACAAACTTTTTATAACCACAGCTTACAAGTATTACTAATTGAAATTTCATTGGATACTCTCTTATTGGATACTCTTATTGCATTGGATTCTTTTTTTAACATTGGATACTCTTCAACTCTCCTATTTTCTCACTTAAATTATATATGCATGTGATTGTCTTTTGGAGTATTCTACTCCCTCAATCATACAATTTTGTCAAGGATTCTTCTTTATTAGACTAGCCAACCCGTGAACATTATCACAATGCAGAGCTTTGGATTTTCTTCCATGTTTACTTTATTTGACATGGATACTATTTTATCCATACAATTTCCTTTCCTTTTTTTGTTTTTATCTTGTTGGTTTCTTATGGATTCCTTCAATACTTTATATATAAATACCAAATAGTTTCATTGTTTAATACACACACACTTCAACTAGCCAATTATATCCTTTGAATATTCTTAGTCCATTTCCATGGCGTCACTCCTTCAAAGGGGCACAAATTACACCCAAGAAGAAGATGAACACCTTTGTCTAGTCTACATATTTATTAGCCAGGATCCCCGAATTGGTAACAATCAATCCGGAAACGCGTTTTGGGATCGAATTACCCGAGGTTATAACTCAACCAAGCCGCCCCCCATTACTAAAGAGCGAAACAAAAAATCTCTACAAAAACGCATGGGATTAATCATCACTGGAGTAGGCCAATTGAGGGGGAAAATCCGGCAGGTGGAGAATTGGAATGAGAGCGGTACATCAGACAAGGACATCGTGAGTAGCCAATTATTATTATGTTTCTTACGTTATATGTCATTTATAATATTATCTTTCTCTATTTGATGTAGTTAATGAAAGCCAAGAAGATGTACATGGATGATCCTAAGTGTGAAAAAACGTTCAAGTATGATCATGTGTGGCCCCTGATGAAAGATCTTGAAAAATTTGCAGCACACGATGGAGATAGTTCGTCTAACAAAGAGATACCCGTAGTTTCATCTCCTGATGTGTCTTTTAGCATCAATTTAACTGATGAAAGCGGTGATGTTGGTAATTCATCTAGAAAACGTACTGGTACGTCAAAAAGACCAGATGGGAACAAGCTCGCCAAAGGGAAGCAAGCACAAACTAATGAGATGCTAGCGCGAGCAGATGCCATTGCAAGTGACACCGCTTCAATTTCGGAGTCCATGAAGGAAAAAACAATCGAAATGAGACGCTACACTGATTTAAAAATCATGAGTAAGGATTTGAACACCATTACTAATCCAAATTTGACGAGCCTATTTTGCTAGTGAACAAGCAAGGATTGTCCGAAATATAATGAACAACAATCCAATCAAGCTTCTAATAACTATCCAAATCCAAATCGTTCGGTGAACTTTTTCGAATATAGGACCAACCGGAGATCTAATTATTATTATTATTATTATTATTATTATTATTATTATTATTATTATTATTATTATTATTATTATTATTATTATTATTATTATTGTTATTATTATTATTATTATTATTATGCATTGTTTGTGAGTTAATGTATGTTTTATGGGATTAGTTCGGTGTGCTTGTATTATTGATAATGTCAAATAAATGTATGGTTTTTGTGTTTCTAATAATATAAGAAAATTATCGTATTTATCTAAGATTATTGGGTTGTGTTTTCACGCATTATTTTCAATTACATTACAACACACATTGTAATATTTACATTATTATAAAGATTTATTTCATAATTTCCTATAAAAAAAATATAAAAAAAAAACCAAATTGACCCAATTGAAGTCGGCTAGCAAAGGAAAAAGGTGGAAAATATGTGGGTCCAAATGTTTGGGGATAATTTGGGGGAGATGGGTGATCACCCCAAATTTGGGGGAGGAAGGAGGATTTCTCTAAATTGGGGGGTTGTTTGGGGGGATTGTTGGAGCAAAAATTCCCCCAATTTGGTGGTTTGGGGGGATTGTTGGAGATGCTCTTAGGTCAAAATTCAACACAATTTTTACACCAAAATTTTATTTTCTTTGCAGAAAAATTTTATTCTATTAGAACAGCTTAGTTTTCTACTTTTTCTGCAATTCCCTTGAGACAACAACACTGTTATTTTTCTTATTTGGCAATTGGTACACAACGAAGTGACGATTCGAGTGGTGGATTGCTACAGAATCTTTTGGTAAATTTTATTCAAACTTCTTACCATGTTTATTGCTTATTTCTTGATGAATTTCTGCAATTTTATTAGTAGTATGAGTAGCTAATTATTTTATAGCTAAATTATGTGATGGAACTACGAAATTGATGCATAAACGATGATCTACGGATGAGTAGAGCTTAAAAATTAAATCTTTTGAATTGTTGTGTCCTAAATTTGTTCTTAATGCTTGAATTAATTTGATCACCTAATTCATGATCACACACGAACATTATAAATGTATTTTGCGGGGGAGTGTGCGAACTAGAATTTTAGGATTGCCATACACGAACTAGTCGTGTTTTTCACAGTATGTTCCTTGGTAAGGTTTGTCTCATAGTTTTTAATCATATTAGGTCAATTAAATCCCATAGAGGGGACCGTTGAACCAAGTATAGGGCAACTAGGTTGTGGTATTAGCGCCTAGGGACCAGTTGAGGAGATTGCACCCATAACACATTCATTAGAAGCGATTGGTTGGCTGGTAGGTTAAGGTTCACCCCTAGTGATTCGGTAAAGGCGTTAAGAGTAGTGTTCTTGACCATAATTTAGCTACTCCGTTATTCATATATTTTAAAGTCATCATTTTTATTTTCTTAGCTATAGTTAATTACTTCCACCAATATTTGTGAGCCTGAACTAGATACAAAAGTGATTGTGGTACTTGACCAATTCCTCATGGGATACGACCAGCTTGCCGTTGTAGTATAACCGACCCGATACTCTGCCGGTTAAAGTTGGTTTACTATAATTTGGCCATCAGCGTCCTTAAACGTCGCCATCGAAGTCCTCCTCGAACTCTTCAATTACGTGTTCATCTTCTCTCCCCCAAACATATAAATAAACATGCATTTAAGGTAAGTACTTTGTACATAGTAAGAATCAGAAGCTGCAATTTAATTAGGCTCTTTAACAGTTTTTATTTAAATAATTATCTTTATGAGACCGACTCGATCTAAGGTTCATTCCATGCTCATCGACACTTCATGACTATACGCTTCTAACTTAACTTATCTTGGTTACGTCATCATCCAAGGGCACTATGCATGATGTGTATCCATCACGAGATATCATTGCCAACTATGTTGAATAGCACCGATAGTCCTGGTATCTCCCCGGTATGCATATACGTTCAGCGAATTTCCTCCACTGCCATTTAGCCGTTTATAGGGCATCAGAAACTCAATCGAGGCTTGTTTACGTTTAATTAGTGTTATTAGATCATGAAACAACGTTTAAAATCCCAAACATATCTTAAAATAGCTTATTTATCAAAACAGGGGCAATGTGCGCACATTCCGGGAATGAATGTGCACATTGGGCTTAAAATTACATTCACCGACCATTGTGTGCATATTCCAGGGGAATGTGCACACACTCTAGAACCTCTCCACATTCAGCCTTGGCAATGTGCGCACACTGCTAGTCAATGTGCGCACACTAAGCGCACAAAACTCTCTAAACACGTTTTTATGCACTTTTTCGATCTATACTCAAATCCAAACATGTTCAACATCAAAATACTCAAAAGAATAGCAGAAAAAGATGACTTTTATCTACCATAACAACCTTAAATCCTCAGGCAACACGGTGGCATGCCTATACTTGTGTGGTAACTGTTGTTATAGGCAAACTCCGCTACAGGTAGGTAATCATCCCATGATCCGCCTACTTCCAAAACATGGGCTCTCAACATGTCTTCAAGTGTTTGGATGGTTCTTTCTGACTGCCATCTGCCTGAGGATGAAAGGCCATACTCATATCCAATCTCGTACCAAAAGCTTGTTGTAAACCTTTCCAAAACCGACTAATAAACCGACTATCTCAATCCGAGACTATATAGATAGGTACTCCGTGTAACTTCACTATATTATCCAAGTATAGTGTGGTCATCTTCTTCAAGGGCATATCAACCTCAAACGGTAAGAAATGAGCGGATTTGGTCAATCTATCCACGATCACCCAAATCGCATCATGTCAGCCTCTTGTCTTTGATAAGCGGTGATGAAATCCATTGCGATCTTATCCTATTTCCATTCAGGGATATCCAATGGCTTAAGCATTCCTCCCGGTCTTCTATGCTCTGCGTTAACTTTTTGACAAATGTCACATTCCATAACGAACTTAGCTATTTCCACTTTCATTGAGGCCACCAAAACTTTTCTTTCAAGTCTTTGAACATTTTAGTAGCTCTAGATGAAGCGCAAAAGCAATCCTATGTGCCTCTTCCATAACTCTTTGCCTTAGATCACCGACATTAGGCACATATAACCGATCCTGGTACCAAAGGTTCCCATTCTTGTCTAAAACATATCCCACTGTAGGCTTTTCTATTGCAACTCGCTTCAAATCAACCAAACTGGATCTTCATCTTGTTTTTTTCCGTATATCATCCATCAACTCGGATCTTGCTAACAACAGCGCCACAAACTTTCTATCTTCGATCTGATCAAAACCCTAGATTTTTAGCCCATCTAACTTCTCTGCCACAACTTCGATACTTGAAACTGCAAACACCGGTTTTCTGCTCAAAGCATCGGCCACTATATTCGCTTTACCCGGATGGTACTGAATATCCAAGTCATAATCCTTTACGAACTCTAGCCATCTCTTTTGCCTTATATTCAGATTTTCTTGAGTGAAGAAGTACTTCAAACTCTTATGATCAGTGACGATCCTAGCCTTAACTCCATACAAGTAGTGCCTCCAAATCTTTAGGGAAAACACTACTGCTGCCAACTCTAGATCATGTGTTGGGTAATTCTTTTCATGCACTTTCAACTGTCTGGATGCATAAGAAATGACTTTTCCTCCTTGCATCAACACACAACCTAACCCTTGTCCCGAAGCATCAGTATACACGTCATAATAATCAAAGATCTCCGAAACTGCCAAAACTGGGGTTGTAGTCAACTTCTCCTTCAAAGTCTGAAAAGGCTCTTCACACTCGCTGGTCCACTCAAACTTCACATTCTTTTGAGTGAACTGGGTAAGTAGTGTAGCTATCTTTGAGAAGTATTGTACAAACTTCCTATAATAGCCAGCCAAACAAAGAAAACTCCTAACTTCTGAAACCATAGTCGGTCTAGACCATTTCTGAACAGCTTCAATCTTTGCCCGGTCAACCTTAATGCCTTCTCCAGAAATGACATGACCCAAGAAACTAACTTGATTCAGCCAAAAGTCACACTTTGAGAACTTAGCATACAACTGGTTCCTCTTCAAGGTATTTAACACTATCCTCAGGTGTTATCCATGTTCTTTCACATCCTTTGAGTATATTAGGATATCATCTATGAACACTATCACAAACTTGTCCAAGTATGGCATGAGGACACGCTGCATTAAATTCATAAATGCAGATGGAGCATTAGTGAGTCCAAATGGCATGACCAAGAACTCATAATGTCCATACCTCATACTGAACTGCTACATTGATCTTCAACTTGTGATAACCGGACCTAAGATCAATCTTAGAAAAGACTCACTTGCCTTGCAGCTGATTAAAAAGATCATCAATCCTTGGTAAGGGTACTTATTCTTGATGGTAAGATTATTCCATGCTCTGTAGTCTATACACATCCTCATGCTACCATCCTTCTTCTGAACAAACAACACTGGAGCTCCCCAAGGCAAAGTACTAGGCTGAATTATATTCCTTTCAAGAATATCCTTAAGTTGAGCTTTCAACTCCTTCAATTCAGCCAGTGCCATTCTATAGGGTGCCTTAGCAACTGGTGCCGCTCCGGGTACCAACTTGATCTCAAACTCTATCTATCTATCTAGCATGTTACCCGGTAACTCTTCTGGAAACACTTCAGAGTACTCTCTTACCACAGGGGTTTCCTCTAACTTAGGCTTCACTTGTTCCACATCCACTGCGTACAACAAGTAGCTTACACAACCTTTCTGACAAGCTTTTATCGCCTTCACTGCTGAAATTATAGGGTGACACTTCTTACTAGGCTTGTCAACATTACCTTGATAAGTCTTATCTGATTTCCCGGGTATCTTAAAGGCACTCTCTTTTCCCTACAATCCAGGTGAACATAATTCTCGGATAGCCAATCTATTCTAAGAATTACATCGAAATCCGAAAAGTCCAAAACCGTAAAGTCACTTTTGCAACGATCGTTCCTACCGCACATCCACTTGAGGCATCAACTTGGCTACCTTAGTCACTTTTCCTAAGGGTGTTGTTATCTCCAATGTGTTTCTTAAGGTCTCCATTGGTAAATTGAGCTTCTTAGCTATATTAGACGACACAAAAGTATTAGACTCTCTGGTATCAAACAAAGCCGTCACAGCTAAGTTGTCTAATATTATCATGATAACATTATCATCCGGTTTTAAATACTCTGCATCCACGTCAAAAACTCAAACTGGGCGACTTGGGCCGCCTTTCCCGCTTTCTTGATTTTGAGTTCCTCTTAGCACCATTAATGACTGAAGGCTTGTCCTTGAAGGTTTCAACATCAAAGACCTTGTTCAACATTTCAGCCATGTTCCTTGGTGTACTTCCCAACCTTCCCGCTTGGATCTCACGGGACAAACCATTCTTGAACAACTGAAAATGCACTATTCAACTTCTAATCGGTGCATTCCTCACCGGAAGGTACTTCCTTATGTTTACAATCCATGTAAACAAAATTCTTGGATAGCCGACCTATACCAATAATTACACCATGATTCAGAACATCCAAAACTATAGGATCCTTTTCTTCTTCTTCTTTTTTTTCCAACGGTAAACTCCAACACGATCATCAATATCTTCTAGATGAACCACAAGACTAGACCCCCAACTTGAACCAAACCGCTCGCTTCTTGCTGGGACCTAGAACTTTCGATTCCAAACTTATCAACATGATTATCTCTGAGGTTACCTAACATTTTGAAGGATCATAATGTTACTATGTGGTCTAATGAGATCTTACCTTAAAGAAGGAAGCCTAAAGGATGCTTTTCTCTGATACCAACTAAAACTCCCCGTTCCCGGACACCGAGTCCTTACCCGGAAAAGGAACGTTCGGCACGTATAAAATAAAATAAATTTCACTTTATACTTAAGCCTCTACTACATCGTATCGAGTTAAGCAAAATAGAAGCAAAAAGACTCAGGTAATTTTTTTTCCTTTAAACAACCAAGAATATAAACTCCATATCTAAAGGTAGAAATGTAACATATATTACATTGAGAAAAGAAATCAAACGAAAACCAATCGTATGAAAAACCTCCAAACGTATACTAAAAGGAATTACAAGGTTTCCAACAAAGCTCCAAATCTAATATAATAAATAAAACATGGATAAATAAAATATTCAACTTCGGCGTCCGTACACTACAAGAAAAACGGATTTTAATGACGGGAATTTAATGATGGGCCATAATTTCATCACTATAAGCGTATTTTAATGACGGTAATCTATATATATATATATATATATATATATATATATATATATATATATAATTATAAAATGTGTAAGCGTGTGAGTAAGTTCTAAGTCTCATCATTATTGATTCCTCATCCCCTTATTATTTGTATAAACAAAATATTCCTGTCATTGATATGTAAAAAAGTATTATAAATTTTTTTTCCATTATAAGCATTTTTTTTAAATTTTATTTTTACAAAAACCCAAATTATAGGCGGGCAACATTCCTAGCAAAAACATTCCCAATTCATTTTTTTCTAACATTCCTAAGGGGCATTCAGTAAAAACGGGTCTTTGACCAAAAATTTTGGAAAAACGGGTGTCTACCCAAAATTTGAATTTTTTTCTCCCGTTTTAGGTGTTTTTTGAACCAAACTAAAACCCTATTTGGGAAGGGGCACCCCTTAGGGGATTTGAGGCCCTTAAGATCGTGCACATTTGTGAAAGAAATGAGAGAAAATCGCGGGTCAAACTTCACTAAAATCCAAAACACCCTTTTTTCCAAACTTTTTTTCCAAAACACCCTTCTTTACTCATTATCCCCATTCCTAATTATACAGAAAAACCTAAAAGATTTTCAGACCAAACCAAAAAACTAGAAATTATTAACGCCTCCGACAACGATGGCTAGCTACTTTCACAACACCACCGATTCCGGCCTCTGTCCTAACGACCCCCCAAATCAATGGTCTTTCTGATGACTGCCCTCCCCTGTCATCTCCGATTATCATTCTCCATCATCCGAATTCACCGATTGGAGATGAAGCGGGTCCAAACCCTTCACTTTGAACTATCGACGTGGAGAAGACGGTGAGTAGAAACTTCGCACTCGCAGTCCAAGCCAAAGATGACCTCCTGTCTATCTTCTTCGGTGGTCACTCCTGTAGAGGTTGCAGGTCATGTCATTGCGTTCTTTTTCCCTAAATTCTTTTTTTGACTATGATTTCCCCCCGATTCATTTCCCCCCAAATAAGAATAAGAACGCCCTTATTTTCATACTCAAGGTTCCCTTTTCGTACTATAAGGTTCCCCCAAATTAATCTTTTGCTTACTGAATTATTCACAGTAAGATCGTGATTTACTTTTTTTCCTTTAATTTGGTGTTGTGAAAATATCTTCTTTTTTTTAGTAAACTGTAATTTTATTAAAAACAGAAAGAAAATTACAGTGTTGCCATCCATGGCCTCCTCAAGATCTGAGATATGTCATCGAGAAGCAACCCCGCCTCCTTAAACCCCTAGTCCGAAAAACCCGAGATAGGAAAAATCAGGTGCTAGGGGAAGAGTACGGGCCTTAACTCACTGGCAAAACTCCCAACCAAGAGGAAAAAACAAAAAAACAACAGATGAGACCACCTATAAGCCCTATCAAGCCTCAAGCAAAACATACAAAGATAAGAAAAAAACAATCCTTGACCTAAAGATTGAAAACTTCTGTCTTGGATCTGCTGCGATTCTGACTGTAGAATGAAAACGCATCCAAGTGATCCATGCAATGATCAAGCTGCAGATTCGATCTTTTAAAATGAAGCCTGCTTCCAATTGATCCAAGCAATGATCCACTGTAATCTTGGGTGATGAAGCTTTTACTGTGATTTATGATCAAGTCGGGTCCCGCCAGGAAGCATATGAATAGATAAACCGCTTATAAGTGCTAAATGCAAACCGACACAGAGAGTGTAGATACAACCTGGTTTGCACCTTCAGAAAGAAGCGAAGGATGCTTCCAAGTATGATGACCATCAGCAATTTTCTATCCATTAATGGTATCTCGATATGGGGCATTTGTAGCAAATCTTCAAGGAGGATAACCCTAAGCCCTTCTTCAATCGCCCTCGTGAATGGTACTTGTTTCTTTGGGAAGTACTAGCCTTCTTAGCCAAGAAATATGCTGCCATATTGCCTTCTCTATAAACATGCCTCGATCTTAAAATGATTCTCGATTCAAGGTCTCGGTCAAAAGATTAATCTCATTCACATATCTCCAAGGAGGTGGGATTTTCCATGAATCATCTCAACAAGCAATTTAGAATCGGACTCTATGCTCACATGTTGAAGTTGAAGATCAATACACCTTGTGTACCATCAATTAGAGCCTTGATTCTGCCTCAAAATTGGAAGCAATACCATATGCTCTAGTACTGCAACAATCAGAGAGCTATGTTCATCACGAATGATGAATCCACCTCCAAGCAAGCCCCGGATTTTGAAGAGTGGAACCATCGAGTATTAAGTTTATAGTATGCATGAGGAGGAGCTTCCCATCTAACAACAATGGAAGACTTTTTGGCCTAGCGAGCAAGATGTGTGATAAGGCCAGTACTAACAAGAATTAAGTCATCACTATTTTTTTGGTGAGATTCATAACCTGACAAATGCCTTGCAAATCTGCAACTACATTCTTAATAATCTGATTGGATTCCATGATGGTCTCATGCAAGCTGCTGCACCTATCCTTCCAAAGCTCCCACTAAATCAGAAAAGGGAGGATCCGAATGACCTTACCAAGGGCTCCCCTGATATTAGTGAAAATATCTTATTTTCATTATTCTTGTACTTAAAATACCACAGCTTTACATGAAATATGGTAACTTTTATGAAACATGACCTAGTTGTTACTATTGTAATGGATTTGCTGTACTCGTTAGTGATTTCATGTACTTTTTGGTTTCCAATCATCGTTTTCCAGAAATTCACATTATTCAGAAAATGTCACTTCGAATGATTGAACATAATAGTTTATAGTTGTTTCGTATTTTTTTTTATTTACATGAAGTGATAGGTTAATAAGGGAAAGGGATCCAGAAGAGATGTATCTTCATAACTGGGCAAGCAAATTTGACTCATTTACACCTTTCCGGTGGGGGAGCACACCGCTAACGGGGACAAACAGAGTAATGTGATTGGCTTATGTAGGGAGTAATATATTCAAGGTGGTTCTGGGAGAGGAATTATCGGTAGATCAAGAATACGCCCTCGTGGAATTCGTAGATCTGTTACTGGCCGCCAGAACATGTCCCCATCAATTGGTCGTGCAATAGGCAGAGGTCGAGGCCATAGCGTTCTTCCATCGTGGTACTTGAGAAGGCCCCTTCAAGATATCACTGCCATTTATAGGGTAACACATTTTTTGCATTTTTCATGATGATCTTTGTGGATAGCTTTATATGTATGAATCGAAATGTGAATGCGTCTGTGATTCCTTGAAGCTGTTGCGCTATGTACTTGTAAAATGAGTCTTTATATATAGCATGGACTTGCAAGTAGTGAGATTCTGTGTTGTTGATCTGGTTGAATTTGACTGTGTTATGAATAATCATTGTAGCAGTAAAATAATGTGAATTATAGTGGAACTTTTTAATTGCATTGTTTGCAATTAGATAAGCATGGTTCAGGATTTTTATCTGCATTTTTATCTTTCTATAATTTGGTTAAACACCCTGCATCATTTGAAATCCTAAAGAATGTTTGCTTTGATATGACCTGGAAGTAGTGTTCTTTGAAGCTCTTATTCTTGTTGTGAAAAAATATTTATCAGGGTGGATAGAAAAAGTGGGTTTAGTGATATTAGAATGGTATCACTTGTGAAAGATTATTATACGAACTATCATTGTACATATTTATAGTTTTTAGTAGTGTGAATATGTTTCTCTCTACTCTGTGCTGATTGGAAAAAATGAGTTTGTTTTGATAGTCCATTGTGACGCTAGCGTTGATTGGATCAGCATGTTTTTGGAAATTTCTACACTAACTTGTTTCAATTTTCTCAATACGCTGTCCTGCACTTCTCATATGTGTTAGCAGGTTAACCTGAATTCAGTTAAATGATGCTTCTAACTCCATTTCAATTTGTTGTTTAATCCATAACAATCTGATTATTTTTGTTTAGTATTTTCTCTCATCATGGGGGTTTAAATTAGTTTATGATGTCTTTTTGATCATTTAGTTGTTGCTAGTAGTTGTGAGAAGATCTGGAATTCTATGCGAAAGAACTATCTTTGTACGACCTTATATAGTTCATCAAACACTGCTAAAAGGTAAAAAAATCATATTCAATTGTATCTAGCTTGATCAAAGGTCAATTACATCCGTTAGAAATCCCTCTAGTTTTTTTCTCTTTTGGTGGAAAGCATGAAATGTGTTTGCAACAGATTCCTTTTGTTGGTGATGCAGATGAACTTGACCTTTAACATAGAAAACTAATGGTAATCCAACTATTAGTAGATATATATTTTCTTCATCTCCTTTTGTATGAACAATTTGTGATTCATACCCTCACGATAGTGACATTTTCTTATTTTATCTTACTAGAATTTCTTTTGTTTTAATTATATCACTTCAGGAACGCAAAGAATCAAACAAAGTATTTTAGCGTATTTAATCAGGGCATTAACAATACCTATGAAGGCTTGGTGAGATACTTGCAATCTATTTCTCTTAAAACAAAGAAAAGATATTAAGCCCCTTGAAGTAGAACCTTGAAGTGTCTGATTCTCTCCATAACGTCTTGGAAGAAAATTGCTTCATGTTCTGGATTCAAGAGGTAAGATCTTTGTTGTCTACCTTAAACATACTGCATTTTGTACCACAGGTTTTTGTTTTTATATCTTTTCATTGATAAGTTCCTTGCAATCATAGGCTTATGTGTATATGTGATGGCCTTCAGGGACAATCCAATAGGAAAAACTCAGGAGGAAAATGCAGACATTTTGATTATTGACCCCAATAAAAAAAGGTAAAGATAGAAGGAGAATTTTCACAATTAACTAGGTTTTTAAAGATGCAACTCAACATATGAACTTTTTCTCTTCCTTATATGCTTCTTCGTTCTCCACAAAAGTAAAAATAATTACTGCATTATTAAGAGAAAAAATCTTCTACCATCACTCAAATGGAAGGTTCTAAACATTTCTGATGAATATGCCTTCACTTTGCATAAATGGGTGTGGGTTGAAACATTCTCAAGAAGTAAATGAATAAACTATGAGTGTTTATTCCCAATTTTCTTCCTTTTGATTTATTTTGTGTGGCTGCATATTGTCCTTTTTGGATGATTAATTGATAATAGTTTCCTTATATTAGATATTGTTAATAATTTACAAAGTGATGCTCGGTTTGTGTAAGTGAGCATATGATTGTTTTGAACATTTTTTTCCATCATTTTCTATCAATATTAGTCGAGCTTATTCTTGGACTATGTCCTGAATCTGTTTTGAACATTATGATATGTTGTCCTGATTGCTTAGTTATTTGCCTTATTTGTTGAGTCAGATGTTGTCTTGGAAATTCCATTTGCCCTCACATGTCTAGGCTACAAAGGGACAAGGCTTCGGGGAGTTAATGTTACCTTATAGTCTTCTTGTTAAAAGCTCTTGAATCAGTTAAAGTTATTGAGCCTGCCTGCTGGAAGTTCTTTATTTAAGTTCCTCTTTGCCATACATGAATCTGACTTGCACTTGTTTAAGTAGTTCACTTTAAGTAGTGACTTGCACTTGCTTTTGTTATGTGCATTTTCAGCTTGAAAAAATATACGTGAGGCATCTATGGAATACTAAATGTGAGCTCCACAATGAAGATATTGTGAACATTCTTTCGGACAATGCTTTCCATGCCTTGATTTATAATATATATATGTTGTAAGTACAATACAGTGCAATCCGAGCTTATATGCTTGCGGTGTTTTGACTTGACAAGTCAAACTGAAAATTGCATATTAGTTGAGTCCTAAACATAGGTGTTGGATATATGATAGTTGAACTCTAGTAGGTATGTTTTAGATATATCTCACTATCTGTGTTCTCAATTAAAGGTTGAATCTGAATTTTCTTTAGAATTTGATTAGTCAGTTTGCTTGTCTTTAATTTGATAGGCCTTGTTTAGTTTAGTGCCTTGTGAATCTAATAAGTTGTGCATTTTATTTGATTAGCTTTATCTCTATTTTTTTTGTAACATATCTACTATGTCTTTAATATCTATTAAGTACAAATTGTAACAATATTGCTTAGCAAGTCGGTTTGAGAGCTCATGTTTGTTAATCCTAGTCTGATTTGTTTGTTATGATTGTAAGTGCTTTAATTCTGGAAATAAGAATCTGATATCTTGTTTTACTAAATCTATGTAAACTTGAATTATGTTTGTTTTCTGCTGCCGTGTTTATGTGTCCAGGAGTTTGAAAGGTTTGGATGCATTATGAGGAGATGTGTGAAAGGATTGCTATCGATCATATCCTAAGACCGTTCAATTGTGCTGTCAAGTAGGTTTTGTTGCCCATGAACCATCAATGATTGAACTAGATTATCGTATCCCACCAATGTTTGTTTTCTGCTGCTTTGTATTACTTCCCTCTGCCTCACTACATTAAAACAATTTTTTTTTGCAGTATGTCAGATTTAGTTTAGGCTGTTGTTAAAGGCACTGCACCCAATATACTTTTGGGGCACCACAATGACGTCCGACCTATGGAAAGTCGGATGTATGTTCAACATTCAACTTTTGCAAAGTCGAATATAAGTTCAAAGTGTGGTGTCTTTAACAGGTGCCTTTAGTTTATGTCTATGGTGCTTCAGAATGAGTGTATTTTTATTTCCTAAGTCATTGTATTTCTTTTTTTGCATGACTCCGCATTGTTTTTAATCTGTGAATGTGTATTGGGTATCTAATTCTTGATTTGGTAATTAGATTACAATATCCAAACTCATCTGATATTCATATATCTCATTTGAACAAGGGCTAAAGATGCAAGCGATAAGAAGATATTGCTAGAAATGTTATTTGGTGCTGTTGATAATCCTGCCCCGGCTAATTATTTGTTGATATCTGGTGATCGGGATTTCTCAAATGCTCTACATCAGCTACGGATACATAGATACAACATTTTTTTGGCACAACCTACACAGGCATTCATTCACCTCGTTGCAGCGGCTAAAACGTGTGGATCTGGTCAAGTCTTGTCACAGGAGGTCCAACACTAACAAGTAAGGAAGCTACTTGACAACTTAGTGTTTTGGTGATTGACATTTATGGATGTTAGATATTTGTCATTGGGGGATGTGATATTAGAAATTCCTACCATTATGCATCTACATGTAGCTTTTCGTGTTGAATATTTTGAAACTACTACACCTCAATGTGTATATTGGATACCTCGGTGTATATTTTGGATATATTAATGCTTATTGTTGCAACTTACTGTAGTGTGGCTTATTTAATGGTTTTGATATTCTAATCTTTCTTTGTAATGACTTGTTCTTTCATGGTATGTTTGATGATGGTGAGTTATTTACAAAGAGCAGGTTTTAGTGTGCGGCTAATAACCCTCTAATGACAAGAATTTTTTGTCATAAATTCGTGAATTATTTGCCCTACAATGAGGAAACTTGTCGTCATTAGTTCGTGCATTAATGAGGGGTAAATGACCCTATAATGATGATTTTTTTGTCATTGAAATATGTTTTACTGACGGGTAATTAACCTTATAATAACGGCAATAGTCGTCCTTGAAAAACATTTAATGATAGGAATTTACGGACGTTAATGTGTATTATAATTAATGACGGTAGCCATTTTCTCATCATTGTTTATTTTTAACAAGAGAGGCAGTAATAAGGGGGCGATGAGGGGAATTTCCCCTCATTAAAAGCCTTTAATGACGAGAAAATGCCTTTTAATGACGGGAATTCCTCTCATTAAAAACTGATTTTCTTGTAGTAATTAAATGTCGTCATCAAAGACCTCCTCGAACTCTTCAATTACCTGTTCATCTTCTCACCCCCCACACACATAAATAAACATGCATTTGAGGTAAGTACATTGTATATAGTAAGAAGTAGAAGCTACAATTTAACAATTTTTATTTAAATAATTATCTTTATGAGACCGACTTGATCTAAGGTTCATTCCATACCCATCGACACTTCATGACTATACGCTTCTAACTTAACTTATCTTGGTTACGTCATCATCCAAGGGCACTATGCATGATGTGTATCCATCACGAGATATCATTGCCAACTATGGTGAATAGCACCGATAGTCCCGGTATCTCCTTGGTATGAATATACGTTCGGCGAATTTCCTCCACTACCATTTAGCCGTTTATAGGCCAGCAGCGTTGTTCACTTTTACTGACCGTATCACATCGCCGATATGAATCTGTGCCTTACCGAGGATAGGTGACGTTTCATCTTTTACTACGCGTATGTAATTATTATCCGTTATTATCTAGCCACCTATGTGTTTTCAAAGTAAAGCTCACCTTATCAACTCTACTCCCTCACTTAGACAGCTATACATCGCATCCTATCAAGTACACAGATATTGATGAACTCTAGTTCATCAAAGCACAAGCCCTTTCATGCTTTTCCAACGGTCCCGAATTTCAACCCCTTTAAGAGTACGTCCATGCATCAGAAACTCAATCGAGGCTTGTTAACGTTTAATTAGTGTTATTAGATCATGAAACAACGTTAAAATCCCAAACATAGCTTAAAATAGCTTATTTATCAAAGCGGGGCAATGTGCACACATTCCAGGGAATGTGTGCACATTGGGTGAATATATTACATTCACCCGCTTGGTGTGTGCACATTCCAGGGGAATGTGCGCACACTCCAAAACCTGTCCAAATTCAGCCTTGGGAATATACGCACACTGCTAGTCAATGTGCGCACACTAAGCGTATAAAACTCTCTAAACACGTTTAAATCCAAACATGTTCAACATCAAAATACTCAGAAAAATAGCGGAAAAACAGGACTTTTATCTACCATAACAACCCTAAATCCTTAGGCAACACGAAGGTATGATTTCAAATCTTCAACTCCAAAATTCTGCAGCAAAACAGAGCCTTTTACACAACCACCTAGATGACCAATCCCAAAACGAATTAGAATCAATCAAAGGCTCCTAAAACGATCAAAATACGATTCTACGAATAAAATATCACCATAAACGATCAAATCAGCCCTTGAGGGCGAAATTCATACCATAGCCAAAGCTTCAACATTCTTGGGTTGAAACGATGCTCTCCTTACGAAGATTCCGATGCTTCTCTCGAAACTGAAATCCGAAACGAACGACTAAGAAATTGAAAAAAGTCTCTAGGCCACTTTCTAATGCTTCAGAGCTTTTCTTCTTTTACGTAAAAGCAAATTTGTGAATTGTAATTAGGTTAAGGGGATTTAATTTTCTTAAATAGAAAATTTCCAAATTATAACCTAATTACATTTTTCCCTAATTACCCATTTAATTATGGAAAAGAAATCTGAATTTCTCTTAAAATATACATATATATTTCGGCCATACAAACAGATATTTAAGTAAATACTTAAACTCCGAATAAAAGGAATGAACACAATATTTCGTTTTCGCAAAATGACACGTCTGCCATTTACCGAAAACCGGAATATTACAACGATCCATGTATCAGCTCATTTCTTGTTGTTCCTGCTATTATGCATATACATTTCCTGTTATTGCCTTTGTGAGTGCAATGGAACAATATACGCATTTAGCGGCGTCCCTTCTTACTACGACATGCAATAAATGAGATGTGCTTGGAGACTCCTGAAAACCTGCTCCTTCCAACCAACTGGGTAACAGATCATGACTCGATTTCCAGATCAACTTTATTTCCCCATTGTGTTTACAATCCCTTCCATGACAGGGAACATGCTTTAGTCCTTCATCTATGTTCTCCATTTGCATACGAATCTTTTGCTGAACTATTTGCAGAGGGGATTTTTTTAACACCGGGTTGTTTTATGCATCTTATGCTTGTTCCCTTAAAACTTCATATTGGATGTACACTACATAGCTTGTATAATGTGAATTTGACTTTCATAGTTTTCGCTAATCAATCGATTATTTCAAAGATTTGTGTGCATTAATATGTTTTATTACCCTTTGGCTGAATTACTTGTACCTACTTCTCTCAATCTTTTTTGAATTATGTCCTATTGGCTATAATTTATAGAGGTGTTATGGTTTACGAAGGAAGCCTTACAAGGTTTGTTTTTCTGTGTTTCAGAAAAAAGTTCATATTTTGCAATTTGGTACTGATAGGTTTTGTTTGTTGCAAAATCTCTATTATACTTAACGGTCTTGTTAGCTCATTGTCTAAATGTTACCTCACAGATGAATGTATTGGGTGATGCAGCAATGAATTGGACCTGTAATTAATAACTGAGCGGATACATGAAATCTCGGATCCTCCTTTAACGGCTTAACCTTTTGGGTGAAACGATAAGTTATCATTTGCTATGTAGCGTCCGTGTTGTTATTTTTCATAGAGAAAAGAGCACACCTTTGCAGAATGGCATCCATCGTTTACACTTTACAGCTTATTTCTAACTAAGTAATGTGATAAGAATGCAGAAAAACAGCCTTTGATTTCAGAGTCCACTATAGTATGAAACTCTTTTTCTGTTGGACTTTGGAAGAAGTGCATCAAGAATAAAGGTCCTAAAATTTTCTTTTTTAGAGACAATGATAATGTAATTCACATTCTTGTTTGCCAGTGAAGTTCAAAACAAGTTACGGGTACCTTAATTTTCATTTCTAGGAGTGTAATGTTGTATGCTTATTTAGAGAGGCAAGTGTATTTAAAAATGCTGGGGTACCTTAATTTTCATCATGCAAAATCCAAATAACGCTTTGATTTTTACATTCTATAGATACTAGATGTTTTACATTGCAACAGATGTAGAATAAGTAATTTACATTACAGCATGTGTTATTCTTTTAGGCTAATACGTCAACTATTGATTGCACGACAACTATAGTATCTACACATTTTCTTTTATAGGGCCAATCATTGATAAAGGAAGTGAAAACAGCTATATTTCAAAAAAATTCTCTGCTTTGTGAAATTCTTTATGGCTGAAAAGAACTATACATTTTACGCAACTATACACAGAAGAAGACGTTCTCGCCTTTCTTTCAAGTTGTTGGGATACACACATGATCCTACTAAAGAAACAACCGAATTCTTAAGCCCTATAATGAAAGCAAATCCTTGAAGAAATTGTAGATTCAATTGAGCCTAAAGATGAGACATGTAGCCAGTCTCTACATTCAAAAAGAATATTGATGTTTGGTTCTATCGCTATAACTGCCCCAATACCTACTCCCGGAAAAGCCGACTAAATTAGTTGATGTTCCGCATGAAGTTCAGACTATTGAAAGCCCAGTCAAAAAGCTGAAAAACAAGGAAGAGAGCAAGGAAAAACAAAATTAACTGTTGTATGTAAATATATTAAGTACAGTCACGGTAGTGTTGTATGCTTTTTTAAAGCTAAAGTTTGATGTAGTGGGGAAATATAATTAGTATATTACCTTCATTATTTTTTATCATGGCTAAAGTTTAATGGTTGATGAAGCCCAGAATTTAACCTACGTCATTTTCTTAATAGTCCAATGTTAAGTAAAGATATGGAAAAGCTGCCTGAGGGCTCAGAGCCCCCGATAGCCGATCCGGGATAGCTCGGCTACTCTCCTCCAACCTCTTTAGGTCGGCCAACATTTAAGGCCGATCCTCCGAACTATATGACCCGAATACTCTCCCGACTATACAGGTCGGCTAATACTTATGATCAAACCTGTTCGTGCCCGACCGTATAGGTCGGCCCAAATCCTCCTCGGACCAAACCCTCAAACGTCCTGAATCAGATAATTATGGAAGGAATCCCGGACCGTAAAGGCTCCAATCTTTACCATTTAATACAAATTTTTGAATGTCACAATTATCTCCTAAAATTAAGGAGATTAAATCGTAATTATCTTTCCTTTAAGGAACACGAAATCCAAGCCCAACAAGGACAAGGGCCATGACGCCTTAGGGCATAACTCTCCTCTATATAAACTTGATTCCAATACACGCATTGGATACGTAGGCAGCTTGAAATACAGTTTCTCAAGTGCAGTCTAAACCACCAACAAAACACCCCCTATTTTTATCATTTTTATCATTCTTGGAGATTTTACAAGTTGTCATTAGGAGAACAGCCTCGGATTTATCATCGACGATTTATGGCATCGTCAAATGGCGTTAGAAGGAGGGTCTCCTACTAACAACTTTGTTCAATATCCAATACCAAGAAACGCAGGCAGGTCAACGGTTAATTATCAGAAATTGAGCCGTTGAACGAAAATCCCACCATTCATATTGAAGAAGAAGAAAGGAAAAACAAGCCCTCCAAATTTCGTGTTGATCGGAGTCCGTTTCGATGTCCGATCGTCGCCGGAAAACTGCTGCTGCTGCTGTATCACCAAAAAACACAGCAGTCAGATCGGTGGTTTATTTCCAGATATTGAACCGTTAAAACGCAAATTCCACCATTCAGATTAGATAGGAAGGAGGGAAGAACAAGCTCTCCAAATTTATGCCGATCGGAGTCTGGTTCGATGCCCGGTCATCTCCGTAAAGTTGCTGATGCTGCTGTATCATGAAAACCACAGCAGTCACATCGGTGAGATTGAGCCATTGAAAAATGATTCCCACCGTTCATATTGAATAAGAAGGAGGCATGAACAAGCCCTCCAAATTTCGTGTCAATCGGAGTCCATTTCAATGTCCGATCGTCGCCAAAATGTTGCTGCTGTAACACTGAAATGAGCTGCGAGTTTTCTTCCTTACTCTCCATGATCCGAGTCGAGCTCCACAGCTCTCTAGATCTAAGCTTTCAAGATACAAGCTATCATCGGGTTTTATTGACAGTCATCCTGTCATAAGTTCATAAGGCAATACCCTTTTGTTCCGAATGAATCCAGACTCCGTTTGTTTGGCATGAAAATCTCTGGGAATCACCCCTATTTTCTGCTTTCGAACGAAATCATGCAATACTAAGTGGTAAGAGAGTCCAAGGTCTGATTAACTCTCTACTTCTTAGGGAATTACCCCTAGACCACTCAAGCTTTGCTCTGAAAGATAAACTTTCCTATTCATTCTACTCTTTTCGTGTAGATCCAATTACTCCCCACTGGGCCTGAGACGCTCGGTGGTTCTACAAGAGTATGAAGCATAATCGGAGTACCGAACTCCATTCACAGGGTTATGGCTATTAAACCAACCTCTATTATCGAGAATCCTATCTTTGCTCACAAAAGAGCCATAGGTCAATCGATCCTCAGACTACAAAGTCTGCAGAACCTGTAATGGGTAATGGATAAAACCATACTCCCAATACTTACTGAGTGGATCAAAATTCTGATCTAGTTTAGTAGTATTTAGTGTTATCACCAACGACCGATGTTGGATGTGGTCTGATTTTAATCAGTTAGTAACTACCTTGAGTAAACGTACTTCAAGGTTCAAGGTTTTGCTGTTTATGGACTCTATCAGAAAGGATGCAACAGTATAACTGTCCCTTCCCGATTTTAAGAATCCTATATCTAACCTTTATACACAATAGGTTAAAAGATATATCACGAATGGTCATTGACCGAACGTATGCGTGAAATTCCCAGTCTTACCTTCAAGCACCGTGTGCTAAATGCTTATATTTACGGAAGTGGGGTGAATCGAATCCACACCTTATCCGTAAATTCCAAAGCATATTCTAGGTAGACTTCTCGGTCTTGCATTTCAATGTAAACCGTTATTTCGCTTACAATATCTTTATTGAGTTAAGCAGTGTATTGTAGCACATCTAAAACTATGTAATGCATTTTAACGGTTTCTCACTTAGTGAGAACATGTCACAATGAGGCAGGCTGAGCATCAGTCTCGAGGACTATGAATGGCCTATTCCGAGTATAGAATACTCTATCTCTGTTGAAAACAAAGAAACCTCAAAATATTTTGGATAAACTTACCGGAGTGTTTGAATAGTTATCAGACAAGAAGTCACTACTCGGAAGCTCCTACTAGCTTGTGTCTTTCATCAGACCCCGAAGGTCGTCATGAACAAGCTATGTTACTTCTTTATAACCATTATCCTTTCCCGATTGAAAGGAAACTTAGTCATTGAACCTTTGAGACAATATAACCAGGTCGGGAGAAAGGAATCACCCTGAGCCGAGTCTTGTGTCTTGTCTTTTAGGGACTATGCACTAACTATAGAATATGAAGAAGCGTTTATCTAAATATAGAAACCAATTGCTTTTAATAGTTCTTAAGATGTGTTTTATATACATATTTAAGTGATTCTAAGTGGTTTTGACTTTATCAAACAAAAGTCCGAGTCTTGGATTCGTACTACAAATGGTATATTCACTTTCTATACGACAAACAAATTATCGAATAGAAGGTAAATCCTTTCGTTCCAACGAATCTTAAACAGAAAATAATTTTTCCGCGATATCCAAGGATTGAATCCGAGATTTATTTCCTTATATCACTCCCACTATTCTAGCTAAAATTAACTGCCCATTGTTTACTCCTTTAATCGTTAAATGCACTGCTACCTTGTTCTTCCAAAGAACTTAGCTCGAGAAAATCGCCAAGGATTCATAGGTTGGTGATCCAAAATCACTGTCCTTATCCTCTTATTTTCAGTTAATTAATTTTCGGTTCAGCCTTAACGTTTTCTCAGTTTAGATGACTAACACTTTTAGACATATTCTTCCATTCTTGACTTTCCGTGAATGGAATCAGTCTTGAACCAGCGGTTCGTTTGAGTAGACACTACTCTTGAACCGTGGGATGTCTATTTCGAGTGTTACTCGTCGGGACTTCTCGGATTTTTTAATATACCAGAAAAACAACAAATCATAACATTAAAGCTCCCACTAGTTTATCGGTTCCAAATACCGTCTAACGAGCAATGTTTTTCCGATTTTTTTCGATTAGAAAATCTTTCGTACATAGTTCCAATGTTTCCAGAAAAACAACAAATCATGGAACTCCCACTAGTTAATCGATTTCGAATATCGTCCAATTAGCGACATTTCATGACTTTCCGGTTTTTCAATTAGAACAGTTACGTGTGTAGTCAGTTACACTTTTCTAATGTTCTAGAAAAACAACAAATCATAAAGCTCCCACTAGTTTATCGATTCCAAATATCGTCCAACTAGTAATACTTCATGATTTTCCGATTTTTCAATTAGAAAATTACTCGTGTAATGACTACATATTCAAAATTCACTAGAAGAATTTCAAAGTCCGAAATCACCTTTGATCAAACTAAGTTTGTCTTCCGTTTGACACGAGTGACACTAATGACATACCTGTATGTCACTCTGGTTTTTAAAAGGCTTAAGAGAAAATATCTCTTTCGAAAAATAATTGCATTATCGATTAACTAGTTCAACGTCCTAGTTACTTTCCACTTTGTAAAGAAGTCAATACTAGTCAATTATAAATTTTAAGCAATTTAGTAAGGGATATAATGATGTAAATAAAATGACATGTATTAATTCAAGTTTAACACTACTATATTATTTTATTTTAGGAATTGTAAACTAAAAATAAGTCTACTCTACCATTCCAAAAGTTTTAACCTCGCATCTCAGTGCCACCGTAGGGTAGGTCAAAGAGATGACGGTTAAATCGAGACAATCTCATTAATGAATAACTTGTGAGAATCGAACATCCCACGAGAATTGAACATCCCTTTATTCATTGACTACCTTCCTTTTTTAGCCTAGATATTATCAAAAATATCCATTATGAGTGTGACCTACTATATCGGATCTCTTGAGTGCGCCCGAGTGTGCCGTCGTAGGATAGGTCGGTGACCCGACGAGTACCGGAAATCCTATCCTTTCGGAGACCAAGCCATGAATGTTGATAGGGGTGAACACCATCCGTAGGGGATGAAATCAAAGCGCCGCGAGGCATCACCCTTCTCTCACTTACTTGTATCTATAGTAGAGGCCGTGGGGTTGTTTGTGCGCCGCCCCGCTCCCACTCAATATTTTGGAAGTGGTGGTGGGTTAACTAACCACGTCTTTTGATGTTAACATAAAAGCACATCAAATCAAGGATTCGAATGGTGTCCGAGAACGAGGCAAGCCTACCCGTCCTATTCATTGGAACATATGTGATGATCGGACGAAATCGGGTCAAAACGACCCCCATTGAGATAAGAAGGAATCACCCCTCCGCTCTCTAGTGTAGCTTAGTCTTGCCGGACCCCGCGCGTACATCACACTAGGAGAGGTTAAGTCGGTCGAGCCTAGCTCGATTGACCACCCAACCTATAAGCGAACCGTTTTTATCCAAGATTTATTGTTCTTTTACCATCATTCAATCTCGTAGACACTACGAATTGAAAACGTGATCTTGTTTGGGCTTTAAGGCGGTTCACCGAGAACACACACCGAAAGGCTTAACGATTTCATAACCCGTCCTCGGATCTTTAATTAGTTACTAAATTAATTAATTATCACGTATTAATTAAATTTCAACTAATTACGCGAGTTTGTATACATGCCTATTTTAATTACCAAAATTAAAATTCTACATGTATGCATGGAGTGGATTTATGATATGATGCATGTCATGGCAATTCCGATTTTATATCTATTTTATGATCAAACACATAAAAAATAAATTGCGGAAAATTTAAACACCGAGATGGATTGTTGGTACTCCCGTATCAAATCTATCTAGGAAAACAGTAAATTACAATCTTGTTGTCTTCATGTCTTCGATCTTCGAACCTTGAACCACGAACCGCGAACCCGAAAGGAGAAGGGGCCTTTATTTTATAATATAAAAAAAACAATTTTTTTTCGATATTTTTTTTATTTTTTAAACCTGCTGTTTATTATTCCAGAAAAATAAATTTTTTTTTTTTTTATTAAAAAAGCCGCCGATTATTTTTTAAAAAAAATTAGGGTTTGATGAAAATCAAACCCTAGCCGTGTGCTATCAAAAAAATAACAAAAAACATTTCAGCCCCGACTCCTATTCATACCTCGAGTTCCGTCTTCATCTCGTGTTCTTCGTCGTTTTTCCGGTATTACAAAAAAAAAAAAAAAAAACTAGCCAAAAAAATATAAAAACAACAACTTTTACATCAATTCTATGCTCAATTGTTACTAAACAAATGAGCTACAAAATAGATCTAACGAGTAAACAGTACCAACCCCAATCCATCTCTTCAACCAAGACATTCATAACATAAAAAAATAAAACAAAATTTTCGGCCCCTATAAATTTTGGGACAAAAAAAATCTACATGTTTACCACTCCTAGATCTAATATTTTATACGTATAAATATAGATCACCTTGGCGACTGATACCACTGTTAGTAATACCATCCGCAACGGAAGCGATTTAAGGATCTAGATCTATAAATTACACGTAATAAAATAACTAGATCTACATCTACAAGGGGGTTGTAGAACATACCTCTTGGATCTCAAAATCCAAGTTGAAGAACCGCAATAGAAAGAATGAACAAAGGTGTGAAGAGCACCACGATCTTCCGTACGTGTGATCCAAGCAACTCCCGGTGGAAGGAAATCCTCGTCTCGAATCCTCCCGATATGCTACCCGGAAAAACCTCCAAGATTTTCCTTATTATCTCCCCTTGGCGGAAATTTTCCTTCTCCTCTCTGAAAGGTAGAAGTCGAAATTATATGTGTGTTGTAAGGCTTGGGAGAACTCTCTTTATATAGGAGAGTAAAACTTAACCTCCAAGGATTTTATTTTGCAAATAAATAAATCCAATAAATAAAAGATAATCTCATAATATTCTAGAACAAATCTAGAATAATATTTATCTTTATTTCTTACCATAAATATCTATCCAATAAATATTTTGTGCACATGTCTTATTAAATCACAAGAAAACAATTTCTTGTTGACTAATCATCACACTTGGCCGAAAATTTCATTATTGACCTAGTCAATATTATTTTCGGCCACAACACACTTTTGGGCCAAGATTATGAAAAATATCTTTTTCACATATTTAATTATTTAGCCCAACTAATTTAATAGTTCACTAAACAATTAATTCACATATCGTTTTAATAAAGTCCAACAAGAGCTAAATTAATATTATTAGGATTCGACGTCCGAGAATAGCTATGCTATATTTGGAGGCACGTCGGGGACCATGGACTAATAATCGTGGCTCCGATAAATCAAATAAATAATTATCTTACTTAAGAATAATTATATTCGATAAATCAATCACAGAATATGCCACCATAATCCCGTGACTGCACTCCTCCGATTATGAGATTATATTTATCTCCTCACGAGAATAATAATAAGCGTCCATTGATATAATCATTACATATGGATTAATCCTCCATATACTGTTCATTCTAAATCGGGAAGTTACCGTTAACCCTTTTTAGAACCTTTTATCCTTATTTACCATTAACCCCCTAGTGATCAATTAATTCATATAACTCTCTGGTAGCTAATCAGTGTAATATGAACTCGCGCGATCGATCAGTTTCTAGGATTAACAAATAAGGGAACTGTCTATCTACTTTCATAAATGGAAGGAATGGATTCCGTATCTATGATAACACAGACTACTCACTCAATCCAGTACATTGCCAAGATGGGGTAATTCAGACAACAAACTCAATGTAATCCTTAACCGTCAAGTCAAACCTCATACTGATTCAAGCAGTTGACTGTGATCACCTCAGGATTAAGATATATCCATAAATATGATCATCCATTGATTCGATAAGACTTCTCGATTAAGGAATTATATCGTGAACTCTAATAAAATCGGTCCAGCCCTATATGATATATCTATCATATATAAATGCCCCACTAGGTTCTCTTAACCGAAAGTCCGGATAAGACAATCACACCTATTGTGTTCTGGGCGCATTAATAGCACGTTAAAGGAGAGACCCGATACTCTCAATTAACTTCACTACGGGCTAATTTTATTTTAAGTACATCTTCACTAACTCAATCCTCCCGTGTATATCCCATACACTGAGTTAAGTGATTACATAAACGATATACTTTAGGATTTTCTGTAGTGTAAATACTATTGTCACATCGGTGAATATGAGAATAATAAATATGAATAATAACATCATTTCATTTATTAAATAAAACAATTACAAAATTGTCTTTCGGGCATCACACCTAACATGAATGTCCAGAACTGACCCAGAAGACTCCACCAAGAAGAGTTGGTAGAAGAGCACTCCTTGCTGGAGATGAGTCAGATTATGAAGCCGGTACTGAAAGGTTATCAGATGACACAGCTTTAATGGCACACATGGAAGACCCAAATGAGGTATGTGAATCCAATTCTAAATATTCCTCAGCTCAAATTTCCATGCAAAATGCATGTTCTTCGACTGCTGACTCCAATCCAAAAAATCTAGAATTAGAAGAAACTCTTGACGAATTGATGAATCAGCTAGTAATTATTCAAGCTGGTTATGAATCAATTAAAGCTGAGAAAGAAAATCTAATTCTTGAAGTTGAAAGATTGAAGTCTGAATTAAAAATGTTGAAACTGACTAGAACTGATAAAGAAAAGATTCAGCATCAGCCTACTGTATCAGCAGCAGCAACTGAATCACTTGCTCAATCAAGTTCGGTTACCGGATTCAAATCAGGAAAACCGTATGGAGACAAAACGGGTTTAGGATTTGATACACAGCAATCTTCTAAGAATGGAACTAGCAAAGCTACTGAACCAAGTACCAAAACTGGTATTAAGTTTGTAGCTGAGCAACTTCCACAAACTGAGAAAATTGTTGAACCAGTAAAGCCAGTATCACATAGGATAAATCAGTTTTCCAAGAAAACAACCAGATTTACCAACAAAGGGAAATCAAATGGTAAATCAGGCATATCTCAAGAAAACCGAACTGGGAAATCAACTACCAGGTCCACAAAAACCAATCAAGTCAAGAACCAGAAAAATTACAATCAAAGTAAATCCAAGAATGTCAATCATTCAAAGATTCACACATTCAGAGGGAAAGGAAGATTGTATCCCACTGATGATGATTGGAATTTTGCTGCATCTATTGATAAAACTGATAATAACAATCATTCCAGAAAGAAAACTTTTCACAAGTTTTAGTCCGAGACTCAACAGAGGGCTAATCTCAGTTCTCTGCAAAAGTCTCAGTACCAAGGTCAGTTCAGACCTCAGTACAGAAGGAATGACGGTTATCATTCTAGCTTTAATAATAGAAAGCAACATGGAAATAAGTTTCAGTCAAAATATCTGAGAGATCATATAAATAAGACACAGTCCAAACATAGATACTATAGGAGTGTGGCTTACATTTATGAAAACAAGTGCAACAATATCCGAAGAATCCCAAAAGGATACATTCTCAGAGTTGTACTGACAACTGACCCCTATGGACCCAAACTGAGTTGGGTACCTAAAAATGTTTAATTTTTATTGCAGGATATATGGTACTTTGCAGTGGTTGCTCTAGGCACATGACAAAGAGTAAAGACTGTCTCAGTAATTTTATTGCAAAAGATGGACCAAAGGTTAATTTTGGAAGTAAAGACAAACCTGGATACACCAGAGGTTATGGCACCTTAATCAGGAATGGACTTACAATCAAAAATGTATCTTATGTAGAAGGATTACACTACAATCTACTCAGCACCAGTCAATTCTGTGATATGGGATACAAAGTTACTTTTGACAAAGACTTCTATGTTGTCATCAGCGAATCAGCTTATCAAGTTGTCCTAACCGGAAGAAGAAAAGAAAATATGTATGTAGTAGATTGGACAACAGCCGTTGCTGAAACCTGCAGCTGTTTGCTTGTGCATACAAAATCAGAAATCAGTTGGCTATGGCACAAGAAATTGAGACATCTTAACTTTGATGACATCAACACACTTGTTAAGAAGCAATTAGTCATTGGACTACCAGAAATATCATATAAGAAGGACAGCTTATGTGATGCATGTCAACAAGGAAAGCAAACAAAAGCAAGTTTCAAGACCAAATCTCAGCATTCTACAACCAAACATCTGGAGTTGCTGCACATGGATTTATTTGGACCTATTACACCAATTAGTATCAGTGGAAAGAAGTACACATTGGTGGTAGTAGATGATTTTTCAAGATACACTTGGGTAATTTTCTTAACCAAGAAAAGTGAAACCAAGCAAAGACTTCTTTGAATTACTCAAGAGACTTGAATCGAGAAAAGGAGTATCGTTGTGAAAATAAGATCGATAAAGGAACTGAATTCCTCAACAACGTAATTATTGAATATGTGAAGAGAATGGTGTCTTACACCAACCTGGTCGCCACAGAACACCTCAACAGAATGGTGTGGTGAAAAGAAAAGCAGAACACTCAAAGAAAGTTTGGAAGGACTATGATCCTGTGAAGCAAAACTACGAAAGATATTGGGCGTAAGTCGTTAACACGACTTGTTATACACAAAACAGCTCTCATGAACAAAAGACATGAGAAGACTCTTATGAAATTTGGAATGGAAGAAAACCAAATGTTTCCTACTTTCATGTTTTTGGAAGCAAATGTTTCATACACAACAATGGGAAAGATCAACTTCATGTTTTTCAGCCCAAAGCTGATGAAGGAATTTTTCTAGGATATTCAAGTGTCAGCAAAGCTTTTAGAGTACTAAACAAAAGGACACTCAAGCATGAAGAATCAATACATGTAGTATTTGACGAACCAAACTTCCCAGGTGAAACAACTGAAGACCGACAAGAACCAGTTTCGCCCCGCCGATTACCATCATGCAGAACCGGCCTCGATTGACATTGGGAGACTACAAATCTCAGAATGTTCAGATCCAGATCAGTCTCAGTTTCCAACTACTCAACAAACCACTCATGAACTACATGTTCCTGATCCAAATGAAGAAACTCAAGAACCAGTTCTTGAAGAACCAATCGAACAAGATATAGATCCCTTGATGCAAACACCCACGTATCAATGGATGAGAGATCACCCTGGAGAATAAGTAATCGGTGATACTCAAACTGGCGTTCGAACAAGACATCAGCTAGATGCAATGATTGCGTGTTTTCTATCACAATCTGAACCTAAAGAAATTGAAGAAGCCTTGAAAGATCCAGACTGGATATTAGCTATGCAAGAAAAACTCAATGAATTCGAGAGAAATCAAGTATGGGAATTGGTAGATAGACCAGTTCATGTCAATATCATTGGAACCAAATGGGTTTTCAGAAACAAACTTGATGAAGATGGCAATATCATCAGAAATAAAGCTAGACTTGTAGCTAAAGGATACTCTCAAGCAGAAGGCATAGACTTTGATGAAACCTACGCACCAGTTGCAAGATTAGAAGCAATCAGACTATTTCTTGCATTTGCAGCTCACAAGAAATTCAAAGTTTATCAGATGGATGTTAAAAGCGCATTTCTAAATGGAATTTTTGAAGAAGAAGTTTATGTTCAACAACCACCTGGATTTGAAATCAAAGATCAAACTGACAAAGTTTTCAGACTAAGGAAAGCTCTATATGGACTTAAACAAGCACCAAGAGCTTGGTATGAAACTCTAACTCAGTTTCTAGTGGATAATGGACTTATCATAGGAACCATCGACAAAACATTATTTAGAATGAAGAATGGTGAAAATACTCTACTCGTTCAAATTTATGTTGATGACATCATCTTTGGATCGGAAGATGAACAATTATGTGAGAAATTTGCAAGTTTGATGAAAAGCAAATTCCAAATGAGTATGATGGGAGAATTAAATTACTTCCTCGGTTTACAAGTTAAACAGTTAGATGATGGAATTTTCATTCACCAAACAAAGTATACAAGAGAACTTATCAAAAGTTTGGTATGGAAAAATCATTGGAATTTCTACACCAATGGGGACCAACATCAGTTAGATGAAGACAAAGAAGGCAAAGATGTTGATCAAACACTCTCTGAAGGATGATTGGAAGCTTACTCTATCTCACGGCAAGTAGGCGGATATATATTTCACTGTTGGTGTATGTGCAAGATTTCAGTCAAAACCAAAAGAAAGTCATCTCACAGTTGTGAAAAGAACTTTGAAATACCTGAATGACACAGATGGAGTTGGAATTTGGTATTCAAAAGAAGGAGAATTCAAGCTGATCTCTTATTCAGACTCAGATTATGCTAGATGCAAAGTGGACAGAAAAAGCACATCAGGCACATGTCAGTTACTAGGAAATAGACTTGTGTCATGGTTTAGCAAAAAGCAAAATTCAATCTCAACTTCTACAGCTGAAGCTGAATACATCGCAGCTGGAAGTTGTTGTGCTCAAGTTTTATGGATTAGACAGCAATTAAGTGATTATGGGATAGAAGAAGGAATGATTCCCATAATGTGTGATAACACAAGTGCAATTGAAATCACTGATAATCCAGTCTTACACTCTAGGACAAAGCATATTGATGTGCGTCACCACTTCATAAGAGATCATGCAGAGAAAAAGGATATCACAGTTCTTTATGTACCTACTGAAGAATAGTTGGCAGATATCTTTACAAAGCCATTGGACAAAGACAGATTTGCCAAACTAAGAACTGAATTAGGGATAATCAAAGTCAGTTGAAATCAGTTAAGCCAGAAATTCGTCAAGGGGATTAATCTTTGTTATGATGGGTACGCTCACTTAACAGACTAGTCATTGACATCAACAATTTCAAACTGGTCAACTGCAACTGAAATTGAATAATTTTCTGAAACTGAAAGTTATATCTTCAGTCTCAGTTTTTATTCCAGTCAACTCAAGTCAAAGGTTGACAAGATAAAAGCCACAGCGGTTATATCACATTAAATTACCGCAGTTCTTTTTGTCAGAATTTCGCGTGTACACCCCACGATTGTCAGAACAGTACATGTATCGGTTACCCAAAACCATCATGGAATTTGAAAAGTTGTACCACTCAACCGCTAGAATTTCCTACCTATTTATTCAACTTCCGTTCACTTTACTTTTTAAAAACCTTCATCCCTTCCATAAAACAAACAGACTCTTCAAAATCTCTTTCTTCTCAAAAATCAACTTTTGTGTTCACGCTCAAACATGGCCACTTCAGAAAAATCAAAACGAGAAAGATTAATAACAGAGTTAGATGAACTGACATTCGAAATGTATGAAGCTATGTGTCAAAACACTCTGTTAGCAAGCTGGATATGTGATAAAATCGAGAAACAACCAAGCTTGAGAAACATCCTGGAAGTTAAGTTTAAAGAAGAACGTGATGTAGAAGGAATTTTGCAATTTTGGCAAAATATGCGTTTGGTTCGAGACTCCCTGATGACCAAAGTACGTGGAGATCGCATTGTTCTCAACGAAAGCGTCATAAGGACGCTCTTTCGCTTCACAAACTCAACTGTGACAACAACAGATTGGACTTCTCTACCATTGAAAAGAGAATCTTTTCTTGAGAAACTTACTTTTTCTACGGAAACAATCGAACCTGGTATTCATGTAGACAAAATCATGTCAGAATTTGGACACCTCAGCAGATGGCTCAGCAAACATGTCATCGGAAAATCAAAAGGCATCAGTATACTGTCAGAAGAAAATATTTATCTCATGAATATAATCTGGGATGGAATATAATTCAATTGGGCAGGTTATGTTGTCAATCAGTTCAAGAGACAACATTTAGCTGAATTAGACAGTGTAAAAAGGGCTCAAACCGAAGGTCAAGTAACTGCTGACAGATTCCGACTAAAGAAGACACTGAGTGGAATCATTCAATTCTACTTAGAAAGAATCAATGAAGGAAAGCAAACAAGGAAAACTGCTATTACAAAGGAAATCGCAGAAACAACTTCCCAACTCAAGCAGATCAAGAAAGCTGTCACTCAAAGCAGAAGTCGAACACGAGATGAATCAAGCGAAAAAGTGAATCGTGAAGTAAGATCAGTTGTAAGATGCTTGTACCCAGAAATCTCAAGAGATAAAGCACCAACTGAGGGGGAACAACAACAACAACAACAACAACTGACAACTGAAGCTATACAAGAAAATGTCACTACAGACCACACCTCTCGCCATAAAGATCAATCGGGATTCAAAGAATCGGCACTGATTTTGAAGCTGATAGAATCATCAAGTTAATGAAGATGAAGCTCAAACCAGAAGATTCTCGAGATGACAGTCTACAGACTGAAGAGATACTACTCTTGGAGAAATTGGAAGTTAGAGATCTATATGCTCTGTTTCCTATTTCAGTATTTCTTGACAATGGTTTCAAAAGATTCACTGAACTAGCAGAAAGAAGAGAATCAGCCACATCATCCAAAGATACTTCAAAGAAGAAAGATGATGATAAAGATGGTGAATCAAGAAAAGAAGGCGATGATGCGCTACTGATTTTGCAAACAAAAACTCAACCCCAATCTCTAGCAACACAAACTGTACCTCAGCAAGAAGGATTGCAAGTTGGAGATCAGACAACTGACAATCAGGAAGCAGCTGATGGAACTGCTAATCAACAACTGATGATTATTGAAGATAATACTCAGTTTAAGGATCCAATAGAAGATACTTATGATCCTTCTGACATCCTCACAAAGGATGAATTGGCACAAGTTCATGAAAATTTGAAGATCGTGCTTAGTAACAAGGATGCACAAAATGATCTTTTATCAAATATCTCTGGATATCTCGATTACAGAACTAGAACAGATGTTTCAGTTCATGCAAGACTAGAGATGATCCAAAAGTCAAGCTCAAGTTCCGCTTCAGAAATTGTGTTACTCAAACAAAAACTTGAAGACTCAACCGCAGTAGATAGGGAAACACATGCACATGCTCACTGGCATATGAATCAACATATCTACGGGTTAGAAACTCAGCTTAAGGAAGTACTTGCTTCTCAGCGACAGATCTCAACAGATCAAAAAGCAACCCATGCCCTGGTAGATCAGTTGTATGATGCCAAAAGGGGGGAAGCTGATGAAGAAAAGCTGAAGTTACTTGGAGAAATGAAACGACTTGAAGAAGAATTACAAAGATACAAATCAGATCCTAAGTTCTTAATGAAAGAACTAACTGACGAGCAGCTCATTACAAAATACAGTCAACCTGGAGACAGAAGAGTTAATCTAACAAAGGATCTATGGATGAAGTTTACCAACGATCACAATCCTATCAAAGCTAAGTACAAGGACAATACAACTGAAGAATCCTTGAACTACTTTTTATCTGATTTATTCTCAAAGCAGAAAATGGCACAGTATAAGAAGAATCAGAGGATTGATGATAAACTGAAAATCAAAGACAAGACTGAACAAATGAAAGCAGATGTAGTAGAATTTGAAAATTACTACTTGAAAGAATCAGACTTGCCAAAGCTATTTCAATGGAGAAGATGGAAAGAAGGTAGTCAAGTTGACTACAACAACACCTTTTCAAAGATAGACTCCAAGCTTGAAGATGATTTTCGTATGTCTGACAAGGCAAGAAAATTTGATTCAGTCTTGCAAAAAGCACAGAAGAGAACTTAGTATATAGTTACACTATTTTGAACAAAATGTAACTATTCCAGTTTTTGCTCTTTCTAATGAAATCCAGTTTTCAGTTTTATATTGTTTTACATTGTTTTGATCTTTAAGCTTTTCTTTTAGGGAGAGTTTTGGCATCATCAAAAAGGGGGAAATTGTTGGAAATAAAATTTATGTTTTGATGATAATTCATCATATTTATTCAAAGTATTATCTTAACCCCATTGATGAAGTCTTTGAAGCATTTGTTATAGTGAAAAGCTAAAAGATGTCTAGAACTGAATGTATAGGTTTTACTAGAGTCTGATATTTGTATAAGTTACATCAGACAAGCAATGTAACAGTTAGTGTGTCGTAAAACTGAAAAACTGGAAGTCATTTGGAAAACTGGAAATCACTAAGATAGATAAACTGACTCAGAGTACACCTGTTTCAAATTGAAGAATATAAGTTCGCTGAGGGACACAGATTCAGTTGGCTTATCTATGAAGACTGAAGAATTGAGGGTCACAGACTCAGTTATTGAAGATTGAAGAACTGAGTGTTCAAACTCAGTTATAATGATTACAAGTCGAGACTGTAAAGTTAGACTTCAGGCAAGATTGTGATGACCTGAACTGATTTTATAGATCTTGTATGAGACCTAAGAATCACAAGGACAATGAATTCTTAGAAGATAATTCGTTATGGTGTACTATGATTAAGGGAATTATAATCAGATGAAAACTGGAGTACTGATATTTGAAGAAGAGTATAATCTCAGTTAATGCTCCAAGTCAGTCAAGAAACTGACAAGTAACATTCTCAGTATAAAACTGATAAGGAAACTCAGTTTTATATGTCTGTCATTCAATAAACTGATCGTACAGTCGAACGTTATAAATGAAGCGATTTTATTGGATGAAATACTGACACATCAGAACAGACAGAAAATATAGCCGTTACGAGAGAAACGTTGATACAATTTGAATTGAAGTCAGATGAACGTTGGACCTCACACTATAAATAGAGGACTTTACTCCAAGGATAAAAAAACAATGAATACAGAGATTTAACAAGAATTAACGTGTGCATAAGTGATTCAAATTGCTGTCATCCTTGCGCTATAATAAGATCATATCTAGAAATTCTTCAAGTGTTCAAGCTACACAAATTTTATCAGAATCAGACATCTTGAAGAACCACAAACAAGAATCAATTTATTGATTCTCAGCCCAACTTTGATTTTACATCAAAGGTTTTAGACTGTGAAGCAAACCAGGAAGGTTTCGCCAAGGACAGTTGTGACAAGCCGTCGGGTAGACTGTGTTTGTGGTGGTAGCTGGTGAAGAGGCAATTCAACCCTCTAAGGACTAGTGTTCAAGCAATTGAAGAGCAGTAATTCTACCTGTTCTACAACTGTTTAGATAGTGACGCTAGGGATTAGCCAAGGACTATTGTTTAGGACTTTTTGTAACAGTTCACCTCAAGAAGTTCTAGTGGAATTTTCCTCCGCACCACAGGGGAAGAGAGGACGTACATGATTACACCACCTGGAACCTCTATAATATTTGGCTTATTTACTTTACGCACTTACTTATTTATTTACAGCATTTTGATAATTAATTGTTATACACTTCAATGTTCACAAACTGACATTCATCAGAATTCTGTTTACCACACTCAGTTTTCATAAAAGAATAACAAGATCAAGAAAAAGGCTAGAACTAAATCCGCTGCCGGTTGACTCAGTTTTGGTTAAGTCAGTTTGACTTAAACTCAGCTTAGTCAGCTTAACTCCACACAAGTTTAACTGAACCTTAATTTGCTTTAAATCCAGTTTTTGGTGACAAGTTTATTCACCCCCCCCCCTTCTAAACTTGTGTTAGCCTTTCCAAGGGACCAACAGTTTCCCTTCTCATGGGACGTAATAATGAGACGTAATACTCATGAACCGTTACATGCCAGTTAAGTTATGAGCTTCTCTTAGTAGGCTATTACATGCAAGAGAAGAATAAGAATAAGAAGATTACCATTCATCATTTTATTTTAGCATTTCATTTTTAGTAGACAATATATATATATATATATATATATATATATATATATATATATATATATATATATATATATATATATATATATTATCTATTTTATTTAATTCATTATATATTATCTTTTATATCCTGCAACATACCCTTTCTAGCCCAAAAAGTGAACTTTGGTTAGTTTGCCCAGTGACTGCCTTAGTTCCCTTTTGATACGACTTTCCTTATGGGGCACTATATATTGCTCACCCTCTACATCCTTTGGTTTTTTTTTTCCAGATAAGATACAAGGTTAGACATATGCTGATGACCAATGATGGTTTTTAGTAGAGAATCAATGGCAGAGATTCACATATTTGATGTTATTCCTTGAGGTAGTACATTTAAAGATATTGTATTGTGAATTATTTGTGATTAGAATATGGTTGTTGTGAAGATTATTACATTTTGGGTGTTATCAATTAATGATGTAATAGTTTGAAAATTTGGGATATAATGAATTATGTTTTTAGACCCGAGTTTGGTTTTTTTAGCTTACGCTATTAATTTTAGGGGAATGTTTTATTTAAAAAGGCTTCGTGTTACGAGACTTTACCTCGAAACATGGCCGAACGCTCCGTATTCCGAAAATACACGGGTTTTCAGGACGGGTCGTTACATTTACGGCACAGATCCGTAATTCACGGATGTAATTACTAACAATTAAATGCAGAAAATAATTAACTCATAATAAAATCTTAGTTTATTATGTAAATCTAAAAATTAATGCAATTATGGTGTAGATCTAATAAATTAACAGAGCTATATGATTGATCTAATAAAACAGCAATTACGATATAGATCTAACAAAATAAGCAATTATAGTACAGATCTGACTTAAAACAATGGAAAGGTAAAGTATAATGCATAAATAAAGACAAACCGAGGCGAGTTGTGAAACTCTTTCCTTAAGACAAATTGCTCCGGTATGGTGCCCACGGTAGTAGCAACTGTCTCCCAAAATACAACGGCTTACGTCCTGGATTGAGAGGCACTTCAACAATCCAAGCTCCGGCGAACTTACTGCGTGCTCCGACTTCTCTTCGACTCAATAACTAGAACTATATGCTTGATAGTATGTAGTGGAAGACACAAGAGAAAACTGAATGCCTCAACCTTCATCCTTGGGGTTCTTTATATAGTGGAGATGAGGAGTCAATGCTTGAATGTGATTGGCCAGAACACGTCATTCAAGTCGGCCGACTTTTCCCCTTGGAAAAGAAATTGGGCCGAATTTTTTATTAAAAAATAGCCGACAATTTCCACGATTCTGATTGGTCGAATGACGTCTTCTGAATTCTGATTGATCAGATGATTTAATCGCTCGACTTTTCCCTCAAGAAAAGCTATTTCCGGCCGAAAATAATTTAATTTCGAAATTAATTTAATTAAATTAATTCCGGACCGACTTAATTAATCAGAATTCGTTTCCACACAATTCTGGAACCTTCCAACCGCCTCACGAACAACTAATTAATTTTCTGGTTAAATTCAAACGAACTTTTGTCCAAAAATTTAATAGTAACACCCGAACCTAACCGAACCGAGCACAAGCCGGACGGACAGCGGCGGCGCGCATGTGGAATTATCTAGGTCCTCCCTCCTGCACAAAAGTGCCTTGCCCCTTGGGGCACATTTACAAGAGCATACACTAGCTCTTATATATGGAGCTCAAGACTTCCATCTTTCCAATGTGGGAGAATGAGTTGAGGTCTCCCTTCAACTCTTATCTCCAACACATTTTCAACCAACTTTAGGCATTAATTTCTCATTCACCCGATATCCGAATCGAGTGATTCCAAAGCCAAACATTATCTACTCCGTGAGTATAATTTTTAGACGTAATAAGCTCCCGGTGAATCACACTGGAGCATATCCGAAATTCACGCTAAAGTTGACCGTTTCAACCCATTAAAAATGGGATATCTCCAACATCTTGCACATGGATAACACAATTAAACCTCTCTTTCACATTCCCGTAAGAGTCAACAAATCTAAAAACCACTGCCATTTGTTCTTTCCGGATACATAATTAGACTCATCCACCATCAACGAAAAACAATCACAATTAATCTCTTCAAGTATCTTTTGCAAAATCTCTTGCGCAAAACAATGAATAATATCCTTTTGAATGACATGAGAGACCATTTGATTATTTTTTGGAGCATTTTTAAGAACAACATTACCAACCAAATTAGTTTGTTCAACAATTAACTTAATCAATTCAAGGAAATTTCCTCTATTTAAAGATTTTTCCGACTCATCATGACCATGAAAAGGCAAACCTGGTGCAACAAATATCTACAACCATCAATAGAAGCATTGAGTCGAATCCTATATTCATGTGCGGAAACCTGTGTTTGTTTATGAAAGGAAAGATCAAAGGCTTGGTTTGGGTTCATTAGATCATGACACTTACTTACCGCCAAATTATGGGTACTATCAACAACACCAACATGATCATCCAATGTGGGTTTCTTATTCCACCCACAAAATCCTTTACTTATAAATGTCCCCCCACATTTTTGATTGTTAATTTGATCTCTAAACAAATAGCAACACAAGCAATATGCTTTATCTTCTTTCACGCTATACTAACCAATTTGAGAACTCATCAAACCACTCCGGATTAAATCGACGTTGTCTATTTCCTATGCTTCTCCAAGGGAAATTATGCGAACGAGGTTGACAAGGTCCTTTTATCAAATAAGCCCTCCTTATCTCATCAAGTTGATTCGGGTGATAATCAGATTTTTTTTTTTTCTTTCCGCGGGATCTGCATGCAGGGATACTACTCACATCAACATACTCTTTACAAGCTGATTTTATGGCAACAGACTCTTTAGCAATGACAAATGCACTACCAACATTAGAAGATGCTCCCTCCCTTAAACCAGTTTCTACGTCCTCTGACACTTTTCGTTTAATCATAAACTTTCTGATATCCGTCATCACAAAGTTGTCCTATAAATCATTCAAATTAAAATTGTTTATTAGCATTTAGCACAAGCTGGCAAGCTGCACAACAAAACTAATTTTTGTAAAATTAAACTTATGAGTCATTAACACATCAACAAATTAAACTCAAAGCCATATACTGTTCGTAAAATAAAACTTTCGGATATGCACTATTCGTCTATTCCAAATACAAATACAGACTATACACTATAACTATAAGTCTATGACACTAATACATAAAAATTCAACAAAATCAACTAATAGAAACTTTCTCGGCATATTTTATGTTTTTATAATAAACAAGAAATGGATTGCTTTCGGCTAACAAAATCAACAAATAAAACGAAATCAGTGGTTATTTGGTTATCCAAGCAACATTGTATCCAAGCAATCAATTTTCTCGGCTAACAAGTAACAAAATCAACTAATAAAACGACCCTATTATAAAGATGATTAGATGAAAGGGGAGTGCTTTTATGTTTTACCTTATTGCTCCAATCTTGAATCTTCCTGTGCCGGAGGTGGAGGCGAGGAGCAAGCTGTGCCACAAGGTGGAGGCGAGGAGCAGTCTGAGCAGAGGAGGAGGTGAGGACTGACCAATATGATGGTTGGATGTGCTTTCTCCTCAGACTGGCCATCTCTCCAGAACTGGAATCCCTTTTACTGGATAAAGGAGTCCACAACCCTTGTTGTTTCAACAAGGCCCGCATCTTGATTTGCCATAAAACGAAACTGTTTCTCCCTGTAAATTTGTCGAGTTTCACGTTAATTGCCGACATCCTTCTAGTCAAAGAACAGACCTTTCACCACAAAATCCTAGCACCAGTTACGGTCTTGGTGATGATCAACTTCATTCAACTGTAGATTCCCGAACCTACGCTTTAGTACCATTTTTTATAATAGATGACAAGCGAATATCAAAAAATCTAATGTGAAAAGACGAATGACGAAATCAACAAAGTATAGAAACAAGAAGAACACATGGATTTAATGCGGTTTCCGACGGTGTGTCGACTATTCCAGGGACAGAAACAAAGATATTTTACTATGCATAGAAATTCATGAAGATTCACATACTACATTGATTACAATGATTGTGTAATTATAGCCTTGGAAACCTAACCCTGGCCTCCATTAACTAACTGTCGGATTTCCCATAAGTGACCCCATATGTGACTCAGCTTTGCCGAGTCACCATCCATGCAACCATGCAACTCAGATGCAGAACTCAACAGTGTTCAACAGACTCAGCAGACTACTCTGCTGACACACTTAACTCTATTGACACTTCACTCGGCTGACTTCCCAGACTTGAATACTCTTGCCCAACTGACCATCATTCTCAGATGACCCCAGTTTAGTTCCACCAGATATAGAGATCAAGTTACACTTAACAACAAATCCTACAACCGTCCTGCGGTGGTCCGGTGGCTTTGTATTTACCAATGTTAATTCCGGCTCTCTCTTTCGTTTGGAGAAAAGAAAATAAAAAGTACTCCCTCCTTTCCACAATATATAACTGAGCATTTGCCAAAATGTTTTGTTCCGTTTTATGTGAGGCAATACGATTTCCAATCCAACATTTATTGTGTTTTTACTTGATTTACCCTTATTATTACACTAGGAGATATAAAAATGAAGGTCACATTAATTATAGGACATTTTAGTCATTTTAATTGTAAAATTTAATGCATTAACTTACATCATTAATATGCATGATTTTGACAACTGCCTCAGATAAATTGGAACGGAGGACGTATCTCATTGTTTCATTTGCTATAGTAATCAATCTACTATTTCGTAATAATAAGTATCATTTGCCAAATGTTTTATGTGCCTTCAGAATAAATGGGCATAATGTTCGTCACAAAGATTATTTGCACGGTCTATATGTATAAATGCGCACATATTATTATTTTTTAAAATTTGTTTTATTTCCAAAACACAAACGAAGAAGGCCTGCAGTCGTCGCTTTCTATTGTACTGGGCAATGCAGACAAGAATTTCAAAGCTATATAAATAAATTAACATTGATAGAGCAAAATAATATTCACCAACAACATACATTTACAAATAATTTAGAATACGATTTTCAGTTTAATTGGTGTATCAAGCAACAAAGCAAAAGACTAAAGATGGCAAAACAACTGGCATATTGGGGACTTGTGTTTCTTTTTCTCATTGTATCAGGTACATTACTTCTTTTTTCACACATTGCTTATACTTCTCTACGTTATTACGCTTGCTTCTCCTTGTTCTACTACGAGTAATGTTTCGAATCTTTGTCATCATCATATCGCACACATTCAATGTAATGTTTTTTGTCTTAAAGTGGAGGCAGCAATCAATGCGATGCCAAATGATCTGAGGGCAAGCCATAAACTTCTTCGAAGCCTGATGCAGGTGTGCTCTCAGCCGGAAGGAGGATTTTGCACCGATGGCGATGACACTACATGCAAAGGAGAGAAATGTGTTTGCGAAAAAGATAATGCTCTTGAAATAAACGTGTGCGAAGAAGAGCTCTTCTGAAAAATGAGATGGCCGGCCTGGAGGAGGATGAAACATGAAGCTTTCACGGGGATATATAGCGTTGTCACGACATTATGCTCTTTCATATTTTTAAACTATTGACCACGTTGAGAGCCTTTTAACTAATTTATTAGTCATATATGCTCAATCAATGGATTACAAATATGTATTAGCATAATGTAGATGTCGTTTTACCTTTTCACTATCGGCTCGATCGTTTCAACTCTTCACTTTCGTTTTCTGCTACTACTACTGCTGCTACTTTACGTCTGATGTTTACATTTAAAATAATATTGTTGGGCATAATTATGTGGGAAATGACCAATTCCAGTATATCATATTCTTAGCTTTCCAGTATATCATATTTTGGAATTGACATGTCCATATTTTTCCTTTTATCCTTTTTCCATTAAGGGATTGTTGTCTTTTCGCTTTGTATTTGGCTGAAATCGCTGTACAATGAATGCAGTGATTGTGTTACTTATATTCAAAATATTCCACATTTCTCTGCTATTTCACCGCATGTTTTATTTTATTTCTTTTCATTTTAATAACATATCCAGCAAGATGTGAGAAACAAAAATATTCGAAAAATATGAGCAAAACAAGTAAATGTGTAAAGCAGGCAAAATTGTGAAGCAGATGCCTCTAAATGCTGGGAAAAGGTTCAAATATGACGAAAAAATGTTGGAACTTTATAGTGTTTTAACTTTAAATAAGGTTTAAGGGTAATCCTGAATGAGATCCGAAAAAACAGAAATTATGCATACACTTTTTCGACATATTCACAAGTCACAGAAAAACTGGGCCTAATCAGTTCGGCGCCCTCTTCCCATTCAAGTGTAGAACTAGAAGAGATAAAGACTGTTGTATCTAGGGAGACATGTTGCCATATTCCTGTGCACATAGTCGAGACAATAATGTCTTAAGAGCATCGTTCTACGCGCCTCAGTTTATGAATAAATTTTTCGTTTTACTTTCGTTTTCTGTATTTACAGATTCAATGATTGCAATATGTTTTTATATGGATTCAAGTGTTTCGTGTTATATTTCACTCATCTTGCAATTTGTTTCTGCAAATTATGTTGTGTAATTTTCAAACAACTTTTCCGGAGAAAAAAAAAACACTAATCAGAATATAGATCAAAATATATGAAGGATTTGGGCTCAATTTCCTTTGTTTTTTGACTTATGTTTTTTCAAAAACAACCAGAAAATGTACTGGAATTAGACTAAGGGACGTCACTTGATTCGGTTTGGGTGATTTAGTTTAGATTGGTGGTTCCGTAAGTATTCATACGCACAAAACAAATTACTAAGAATTTTTGTTTGCAATCAACCGTGCAGATAACTATTGTGTTATTGACCGGTAAAAAGTTTTCTTATCTCCATATAAAACATCTCAGCAATTCCATTTAATGAATAATTTTCATTATGTTTGTCTATTATATATAGGCCCAAAATTGAACATGAAAATGCATAATATAGCAGCCTGGAATAATCAAAAAAGTAGTAGCACAAATATGCCCAATGCTAAGTATTAGAAGTTTATTTTTAGCAAACTCTGCAAGGCACTACATTATTATGCGTTAATCACATTATTAACAACTTTAAATTAACTTTCTCAACAAAAAATAAAAAATTAAAAACTTTAAATTAATATAGAAATACTAAAACTGGCGTGGGTTTAATGTTGGGCTTAAATTAATTGAATCCAACCCAATAGACATCAACTGGATTATTGAACACTCTGAAAATCATATTGCTTTCAGCCCATTAGAATTATAGTTCATTTCCCATTTCACTTGACTCCTTTCTCGCCCACATATCAACGTGTAGTATTCTTGAAAATCATTTACATTGCTGGGAGGTCCAAATGCATGCTAAATCCAACATTTGATTTTGTAAAACCTGAAACTTTTATGATGTATGGATTACTGGAATATAATGGAATAAAATAAAACTGATGGAATGAAATGGAAAAGAATGAAACTGATTTCATTCCTATGTTTGACATGCAATATAATGAAATGTTCAAGATTGTATTAGATGTAGCAAGTGACACGATGGGTGATGGGCGTGCGTGATAATGAGTGTGGCGGCGGATGATGTGAGGTGTGCGATAGTGGTGGTTGAAGTTGGATAGCATTGTGTAAAAAATGTTGTGGTGGTTGTGGTTGTGGTGTGATGGTGGTGGTGCGATAGTGGTGGTTGTGGTGCGATAGTACTTTGGTAATGTTCTTCGTCGTCATGCTCCTTGTATTTAGCGATGGATCTACACTATGAATGGACGGCACGTGCACTAGCCCCTTTTTAAAACTACATAGTTTTGTTGCTTAAGAAAATATAAATATCATTTGTCCCTTTTAGTGGATCTACAATATGGCTTGAATTAAACGGAACACTTTGTTGGAGATAATTAGATCTACAATATGGCTTGAATTAAACGGAACACTTTGTTGGAGATGATTAAGGGAAAAAGGAAAAATGATTTTTAATCATTTTTTACAACCACTTTATGAGCCGGCTTCGATTACACTCTTGTATAATTTATCAAAGTTTATGATGACTTTGAAATCTCGTGTGACGTAGATTAAGATAGGTCTTTGAATCATTCAATTCGGATATTGGGTGAATGAGAAATTAAGGCTTGAAGTGGTTAGTTGAACAAGTTGAAAGTTTGGAAGTTGAAGAGTTTAACTTCCTTAATGCCACATTGGGAATTGTGCTAATATTTTCTCAATATTTAAGTGGGAGGAGTTTAATCAAAGGTATAAGCTCCAAGGAAAGGAGAGTGAGAATGGTTTTAGTTAGACGATGTTACGCTAAAATTGCCACACACACGCGCGCGCCGCCGCCGCCCAGACGTGCCGAGACCGTTGACCTTGGGCTTGGGGAATTGGGCACGAGTCAATACTAATTTTTGGACAAAGTTACATTGGACTTGTCAAATAATTATTCAACATTCTGATGATGAGCTTCAAGCTGAGTTCTCTTCATAGTCAGAAGTCTGATTCGATTCGGTTCGACTCAAAGGCTGAGACTCTTCATCTGCAAATGATACATACACAATTTAGTGGACTTGTTTATTTCTTGAAACTGATGGAGTTAATGTGATCTTCAACTGATGGCATTAAAGGTGTTAGTGGAGTTCTTTCACCTGATGGCCTTCAATTTAGTTTCTTCTCCTGCTCCGTATATAAAGGTCCTCTACAGCAATGGAATTGTACAGAACTACAACACAAATCATCTTTCGGTATAAAATAGTTGAAGAGTTTCTGAAGCACTGCTGAGTTCGCTGTTGTTCAGAGTCGAAGTACCTCCCTATTGAACTGGTAAACTGTTGTATCATGGGAGACAATTGCACATCCGTGGGTACATGCCGGAGCAAATTTGTCTTAAGGACAGAGAGTTTTCTCGCCTTAGTTTCAGATTATATCCTTACTCTTTCATTTTTCGTTTAGTTCTTTCCATTCATGTATTGTATTTAGTTAAGATTAATAAACAAAATTTTCATATTTTTTCTGTTGTTTATTTTATTTTGCATACGATACTACGGGGTTAACAATCTTAAGACAAATTTTTCAGAGCCTTCTTTGCTCTGTAAAGTATCTGGATGCAAAATTAAAATAAATTTTCAATTCGTAATTTGAACAATTTTTTTTTTCTTTTTCTGATCAAACTGAATATCATCTTTTGATATTCAGTAAGCCTCTTGCTTCTTTTGGTCTCGTTTTAAATGAACCATGATATGATTGTTTATCTTCTGTTCTTGAACATAAATGACTACTGTTAATGATGCGTCATTGACACCCACTGCTGATGTTACGACAACTGCAAGTAAGGAACCAGTGTCAAATGCAACTGTGCATGCTATTGTTGTGACACAATCTACTGTTTCTATGGCTGGTGTTGGAAGTAGTGCTCGGAAGACAATTTATGTAATTGTTTTTAGTATTAATAAATGACAGATTTATTCTCATCTTATTATTTGCTTCGTGCTTATAAGTAATACACTACTGAAAACCCTAAGTCGTATCATATGTAGCCATATAACTTAGTGTGTGTCACACATGAGGATTAAGTTTATGGTGATACACTTGAAATGTTAGTCCGTGGTGAAGTTAATAAAAGTATGGGGTCTAGTGATTAAACTACCATTAATGCGCCCGGAACACTTTATGGTGTGACCGTCTTATCCGGACCGTCGACATTGGTTGTCTTAGTGGGGCATTAATATATGATGAGAGTCATATAGGACTGGACCGATTTAATCTTCGTTTCTCATATAATTCCGTGATTGAGAAATCTTATTAAATCACAAGATGATCATATATTGATTAACCTTAATCCTGAAGTGATTACAGACTCCTACTGGTTTCAGGATAGGGTTTGATGTGTTCGTTAAGAATCGCTAAGAGACGCGGTCCGAATCACTTTCACGTTGGCACTATTCTGGAATGAGTGAGAAGTGTGTGTCTCACAGATATGGAATCCATTCCTTCCTGCGGGATGTAGAAAGACAATCCCTTTATTTGTTAATCCTAGAAACTGATCGATCCCGGTAGTTCGTATTGGTTATGAACTAATTGATCACTAGTGGGTTAATGGTAAATAAGGATAAGATGTATTGAAGAGGGTTTACGGAAATAATCCCGCTTCTTTACGGATAGTCTATGGAGGGTTAGTTTATACGTAATGATTATATCAATGGACACTTATCGACTCGACTCGACGTTTTGAGAATAAGTTATATCTATAATCGATAGAGTTCAGTTTCGGATTTATGGTGGCGTAATTCCGGAATTAATGAATTAAGTAGAAATATTATGTTCGATGAATATTTTATTTAATTTGTTGTAGCTACTGGTTATAGGTCTATGGTCCCCGGGTTGGCTCCTAACACGTGAGTGTTTTCTCGTTTTATGGAACCTCAAAAATAAATTAAATAGTTGGTCTATTTAATGAATATATTTATTTGGTAAATAATATGTAAAATAGAAAAGACATTTTCTATTAAGATAATGGCAGTAAATGTCGCCCCATTATGTGATAAGTTTGGAAAAGAAATTTTCATAGATTATGTCACATGTGTAATTAATTAATTATCTATTTGTTGGATAATTAATTGAAAAATAAGAGATTGATTGTCTGGGAATTATCTCTTATCTTTTGACAAATATATTTTCCTTATGGGAATAGGTAATTGTAGTGTGAAAATGATAACTCTCTTGACTAGTTATTTTCCTATATAAAGAGAGTTCCTCCAACACAATTGACACAGACAAATTGGCGCCACATCTAAATAAGAAAAAAGGAAGAAAATTAGTTTCTTGCCTTAGTCATTAAGAGAAGAAAAACCTAGAGTTTTTCTTGTGTATATTCGAGGAGGTTCTACGGCGAGGATCGATGTCCACCAGTCGTCGCTAGGAGATACAATCCGGAAGCTTATGGCTTCTCTTTCTGTCAATTTATTATTCCTCTCCGTTAAGGTAAATATACAACCTTCTCATAGTTAGATTAATTATTTATGTGAATCGAATCGTGGTAAAATCGCATGCGATTTTATTCGTAGCTTCCGCTGTGCTAGATCGAGTGTCTCGATCGGTGCTGTGAATCAGATCTGACGATCCAATTATGGATCGGATCCGGATTCGGGTTTCTGTATATCCAGCAGCTGGTTCATCTCATGGTGAGAAACCAAAAAATTTTAACGGGCTGAATTTCAAGCGTTGGCAGCAAAATATGTTGTTCTACTTGACTACTCTTGGTTTGGCTATGATGCTTACAGAAGAGCAACTAGTTGTGCCTACTGACAACATCGAACATAGAGCTCTGCTTGCACTTGAGAGTTGGAAGCATAGTGATTTTTTGTGCAAAAATTACATTCTGAACGTTTTAGACACTTTGTATGGTGTCTATTGTATGTAGGGACCTTTGCCGAAATACCACTATTGAGGCAAGGCAATTTCTGGACTACCATTCCGTTGTCGAAATATCACTCCGTTTTTTGCGTTTTAGGTGTTTTTGGAACTAAACTAAACCCTAATTGGGAAGGGGAACCCCAATAGGGGATTTGTGTACCTTAAGATCATGCACATTTATGAAAAAAATGGGAGAAAATCGTGAACCAAAATCGTGAAAATTGCACTAAAGTGGTATTTCCACATTTACACCACAGAATGGGTGGCATTCCAGAAATAATCCCTTGTATGTTTGAGTCTGCTAAAGCACTGTGGCTTGCCTTAGATAAAAAATATAAAACTGAGGATGCAGGTGCTAAGAAATTTATAGCAGGTAAATTTCTGGACTATAAGATGGTCGATTCCAAAACCATAATTAATCAGTTTGAGGTATTACAAATCATTATAGAAGAGGGTATGATAATAAGTGAAAATTTTCAAGTAACTTGTGTGATTGAGAAACTACCTTCATCATGGAAGGAGTATAAAAGTTATCTCTAACACAAGCGACGGCAAATGTCTATGGATGATCTGATTGTCCGACTCCGTATAGAGGATGACAATAGAGCATCCAAAAATAAACATGCTATGCAGGTTGGACAGGCCAAGGCGCATATTGCTGAGGTCAAGAATCAGAAGAGGAAGAAAACTGGACAATCTTCCAAGAAAACTACTGAATCGTCCAAGAAACCACCAACTGCATACAAGTTTAATGGTGAATGCCACAACAGTGGTAAATTTGGGCACCGTGCAAGTGAGTGCCGTGGAAAGAAGGCATTTCAGCCAAGAGCACATATGGCTGAAACCGATGGTGATGATGATATGTTCTGCGCTGTGGTGACGGAATGCAATGCCGTTGGGAATCCAATGCAGTGGTTTGTGGACACCGGAGCCACAAGACATGTTCGTGCTGACCGTGGAGTGTTCTCAACCTATAAGGCTGGAGCTGGTGAGAAAGTGTGGATGGGTAACTCTTCCCATTCAACCATTCAGGGAACCGGGAATGTGATTCTGGAGATGACTTCAGGAAAGAAGCAGACATTGACCAATGTTCTCCATGTTCTTGACATTCGTAAGAATCTAGTTTTTGGTGCTATTGTTAGAAATAAAATTTGAGTTTTGATGATGATTTATCTATATTTATTAATTATTTGTTTACACCCAATTGATGAAGTGCTAAAACTAGCTGTTATAGTGAAAAGCTAAAAGATGTCTAGAACTGAATGTATAAGATTTATTAGAGTCTGATCATTGTATAGGTTTTATCTGACAAGCACTGTAATAGATAGAGATCGTAAAACTGAGAACTGGAATTCATCTAGAAAGCTGGATATCATAAGAACTGACATTACATAAAATTGAAAGTGTTACTCAGAGTCAAGAACTGAAATACCCAGAACTGAAAGATGTAAGTTCGCTGAGGGACACATACTCAGTTGGCTTATCTAGAAGCTGAAGGCTGAGGGGACAAACTCAATTAATAAGGTGAGGACACAGACTCCGTTATTGAAGAATGAGGAATCGAGGGTTCAAACTCAGTTTATGAAGACTAAAGCCGAGGAGAGGCTGTAAAGTTAGATTTCAGGTAAGTCAGTGATGGTTTGAACTGACTTTATGGATCTTGTATGAAGACCTAAGGTACATAAGGACAATGATATCTTAGATGATTTATTGAATATGGTGTACTCTGATTTAGTCAATGAAAATAAGATGAATAGAGTACTAAGTTTTGAAGAAGAGTAGAAACTTAGTTAATGCTCTAACTGATAAACGACCTACTCAGTTAAACTTAAACTGACCTTTATCAGGATACCCAGTTTAAGGAATTCATCCAATGAACTGATTGAAAATCAGAACGTTATAAATCAAGCATTTTCATTTGATGAAAGACTGCATGTCAGAACGGTCACTGACATCTGACATGTGAACGTTGATAGCAACAAAGGTTTAACAAGATGAACGTTAGATCTCTCACTATAAATAGAGGACTTTGCAACAAGGATCAAACACACGCAATACCAAGAATTCAAGTGTTATTGACCATAAGTCTTGTTCATCTAAATTGCTATCATCATCGTGCTTACATGGACTTATCTAGAATTCTTCAAGTGTTCAAGCTCCAAAGATATAATCAAGAATCCAACACATTGAAGAACCACAAGCAAGAATCAATCTTTTGATTCTGAGCCCAACTTTGATTTTTATCAAAGGTTTAGATTGTGAAGCAATCCGGTCAAGGATTAGCCAAGGACAGTTGTGTGTTTTTACAGTCGGGTATACTGTGTTTGTGGTGGAGCTAGAGAAGAAGCAATACTACCCTCTAAGGACCAGTGCAAGCAGTTAGGGAGCAGCAATCCGACTTGTTCTTTGATTGTTTAGATAGTGAAGCTAGGGATTAGTCAAAGACTATTAGATTAGGACTTTTTGTAATCGGATACCTCAAAAAGTTCTAGTGGAATTTTCCTCCTACATCATAGGGGAAGAGAGGACTGACAGGATTACACCACCTGGAACCTCTATAACTTCTTGCCTTACTTTATTTTACGCATTTACTTTATTGTGATTGTTTTTATACAGTTTGTTCAAGCATAACTAAACTGGTTGTTATTCACACAACTCACAAACTGACATTCACCAGAATTCAGTTTTGCATATCAGCTTTTTCATAGATATAACAAGATCAGTTAAAAGGCTAAAACTTAATCCGCTTCCAGTTAACTCAGTTTAAGCATAAGTCAGTTTGACTTATACTCAGCTCAGTTAGCTCAACTCCACACAAGTTTATAACTGATCCTAATATGTTTTAAGTATCAAGTTTTTGGTGACAAGTTTATTCAGCCCCCTCTAAACTTTTGTCAGCCTTTTCAAAGGACGAACAATTGGTATCGGAGCAGTGTTCTACAATAAGGACTTGCTCTAACAATCTCCTCTTGTCGATCTTCTGAAAAAGCTCAGTTTTCAGTTTCCAGTTTCTATGTAACTCAATTTTTACAATCTTCCATCATGGACAACAATTAGTATGCTAGACAGATGCTCCTGTGTAACATGGATAGATTTGATGAATATAGACGTCGATTGCCGGCCTTTCTTGCTGCCACTCATGACGAAATGATGGATGTACTTACAGATGGACCAATTTAGATTACTCACATGCAAACAGTTGATGGTGTACAAATCAGAGTTCCCAAGCTTAAAAGTGAATGTAATAATGATGATAGGAAGATGAACAATCTCAACAATGTTGCTATGGATATTATTCTCAGGACCTTGGATAGCAACATGTATCTGAAAGTCAAGGATTGTACTACTGCCAAAGAAATGTGGGACAAGTTGCAACTGGTGTGTGAAGGAACTGATTCAATTAAGGGAAACAAGATCACACTTGCTAAACAGTATTTTTATGACTTCAAGATGAAATCTGGAGAAACATAGAACAAATGGAGACAAGATTCAGCGCAATCATGGATGAACTGGCACTACTAAAGATAGTCTACACCAAGAAGAAAATCAATACAAGAATTATGAAAGCTCTGACCTCATGCTGGAAAATGAAAGTCACAGCCATGAAAGAATGAAGGAAACTTGATGAAGAAGATACCTTCAAGATCTTCTCAGACCTGCAAGCATATGAATTCAATGAAGATTTCACAGTTATCTCTGCAGCAATCAAAGCACTTGAAAATCCAAAGACTACAGCTCTTGCAACAGACAATGATAACTTAGAGACCTCAGCTTGCAATCTTCAACAACTGGATGAAATGGAAGAACAAATGTCCCTCATAATGAATAGAATCAGAAGAATGAAGAGTGGCCATCCAGTAACCCAGAAATACATAAAGAGAACTCCCCGGAAAGGAAGATGGATGATGAGTACCTATGCTTCAACTGCAAAAAGCCTGGACATTACAAGGCTGAATGTACAGAACTGACAAACAAGAGAACTCAACAAAGAAGAACCGAAAGAAGAGCATTATTAGCTGGAGATGAGTCAGACTATGAATCCGGAACTGAAAAGGCACTCTCAGACGACACAGCTTTAATGGCTCACATGGAAAACTCAGATCAGGTATGTGAATCTAATTCCAAATACACCTCAGCACAAAATGCCATAAAAAATGCTTGTTCTTCAACCGCTGGTTCTAATCCAAGCAATCCTAAATTAGAGGAAACTCTTGATGAATTGATGATCAGCTAGTAGCAATACAAGTTGGTTATGAGTCAATCAAAGCTCAAAAAAGAATCTCTAATTCTGGAGGTCGAAAGATAAAGAGTTGAATTGAACATGCTGAAACTGACAAGAACTGATACAACAAGGAATCAGCATCAGCCCACTACTTCAGTAGCAGCAGCTGAATCCTTAGCTCAATCTAGTTCTGCAACTGGATTCAAATCAGGAAAGCCTTATGGTGACAGAACTGGCTTAGGATTTGACACTCAGCAATCTTTAAATGAATGAACCAGTAAAGATGGTGAATCTAATGTCAGAGCTGGCATTAAGTTCATAGCTGAACAGATTCCTCAAAACTGAGAAGAATGCTGAACCGGTTAAATCAGCTTAATGTGAATCAACTCAGTTTCGACATCAGTTTTCCAAGAAGTCAGCTGCACCTACTAACAAAGGTAAATCTAAGGGTAGATCAGATGTACCTCAAGGTAACAAAGATGGTAGATCAAATGCCAGATCTACGGGAGCTAACCATGCCAAGAACCAGAAAAATTTCAATCAGAGTAAATCCAAGAATGTTAATCATTCAAAGACTCACACATTCAGGGAGAAAGGCATAATATTTCCCACTGATGATGACTGGAAATTTTCTGAACCTATTGCTAAAGCTGAAAAGAACAATCATTCAGATCAGAGATTTTATTACAAGTCTCAGACAAGGACTCAACAGAGAACTTATCCTAGATCTCAGCAGAATCCATAGTATGTATATGCATAGACCTCAAGTGATGCACTGCTAACCACAGATATAATGATGGTTACTACTCAGTCTTTAATGATAGAAAGCAATATGGAAGTCAGTTTAGACCAAAAGACTTGAGAGAGCATATACATAAGACACAATCCAGAAGTAGATACTATAGAAGTGTAACTTATATATATGAGAATAAGTGCAACAATTTCCAGTGGAGACCCTATGGAAATATCCCAAATGTTGTACTTACAACTGACCCTTATGGACCCAAAAAGAGTTGGGTACCTAAAAGTTATTAATTTGTTTTGCAAGAAATATGGTATTTTGACAGTGGATGCTCCAGACATTTGACAAGAAGCAAGGACTGTCTGGTTGATTTTAAAGTTAAAGATGGACCAAAAGTCAATTTTGAAGGAAAAGACAAACATGGTCATACAAGGGGTTATGGAACATTGATCAAGAATGGTTTAAGAATCAGGAATATAGCTTATGTTGAAGGACTCAACTACAATTTACTCAACACCAGTCAATTCTGTGATATGGGATATAGAGTAACTTTTGATAAAGAATATTGTGTTGTTGTCAGTGAAACAGCATATCAAGTAGTTTTTGCTGGAAGAATGAGAGAAAACATGTATGTTATGGATTGGACAACAGCTATCCCAGAAACATGCTTACTTGTGCATACCAAGTCAGAAATTAGTTGGCTATGGCACAAGAAACTGAGTCATATCAACTTTGATGACATCAATCTACTGGTAAAAAAGGAACTAGTAATTGGACTACCAGAGATTTCTTACAGAAAGGACAGTTTAGGTGATGCTTGTCAACAAGGGAAGCAAACAAAATCAAGTTTCAAGACAAAATCTCAGCATTCAACAAAAAAAATTTTAGAACTCCTGCACATGGACTTATATGGACCAGTTGTACAAATCAGTGTTAGTGGAAAGAAATATAAATTGGTGGTGGTTGATGATTACTCTATATATACATGGGTAATTTTCATGACAAAGAAGAGTGAGACCAAGCAAAAACTCACAAAATTGCTGAAGAAACTTCAAAACCAGAAAGGTGTTACAGTTGTCAAAATAAGATTTGACAAATGAACTGAATTCCTCAATAATGGGATTATTGAATATTGTGAAGAGAATGGAGTGTTACATCAACTTGCGATACAAAGAACACCTCAAAGAAATGGAGTAGCTGAAAGAAAAAATAAAACACTCAAGGAAGCGGGATGAACTATGATCTGTGAATCCAAGCTACCTGAAAGATATTGGGCTAAAGCAGTGAACACAACTTGTTATACACAAAACAGAGCCCTAATGAATAAGAGTTGGAGAAAACACCCTATGAAATATGGAATGGGAGGAAACCAAATGTTTAATACTTTCATGACTTTAGAAGTAAATGCTTTATTCACAACAATGGAAAGGATCGCCTCAAGACCTTTCAACCAAAAGCTGATGAAGAAATATTCTTGGGATACTCATGTGTCAACAAAGCCTTTAGAGTGTTAAATAAAAGGACACTCAAGCATGAAGAATCCATACATGTGGTTTTCGATGAACCGAAATTTCTTGGTGATACATTCAAGACTTACTGTAGAACTAGTTTCTCGCCTCACCACAAGAGACTCTCGAACTCATTTTGTTGATATAGGAAGATTAAGGATATCGGAATCTTCAGATCAAGATCAGTCTTAGTTGCCAACAAAAGAACCTACAGCTGAACTAAATCAAACTGATCCAGCTCAAGATGATCAAACTCAAGCAAATTAGACACCAGGAACTGAAGTTCATGAAGAACCAGTTCAAGGAAATGAAGACCCTCTTATGAAACCTCCAGTACATCAATGGATGAGAGATCATCCTGGAGAACAAGTTATTGGGAAGTTCCAACAAGGTGTTCGTACAAGAAACAAGTTACATGCTATGATAGCATGCTTTCTATCTCAAGCTGAACCAAAAGAAATAGAGGATGCTTTGAAGGATCCGGATTGTATATTAGCCATGCAAGCAGAACTCAACGAATTAGAAAGGAATCAAGTATGGTATTTGGTGGACAGACCAGATCATGCAAATGTCATTGGCACTAAATGGGTATTCAGAAACAAGCTTGATGAAGATGGCAATATTGTCAGTAATAAAGCTAGACTCGTAGCCAAAGGATACTCACAAGCTGAAAGGATAGACTTTGATGAAACTTAAGCTCCAGTAGCAAGGTTAGAAGCCAACATATTATTTCTTGCCTTTGCTACACACAAGAAGTTTAAAGTCTACTGTCAAAAGTGCATTTCTCAATGGAATACTTGAAGAATATGTATATGTGCAACAACCCCGGTTTTCAAATCAAGGACCAAGAAGATAAAGTTTATGTGCTAGGAAAGCTCTCTATGGATCAAAGCAGCACCCGAGCTGGTATGAAACTCTTTCACGCTTTTTTTGGTGGACAATGGTTTTACCAAAGGAACCATTGACAAGACCCTATTCAGAATGAAGATTGGAGAAAATACTCTCCTAGTTCAGATACATGTGGATGATATCATTTTTGGGTCAGAAGATGAAAACTGTGTGAGAATTTTGCAAGTTTAATGAAGAGCAAATTTCAAATGAGTATGATGGGAGAACTAAATTATTTTCTCGGATTACAAGTTAGACAAATGGATGATGGAATCTTCATTCATCAATCATAGTACACAAAAGAACTTATCAAGAAGTTTGGAATGGAGAACAACACTAGAATTACTACACCTATTGGAACTAATGTAAGACCAAATGAACATAAAGATGGAAAGAATGTGGATCAAACTCTCTATAGAAGAATGATTGGAAGTCTACTCTATCTGACAGCAAGTAGACCTAATATATCCTTTGCAGTAGGTGTTTGTGCTAGATTTCAAACTAGACCCAAAGAAAGTCACATGACAGTGGTCAAGAGAACTTTGAAGTATGTAAAGGACACAATTGGAGTAGGGATATGTTATTCAAGAGAAGGTGAATTCAAACTAATATCCTACTCAGACTCAGACTATGTTGGATGAAAAGTGGACAGAAAAAGCACATCAGGCACATGTCAGTTACTCGGAAATAGACTTGTGTCTTGGTTTAGCAAAAAGCAAAATTCAATCTCTACTTCCACAGCTGAAGCTAGATATATAGCAGCTGGAGGTTGTTGTGCTCAAGTTTTATGGATCAGACAACAACTGAGAGATTATGGAATTGAAGAAAGATTAATTCCAATTATGTGTGAAATACAAGTGCAATTGCAATAACTGACAACCCAATTTTGCATTCAATGGCAAAGCACATTGATGTGAGACATCACTTTATAAGAGACCATGTGGAAAAGAAGGATGTTACAGTTCTCTATATCCCAAGTGAGGACCAGTTGGCTGATATTTTTACAAAGCCTCTGGATAAAGAAAGATTTTCCAAGCTGAGAACTAAATCAGGGATAATCAAAGTCAGTTAAGCCTCAGAGATTCGTCAAGGGGATTGATCTTTGTCATAATGGGTGAGCTCGCTTGATAGATCAGTCATTGACACCAACAATCTCAAATTGACTACAAAACTGAAGAAAGACGGAACTGACACCACTCAATTTTTAACTCAGTCAAAGGATTCAAAGGTTAAAAGGATATAACCGAAAATGGTCACATCGCAAAAAATTACCACCGTTTATGTCAGAATCTGTTACGTGTGTACCTTAATACTGCCAAATAGTACATGCATCGGTTATACAACCTACTCAGTGGAAATTCAAAAGTCTATACACGATCTCTCAAAAGATCGTACAATCAAATCCAAACCATCATTTTATCTATATATATTCCTCAGATAAATCCTTCTATCTCACAAAATAATCGTTTCATATCTCGAATTCTTCAGAAATTTTCTTATCTTTCTCAAACACTCATATACAAATGGCTTTTAAGTCAATTCAGGCAAAACGGCTAATAGCCAAAAAAGACCACTTTTCCTTGGAAGAATTTGAAAATATTTGTAACGGCACTCTGTTAGCCAGCTTACTCCGCAAGAAGATTGAATACATACAAGGGCTAATCAATCTACTGGATATCAAGTTGGAGAATGGGATAGATGAATAGTCCCTTCTACAATTTTAGGAAAATATGAGGATAATCAAGCATTCTATTGTTACAACAGTTCATGGAGAGAGAGTTTGTCTCAATGCAGAAATCATTCGACAACTGCTCGATTTCAAGAAGCCCAAGGACAAATCAATAGACCTACTTGGATTACCTTTGAAGCGAGAAACTTTTATCTCCCAAATCTCAGCAATGGAGACCTCTGCAGTTATTCTTTCACCTTTAGAGAGCCTTAAGCCCGAGTTGCTCTACTCAGCAGGTGGATTAGCAAATATGATGTTGGACTATATCAAGGACTAGATTGGTTATCAGCAGATACAATCAGTCTAGTGAATGTTGTTTGGGATGGAATCGACTTCAACTGGACAGGCTATGTTTTCAATCAAATCAGAAAACAACATATTGCTGAGCTTGAAAGCATCATCAAAGCCAAAACCGAAGGACGACAAAGCACAGGGAGACTTCATTTGAATAAATCTTTTAGCACCCTAATACAACATTATCTTGATCGACTCAGGCAAGAAAGAGAAGTTGAACAAGATGCTGCCAGTAGAACTACTGATACTGAGAAAATGGCAGTAGTGGTAAGTTCAAGGAAGACTGTCTCTCAGCAAATAGCTGAACATAAAGGAGTCAAGCGGAAGGCTGACTCACAAGAGAAGAATTCAATTGGAAGAATTTTGTTCCCAGGTACTTCAAGCAAGTTAGCACAAAATGAGGGGGAACAACAACTGACATGTGAAAAAGATCAGTTTGCTGGTAAAGTTTCTCACAAAAAGACAAAGTAGCAAAGAAACAAGTTTCGCTATGGATCTTTGAAGAAGAAACTCAAAGAACAAAGAAAATCAAAAGATCAACAAACATAGCAACAATCATCTCAAGAACCAGAAAATCTTTTTGATCCTTAAAGGGTCGTCAGTCTCATGAAGATGAAGTTGAAGACTGTGGACACTCAAGATTCAGTCAAAGAAGCCCTGATAACTGAAGAGAAGTGGCTTCTAGAAAATCTTGAAGTAGAGAGCTTATATGCATTATTCCCAATGAATGAATTTTTGACAAAATACTATGTTCTATTTGAGGAAAAAGGTAAGAAGAGGAAGTCAGTTGAGTTATCTATACCGAAGAATGATGATAAAACAAGGATGATGATTCAAGGAAGCTGACAAAGCATGATTCAGTTTTAGTTTCTGCTGATAAGACTGACCCTCAAAAAGACAAAACTGAAACTCATGAAGAAGGATTTCCAGTTGGGTCATAGACAAATGACTATTAGCAACAAGTCAAGATGTTGAAAAATGACAACTGATAGTTGTGGAAGATCCCACTCAGTCAACAATCAAAGAAGAAGTTGATCCTACTGAAGTCTTGACAGCTGAAGAGTTGACGAAAGTACAGACTACATTGGACATTCTACTGACTCAAAAAGAAGACTACAATGGACTATTGTCAAGAATATATGGATATCTTGATTACAGGAAGAAGACTTATGTCTCTGTTCATTGCAAGCTAGACATCATCAAGCAATCAACTTCAAAATCATCTTCAAAAATTCTCCAACTGAAAGAGAAATTTGAGATCACAATTTTTGAAGACAGTGAAATTCAAGCTCAGTCTGAATTTCTACTAAATCAAAGAATTTTTGGATTGGAGTCTCAGCTTAGAGAGTTATACACTTTTCAACAAGGCATAACAACTAACCAAAAGGAGACACATCGACTTATCTCTCAGCTTTATGATGCCAAAAAAGGGGAAGTAGAAGAAGAAAAGCTGAAGTTACAAGAAGAAAAACTGAAGTTGGAAGCTGAATTGATGTGAATCAAGAAAGGAAAGTCAAAGATCGATCCGTATATAAGAAATGTTGTAGAACTCAGTGATGAACAACTCATTCTGAAGTATAGCAAACTTGGAGATAAAAGAGCTGCTCTCACACAGGATCTGTGGATCAAGTTTTACAAAGATTACAATCATACAAAGGTAAAGTACAAAACTTAGGAATCACTTGTTTACTTCTTATCTGATACTTATCACAATTAGTGAATGGCAATTCATAAGAATATGAGAAGAATGGAAGAGAAGTTTGCCAACAAGGACAAGAAGGAAAAAATAAAGATTGATATTGATGAATTTGAATCCTATTACAGGGACAATACAGATCTTCCTAAGATAGCTCTATGGAGGAAGTGGAAGCAGTCAAGTCAAGTATACTACCTCAGAACTTTTGCCAAAGAAGATACTAAGCTAGAAAATGAATACATGTTGTATGATAAGGAAAGGAAGTTCGTCTTGGTTACACAACATATTAGATAGATTTTAATCCGATCAATTGTGTAATCTTGTTCAGTTTTTGTGAATTCTAATGATATATCCGGTTTCCAGTTTTACATTGTTTTTGCATTGTTTCTAACTCTAAGCTTTTTTTAAGGAGGGTTTCGGCATCATCAAAAAGGGTGAAATTGTTAGAAATAAAATTTTGATGATCATTCATCAATATTGATTAATTGTTTGTTTACACCCCATTGTTGAATTGCTGAAAGTAGCTGTTATAGTGAAAAGCTAAAAGATGTCTAGAACTGAATGTATAAGATTTATTAGAGTCTGATCATTGTATAGGTTTTATCAGACAAGCACTGTAATAGATGGAGAGTCATAAAACTGAGAACTGGAAATCATCTAGAAAGCTGGATATCATAAGAACTGTCATTACATAAAACTGAAAGTGTTACTCAGAGTCAAGAACTGAGATACTCAGAACTGAAGAAGGTAAGTCCGCTGAGGGACACAGACTCAGTTGGCCTATGTAGAAGCTGAAGGTTGAGGGGACAAACTCAATTAAGAAGGCTGAGGGACACAGACTCAGTTATTGAAGAATGAAGAACTTAGGGCTCAAACTCAGTTTATGAAGACTAAAGCCGAGGATCAGAAAGTTAGATTTAGTGTAAGTCTGCGTGATGGCTCGAATCGACTTTATGGATCTTGTATGAAGACCTAAGGTACATAAGGACAATGATATCTTAGATGATTTATTGAATATGGTGTACTATGATTCAGTCAATGAAAATCAGATGAATAGAGTACTAAGTTTTGAAGAAGAGTAGAAACTCAATTAATGCTCTAACAGATAACTGACCTACTCAGTTAAACTTAAACTGACATTTATCAGGATACTCAATTTAAGGAATTCATTCAAAGAACTGATTGAAAATCTGAACGTTATAAATCAAGCATTTTCATTTGATGAAAGACTGTCATGTCAGAACGGTCACTGGCATCTGACATATGAACGTTGATAGCAACAAAGGTTTAACAAGATGAACGTTAGACCTCACACTATAAATAGAGAACTTTGCAAAAAGGATCAAACACACGTAATACCAAGAATTCAAGTGTTATTGAGCCTAAGTCTTGTTCATCTAAATTGCTATCATCATCGTGCTTACAAGGACTTATCTAGAATTCTTCAAGTGTTCAAGCTCCAAAGATATAATCATGAATCCAACACTCTGAAGAACCACAAGAAAGAATCAATCTTCTCATTATGAGCCCAACTTTGATTTTTATCAAAGGTTTAGACAGCGAAGCAATCCGGTCATGGATTTGCCAAGGACAGTTGCGTGTTTTTGCAGTCGGGTAGACTGTGTTTGTGGTGGAGTTGGAGAAGAGGAAATACTACCCTCTAAGGACCAGTGCAAGCAGTTGGAGAGCAGCAATTCAACCTGTTCTTTGATTGTTTAGATAGTGAAGCTAGGGATTAGTCAAGGACTATCAGATTATGACTTTTTGTAACCGGATACCTCAAAGAGTTCTATTGGAATTTTCCTCCTTCATCACAGGGGAATAGAGAACTGACAAGATTACACCACCTGGAACGTCTATAATTTCTTGCCTTACTTTATTTTACGCATTTACTTTATTGTGATTGTTTTAATACAGTTTATACAGTTTGTTCAGCATAATCGAATCGACATCTGATACAATTTCTGCCTATGGATTGGTGACCCTATGTTGTTTCTTCTCTATAGCCATTGAACCACGAATTTACCTGCATAAGGACTCTCACCTCTATTTTATCATCTACAAAATACCTTTTGATTAAGTACATTCTGTAACAGAATTTGGTGGGGAGTTTGTATATACACTGGTTTTAAACATCGTTGATTCTTGTATTGCAATCGTTTTCTTTTGTACTCGATCCGAATCCGCTTATAATGTTTTATAAGTATAGCATACATGCTTACAAAACATACGCTAAATAAAGTGCAAATGTTCTTATTTATGGCTTATATTTTTGTGCAAGTAGTCTGATTTGATGTAATCCTAGATTTGGAGCTTATCAAGAGGAAAGCTATTAAGGAATATTGTCTTCCCCTCAGTAATAGATGCAAATGCATTGGACCCTGGCGAAGACGTCTTCTATGCTGGTGGAAGAGACGGTAAAATATACGTTGGTGCAGTTAATGCTCAAGTCTCTTTGAATAGCGACCATGGTTTGCACATTATTGGCACATTATCTGAACGCAGGTCTGTGTGATCTCTGTGTTGTCGATCAACATCTGACTTTAGTAATGTGTACATCAAACAATTGATTGTCTGTTTAATCTGCTTTTACTTTTACTTCTAGTTTTTGAACCACATTTGCCTAGTGTTATAAATCACCTTACATTCAAATTGCCATTTCTAGATTGTTTGCTTAATTAGTACTCCTCCGTGCCAAAAATATAGATCCATGTTTCAGTTTTTGGATTTCTTAATTCACAAGTTCACTTTCTATAAATGTTAAAGAGAACGGTAGTTGGTTTACTAAATTTGTCCTCTTTATATGTGCATTTTTCACAACCAAAAATGTTTAATAATGGATAACTAGAAACAGCAACCAATAAAGAACTTCCTGATTAAGTATTCTTAAACTATGTATAACACTATACCTTTGGCTTGAACTTATAATTTGGATGAGCAGGAGTGTATGGTACTCGTGTTTCAAAGTAAAGGAAGAAAGTGATCATCTTTGTTGTAATTGCTTTTGACAGTAAAGCTGTAACTTGTTTAGCATTGAGTGTGGATGGATTTCTATTGGTATCTGGAGCAGAAGATGGGATGGTTCGAATTTGGGATACCAAAAGCCGCAACATTATTCGTGTGTTAAGACATGCTAAAGGTATACAATCGTTTCTCAGAGATTGCAATCTTGATCAACGTCAGGTTTGGTCTGTTACATACGTTATGTTAAATTACGCATATTCATTTGTATTAATCATGGATCAATTTTTTTGAGAAAAATTATCATGTTTTATCGTCCATTGTTTTTTTTTCAAATGTGCCCGAGGCTTCATTGTCCCTTTTTTCATGCCAAAACATAGAGAGTTACACTTTTCCCGTTCTTTTTAAGTTTTTTCTTGTACAACAAAGTCAATAAGTAACCCTGCCTAGCCACACACATGATGATAGTTCTCTTATGCCCTGTAGTACTCTAATAATCAGATGATCATTCACCAATAAATTTTTAATGGTAAGTATTAAAACAATATGTGGAAGTCTCACTACTATAATGATACATTCTATTCTTTGCCTTGTTTGACATGTAGTTAATTTGATTGCAACGGCAATTACCATCAACATGCATTAGTTAGTATCACTTGTTTTCTCTTCATGTGTAATTGTAGTACATCTTGCTGGCTGTGGTGCAGGTAACTTGGTGTTATACAAAATGAGTAAATGATCATGTTCACGTTTCTACATGTCATGTTATATCATTTTTTTTTTGGTTCCAAGAATTCTGTAAATTTTTAGCCACTTAGAAAGTTGTCTTATCTACAATTTCTCTCTTTACATCAATTTAGTTTTCAATATGGATTGTACACAAATTGTTTAACAAGAAAATTCTGCAGCGGTACTCCTACTTATCATTCTGTTTTGAATAAGCTAAACACCATCAAATGACTTGGATTTTTGATATGTTGTAGAAAACATCCTGAACTATAATTTTTGTTTTGGAACCAAGTGCAAATTCGTTTTGGTCTGAGCACAATCTGCAACACACGACAGTTGATGAAGTCCTGAAATTTTTTTGACAGCTTATAGCAGTAGATGATTTGACTGACCTATGGCTTCCCAAATTTTTTGATTTTTGAGCATCATATGTAAAACTTATATACTCACATATTTTCTCTTTGCCTCGTGTTCAAAATTCTTTCAGTTTGTTTTGTGCAAATCAATTAATTCATGGCTTATGTATGCACCAGAACTTCTCAAAACCATTTAAGTCCTCTGGTCATGGAAGGATAGATGTCTTTCTTCCACCCTGTATGTTATGGTGTGGTAGGTTATGGGAGATGGGAATACTTTGATTTATCTGATTCTTAAGCTAGTTGTTACCCAGGATAAGAAGTTTGGTAGGTAGAGACGAGGTGTTGTCGTTATAGTGCTCCTCGATGGCAAGAAACGATTGCGTGGTGATTTTCCAATCTTATGTCTTCATTAATAAGATTCTCTTTTATAATCATCTAGTTTCCTACTTGGTTATCCCGATTTCAAATGTTTCCCCATCCATACTAATTGTAAACCATGCTCTAGTTAAATCCTCTATTTGAAACTTCTGAAACTCGGTAAAGTCCCTTATTACGAAGTTTTGTTTTCCAAGTGTGTACATTCTTTGATGTGCCTTATTTTTTTAAGATGTTTTTGATCGTGTCAAATGCTTGATTTAAGGAAAATAATTTTCTCATCCTTCGAACTATTTAAACTGACAATTGCATATCCTTCCAACTATATCATGTTTAGCTATTTCGGGGCAACACACTTTTGCATCCTAGTGATTACCCTCAATGCATTCCCTACAAGATGTTTTAGTACATACAACTTTTTGTTTCAAGACTCGATGTTCTCGGATTTTAGGCAATGAAAAATAAACAAGTAATAAATTTATAAATCCGATATACCCCAAGTGTAGGGATCGTAGTATAGCGATTAATACCGGAGTCGATCTCAGGGAATCGGGGTATCTAGTTCATTAATTTTCCTAAGATTCATGCCATTATTATTAAAACCTAAACTAACAAAACGAAAAGATAAACTAGACAGAGGATTGTCAGTCCAAAGCCAGGGAAGATCGTTGCGAACATAAATTTAAACTACAAACAACTATGAAATTATGAAGATGATCATGGTGATTAAACAACGAACAAACAATAATCCACCGTTCCCGCAACCCTCTATTTTCTCTCTAAAGTATCTTATGATGATTTAACTAAAATTGTGGTTCACCTATCAAACGTATGAATTTCTACTCTCGTAGATAATTCGCCTATTAATCTTTTATCTCTCGATCTTTAAAGATTAACGCTATCAAACCAAGGTGAGATTTATTCAATCTAGCAACCTAGAAATCTAACCTATCAACTCTCGTTATGTTTAGGTTAAAGATCCAAACTTTCCTACGGTGATCTAAGGTTTACACCGATTCTCATCATATGGTAAACATCAAATAGCAATACATCTCTCGATATCGATTGCATAACAAAATAAACACATGGGAAAGATACAACTTTAATCAAATTCACAAAACAAATCTATATTGAAAATAAAGAACCTGCTGAAACGGATTCACATAGTTTGAACAATTGATGATCTCCATGAATCAACAAACGAAAATAAAAGCATCCTAATCTAACCCGGATCACCCGAGCATAAGGCTCGGGTGATCGGCCTTGAAAGCCTCAGAAGTGCGGCTGCTGTGTGTATTTGGTGTATAAAATTCTGATATTTAGGGTTGAGAATGCGCTACTATTTATAGATAACTAGGTCGGTTTCAGCATGGCGGCGGACGGACGCCCGTCCAGAGTGTTGGACGCCCGTCCAGAGTGTTGGACGCCCGTCCAAGGTGCTTCAAATCTCCGAGTCGGGCCGAGCTGGATCAGACGCCCGTCCTATGCAAAATGGGACGCTCGTCCACTGAAAATCTGAACATCCTGAACCAAATTTCTCCTCCTGGACACCAGTCCACTTCTTTGGACGCCCGTCCAGCATGGACGCTAGTTCAAGATTCTGGACGCCAGTCCATGCTGAACGGAGATAAACGCGCGTTTAGTTCTTCAAATCTTCATTCCAATCCTCAACTTGCATCTTCCTCCTTCCATTAAATCTCCAATTATGACATGTTTATGCACCTACAAAACCACAAAAACATGCAAAGTGTAAAACCATAGATAATTACCAATAAAATCACGAAATTAGCTCAAGTTTACACTTAAAGACTTTTAAAACTCATTTGCTCAACAATTCGATTAAACCCTTAATTTCTATGCAAATAATATGAATATGGAGGAAATCATTACAAAATATAACGATATAAATCATATAAAATCACCCTTAACACTCGACTGTACAAATCCTCCGTTTTCTATTTTCGCCATCGCTTGGTTTATGTTTACCAAAATTCTTTGGCCTTGCTTGCTCGAGATGGGTTTCACATGAACTCCATATGCAAATTTTACCATTTCCAAGTACTTCTTACTCGTTTCAATTATTAGTGTTAAAGGTCTCATACTTTGGCACATAGTTTTCAACATCCTCGTGTTTGGCTTTATCCAACATGAGTGAATGCTTTTGTTTCCGTGTTTTCCTTTCAGGTTAAACCACTTACCATGCTCCAAAAATTCTGGAAACTTTCCACAATGTAGAACAATGTCTTATCTACAATTTATCTTTTTACATTGATTCTATAATCTTTATGGATTCTTCAGAAAATTCATGTTTATGCCAGACACTCTGTCCAGAAAATCTGCAGCAGCACCTTCACTTCTTCTTTTGTTTTGAACAGGTTACACACCCTCAAATTACCTGAATTTTTGATAAGTTGCAGAAAAAACTTTTATCTACAATTTTACTTTTGGAATTAAGTTAATATTCTATTTCTTTTGATCTCGATTTGCAACTCAGTGTTTATTAATCTGGAAATTCTGACAGCTTGTGCAATCATCAGAAATAACTGTTTTTGACCGACTTTATCTCATTCAAAATTCCAATATTTTTCTGTCACCTGGGAAACTCCATTATCTAAATCTTTTCTATTTTGATCATGCTCAAACTCCTTTTCGTTTGGGCTACACAAGTCGTTAACGACAGGTCTGGATGTAAAAATCTTACAAAGCAGCCTAAAAGGAATCCTCACCTCTTTGACTTAGGGTTGGGGCTAAGAGGGTAGCAAGTTACGATTGTTATGTTTAGGAGTTGCCCGAGTCTGATCTCCTTATGAGTTAAACCGTTTAGTAGGATGCTTGTAAAGCTAACATTATAGTTCTTTTGCAGTTGTAAACAAGAACCAAGATGCTATCCTCCAGCATGCCATGTGTTAACGGTGATTTTTACGGTTTATATGACTTTATTTCGTAACAATTTCCTTCGTGTTTTACTAATTTTTATAGAAAATTAGGTGTTTAATGGATTTATTGAAAGAATGCGTATGGAAATCATTAAAGTGCATAATCGAGCTTATTACGTGATTTTATTAGAGATTTTCTATCGATATATATGGTTCTACATTTTGCACGTTTCTATTATCTTGTAGGTACATTTGCATGGCATAGGATGAGCTAAAAAAGATATTCAATTGAAGGTTAAATAGAAGGAGAAAGATGCAAGTGAAAATTGGAATGAAGATTTGGAAAAGTCGAACGAAGCGCTTATCCCCGCCCGTGATGGACGGGCGCCTCGATCTGAGGACGGGCGCCCAAGAGAGTCTGTTGGATTCAGGAAAGCATGATTTTTACCGAACTAGCGCTCCAAAATTACATAGTACGGGCGTCTGATTAAATTCGGCCCGACTCAAAGATTTCAAGCAACTAGGACGGGCGTCCATCCTATTAAACGGGCGTCCAGCAGCCGACTTAGTTAAACCGACCTTGACTCCTATAAACACAATGTAGCATCTCAACCCTAGGCATCATCAGAATATTATCATATCATATATAGAAAACTCTAATTCGAGCTAGAGGCAGGTTCGGTCGACCGAGTGCCCCTGCTCGGTCGACCGAGGGTTAGATTAGGTTATTATTTTGTTTCGCTTTCTTTCGGATTGTAACGATGCCGATCGGAGGTCGAGCAATCTGTTCAAGCTCTGTGAAACCGCTTTCAAAGTGAGTTCTTTATTTTCAATCTTTGGTTTATTTTGTGATTTTAATTAAAGTCGTATCTTTTCTATATGCTTATTATTGTTATGCAATTTAAATCGAGAGATGTATTGCTGTTGATGTTTACTATGTGACGAGAGTCGGTGTAAACCTAGATCACCATAGGAAAGATTGGATATTTAACCTATATATAACGAGAGTTGTTAGGTTAGAAATCTAGGTTGCTAGATTGAATAAATCTTACACCTTGGTTGTGAAAGCGTTAATCTATAAGGATCGAGAGATGACGAGATTAATAGACGAATTATCTAAGAGATTAGAAATTCATACTTTTGATAGGTGAATCACAATTTTAGTTAAATCTTCACAAGATAACCTTAGAGAGGAAATTGAGGGTTGCAGGAACGGTGGATCATTGCTTGTTCGTTGTTTAATCACCATGATCATCGTCACAACTTTATAGTTGTTTATTGTTTTCTTTTCTAGTTTATAGTTTAGATTTAGGTTTCGCAACTATCTTTCCTGGCTTTGGATTGACAACCCTCTGTCCAGTTTATTGTTTTTTTCGTTTTCGTTTCTAGTTATTTCTCGTGACAATTTAGAAAAATTAAGAACTAGACCAACCTCGATTCCCTGTGATTCGACTCCGGTTGTAACTATTATGCTACGATCCCTGCACTTGGGGTAAACTGGATTATTTTATTACTTGTTATATTTCGTTTAGCATAAAATCCGAGACAAGTTTTTGACCATGTTTCATGTTCAGACCCTTTTCGTGCCCTTTTGTAATTATTCTTTTTCTGGTAATTTGTTTCTCATGTAATCCCTCACTTGAGATCTTTAAACTCAACAGGTCCTCTATGTTTGGTGTCATGAATTACCTCCGAAATATATCTCTATAAGCCTTTTCCTCTTAACAAGTTCATACTTTCCTACTTTTCAAATCAAGAAACAAGTTCTCTTCAAAATTCTACATTGTTGCACTCCATTCATTTCAAATTTGACTAAGCCTTCTGATGCCAGAACATTTTTCTTATTTGTGTTCGTTCTTAGCTCCCCTCCTAAGGGTAGTGTCGATGTTGTAACTATTTCACCTAATGCTGCCTGTTCTTTTAAGGTATGCATATCTTTTTACCAGTCCATTTCCTTAAGCCTATCATGGTATTCCTTTTCAGTTACTTATCTTTAACCTTCTAGCAATTTATGCTAAAATAGTTTCAAGCAGAAGGTAGACCTTTTCAAGATGCCTTCCGAACCTATCAAGCCAACCAACATTGAACTCCAAAACTTCTATTGAATTTCAGTCCAGATTAATGTACCTTGTACCATTCAGTTTTAACTCTCTTTCAGGCCATTTAGAGTCATGAACCGCCATATACACCTTTTTGACTTCCCATCTTCTGTTTTGGCGTTTCTATTACCATTTTGATACACCGGTTGAATGCCTATTGTTTTAACTTTTCCATTCCCTCATGAGGAATAACTTCGAGCATTTATTTCTTGGCAGTGTATTAATCCTCTCGAGTAGTGCAACCTTGAACCTTTGATTTGAATCGTCAATGATCGTTTAAACTTCCTTTGAAGGTTTGAATTAATTCTTTGAAATCAAACCTTATCCAAAATTTCTAAAGTGCCTTTTCCCCTTCACTTGAAAGCTCGTTTATCGCATGCTTTTTAAACTTTTGATTTCCCTTACAATATCTTGATGGAATCTCTATTCTTCTTTTCAATCTTGAAATAACCTCTGTTTGAATAATGCAGACTTTGATTTTTCCTTGACAAGTTCCTTTTATTTTATTCTGAGACCTTTTGGTGTACTCGTTTTGTCTCTAAAGCTCCTTCATGTTGAGATTCTGCCCCTTTTGATTTTTAAATGGTTTAGTCTTCCTGGTGCTCAACCTGTCACCTTCAAACTCTGGTTGTTTTTCCAAGCTGACCTTTATTGGTATAAGGATTGGATCAGATCGTCAAGAGAAAGTATGGCAAATGCATGCTCTCCATCCCAACGAGACTCAGAAGTCCTTTAGCCGGGATCATTGTGGTTCTACAACAAGTTTGTGTCAAAGTGATGAATGAAGCCACAAGATAGCACTTGTGTTCATCTCGGAGCGACCAAGATGTACAAGAGTTGGAACAGTACTGTTGTCGATCTTTCATGAAGACAGAGATAGAAGAACGCGAGTTTTCTGGGATGAAGTGGAGCGATGATAGAATACGAGACCAGATTTGATACAGCAAGCCAACGAGAAGATTGAAGTGGATCATCGCAACCTCATGTTGGCTCAAAACAAGCAGAAAAGTTGGGAAGATGGAAGAAGAAGACTGTAAGAGTTAGAAGACGAAACGCTTTGCAAAGTCCAGAGTTCAAGAACACCTAGTTACATTCGAGTTTCGAGGACGAAACTCCTCTTAAGGGGGGAGGAATATAACATCCCGACTTTTCAGAAAGGGTAAAATAGTCATTGGGTGTATTTACTACGACCTAATTATTATTTATCCCATTTATTTAATTAAAAAGGATTTAATTAAAAGGATTTTATTTAATTAAGGGATTTAATTAAATGACTATAAAAAGAAATAATCCCCCAGAATATTATTTTTAGTTTGGACACAACTTCTGTAAAAAAGAGAGCAACGGCGGCAATCAAGAAGAAAAAGACGCAGGAGAAAACGAAATAAAGGGAGAACGAAAACTTCAACCGTGTGACCAATCCGTTCATCGTTTCAAGATGCCGCAGGAGAGAAAAGTGATCAGTACGAAGAGACGCAACTTCGGAAAATAACATCTCTCAATTTCGTAAGTTTTCAGTTTAGCCCTAGTTTTTTGTAACCGTTGAGCTTGATCTTCAAAATTTCGTATCTTTCAATCCGTAGCTCTATTTCGCAGCCATGAGTAGTCGAAACGATCTTCTTAGAACGTAGATTATTCTAAAATTAGTTTGAAAGCAAGTAATCCAGGTAATCTTCTGTTTCACACACTTTTGTCCTTCGTTTTTGCAAAGAAAATAGGATTTTAGGGTTTCTTGTTGATCAAATAGGTTTTGGGGTTGAGGATCAACAATTTTTGCGGTTGCTTGACACTTTGATTTCAGTTTTGCTGGAAATTAAGGTAAGAGGCTCTTCCTAATGAGTAATTATAGTTTTATAATGATAGGTTGAGTTTTGGTGTTGCTTGGTGATAGAATTCATGCTAAGTTGTAATTAATGAGTTGTGATATGTTTTGGTATATTTGTGTTGAGTTTTAAATTTCTATTTTTTTTATTCAATAACATTAATTAAACATAAACAAGCTTCGATTGAACTTCTGATTCGTTCAGTTAAAACACCGAATGTACTCTTAAAAGGAGTTGAAGTTCGGATCCGTCGGAAGGGCATGAAAGGGCTTGTGCTTTGATGAACTAGAGTTCATCAATGTCTGTGTATATGCTAGGCCTTGTCCGTGTCTAGTGGTCTAGGAAAGAGAGTAGTACGTGTGAGGGAGCTTACTTGAAAACACTTAGGTGGCTAGATAACAACGGTAAATAATTACATATATGTAGTAAAAGCTAAAACGTCACTTATTCTCGGTTAGGCACTATTTCATATCGGCGACGTGATATGTTCATAAAAGGTGAACAACGCTACTGGCTCAAAAGGCTGAATGGTAGTGAAGGAAATTCATCGAACGTATACGCATACCGGGGAGACCCCGGAGCTAATCGGTGCTAAACACCGTTAGTTAGCAAGTATATCTTCAGGCTGATGAACGCCATGCACAGTGTCCTTGAGTAATGATGTAACCAAGATAAGCTAAGCTAGAAACATATAGTCATGACATGTCGATGGACATGAAGTGAACCCTAGATTGAGTCGGTATCATAAAGATAATTTAATAATAATCACAATAATAACCTTTTGTTGTAGAACATAGTTATTCATTAGCTTCTCACTTTTACTAAGTACTTTGTACTTACCTCCTTTGCATTTTCTTTTCTATGCACTGTGGGGTGAGAAGACGAACAGGCTGACCACGAGTTTGTTGAGGACTACGAGGAAAACTTTCGATGATGCTTTATTTTACTTTTAATTCTAGACTTTGTAGACAAGTTGTACTTTCAAGACACCGTACTTTGTAATCTTTGGAGAATCGTTGTTGTAAGTTAATTATTTCCATCTTTAGAATGATTGTATCTATTCTTAGTAGCATGTATGTTTTTACCCGAGTCTTTTTAGCTTATATTTGCTTTTATTTGATACGACGACGTAGAGGCTTGCGTATAATATTAGATTTATTTAATGCTATACGCGCCGAACGTTTCTCTTCCGGATAAGGGCTCGGTATCCGGGAGAGGGGCGTTACAATATCTTCTGTTTAGAAATGATTTTCACTTGTTGTTCATATGAAAGACTTTGAAAACTTTTTCTAGTTTTTGTTTACAAAAACTTTGCATCATGGATAACAATCAGTATGCTAGAACGATGTTGATATGTAGCATGGACAGATTACATGAGTATAAATGTTGTATGCAGGCTTATCTAGCTGCTACACATGATGAGATGATGGATGTGTTAACAGATGGACCACTCTAGATCACTCAAGTGATAACTGTTGATGGAGTCAACACCAGAATTCCTAAACCTAAGGAAGATTTGGGTCCCAAAGATATAAAAGGCCAAATATGAACAATATTTCTATTGATATCATTTACAAAACCCTGGATAGAAATATGTACATGAAGGTGAAGGATTGAAAGACTGTCAAGGAACTATAGGAAAAATTGCAACTAATCTGTGAAGGTTCTGACTCGATCATAAAGAACAAATTCATTGTGCCAAGCAAAAGTTTAAAGAGTTCAAATTAAATCTTGTGATTCAATTGAGCAGATGGAATCAAGATTCAATGCTATTCTGGATGAACTCACCTTGCTGAATGTGATCTACACAAAAGAAGAGATCAACACCAGAGTTTTGAAGGTCTTGCCAGGAACTTGGAAAATGAAAGTAACTTGTATGGAAGAATCTAGGAATCTTCAAGATGAGGATACATTCAAGATATTCTAAGATCTGAAAGCCTATGAATACAGTGAAGATCTCATTGCAGCTATTGAAAAGATAGTTCCAAAGACTCATGCCGTGACCGGTCTTTGCACATAGAGAAGAATCATCAAAAACTCTGCTTGACGTACAAAGGATTGAGTTGGTGTAATATGCTAAAGAAATATGTACCTTAACAATTAAAAGTACCTACCTAAAATACCACTCAATTATTAAGCCTAATTCGGGGATTTACATCTTTCCATTGGAACCCTAATTAAATCTATAGAAAGTGTGCTTTCATAAGATGAAAACCCTAATCTCTCATTAGCTATTCTAACGAATATAATTGAGTGGATTTGGAAGTGTTAGAGTATAAAATAATTCGTGTGAAAAGGATGATTTTCCGTGTTTTCCATTGATAGTATTGAGTACAATATATACAATTGATTCTTTAGTGTGGACTATAAAGTCTGTACAATCTTTACATTAATTAATGAATATTACGTAATATACGGTATTAATTACAATAATAGTAAAATATTCTAAGAATATTCACAATCTTTATCCTCTCACTCCCACCAAAGGTCCCACCATCACCTCCCCTACTACTCTTATCACGGTCTCTCCGTCCTCCGCATAATCGATTGAGCCACCCCGAAATGCCATTTTACATTCTTTAAATAAAAATAAATATTTCATGTTCTTCTTTATCAAACAATGTTTTTTCGTCTTATGTATTTGGCAAGCAAATAAAATTTCCTTTTGCCACGCCTAATAATAGTACTACTTTACCATTTGATATAATCCATAGTAACTCATGGATGTCACCCGTTTTTAGCACTGCTAGACATCGATATTATGTTTTATTCTTGGATGACTTTATTAATTTTATTTGGACTTTTCCTATTGGTTATAAATCCCAAGTGTTTCCTATTTTTTTCTATTTTTAGCACAAACATTAACACCCAATTTAACTCACCCATAAAACAATTTCAATGTGATAACGGAAAAGAATTTGATAACGCCCAATTTAAATCATTTTGTGACTTACATGGTTTTATTTTTTCTTCTCTTGTCCCCACACCTCTCCCCAAAACGGCAAAGCCAAACGTAAAATTCGTACCATCAACAATTTAGCCCACACTCTTTTAATCCATGCTTCTCTTCCACCTTCGTTTTGGCACCATGCCCTCCAAATGGCAACCTGTCTCCTAAATATCATACCCCAGAAATCTCTCCGTAATCAATCCCCTACTCAAATTCTTTAACATCGGATTCCCTCTTACGATCACATATGCGTCTTCGGGTGTTTATTTTACCCTCTCTATCCTTCCACCACAACTAACAAATTACAACCTCGTTCCACCCCATATGATTTTCTCAGGTACCCTCCTAATCATCACGGGTATAAGTGCTACGATCTATCCACCCATAAAACTATCATTTCCCGGCATGTTACGTTTGATGAAACAAATTTTTCCTTTGCCAAACTACACAACACCTTCCCCTCCTCCTATGATATTTTAAATACTCCCCTCAACCCATTGCTTATCCAGCAGCTCACCGAAACACCCCCGGCCCAGCCCACCCATTCCCAACCCAAACTACACAACACCTTCCCCTCCTCCTATGATATTTTAAATACTCCCCTCAACCCATTGCTTATCCAGCAGCTCACCAAAACACCCCCGGCCCAGCCCACCCATTCCCAACCCACCAGCACCTAAATCCCCGGTCTATCTAATATCCCCCCCACCCAGCCTGCCTTCACAGCCAACCCCTAGCCCTCTCCTCCTAGCCCACTCACATGGCCCACCACTCCTGAACCTGACTCACCACAAACCTCCCCCATCCGGTTGGCGTAGACTGCGATGGCATGTCTCGGCAGGTTGGTTTTGACTACGGTGAAACCTTCAGCCCGGTCATTAAACCCGCAACTATCCACACAGTTCTTAGTACTGCCATATCAAAATCATGGCCCATTCATCAGCTCGATGTAAAAAACCCATTTCTTCATGAAGAGTCGCATGAAATCGTATTCATGGATCTCGCTTCGAGGTTCCGGGACCTCGCCCATCCAGACTACGTGTGTCGATTAATGAAATCTCTATATGGCCTCAAACAAGCCCCATGTGCTTGGTAACAACGGTTTGCCGATTTTGTCTCCACTATTGGTTTCACCCACGGAAGATCGAATCATTCTTTGTTTGTTTATTCCAGTGGCACTGACGTGGCTTATCTATTATTATATGTTGATGACATTATACTCACCACCTCATCTGACAGGCTACGCACTTCTATTATGTCCTTATTTTCATCTCAGTTTGCTATGAAGGATTTGAGACCCCTTAGATATTTTTTGGGCATCACCATCACCCACCATAAAGGCGGTCTTTTTTTTCTTTTCTGCCAACAACAATATGCTGATGACATCCTTGAACGAGCCGGAATGACTTCTTTTAAGGCCGCGCCTACTCCGGTTGATACTCGCCTAAGCTCGGTTCATCTCATTGTGCATCGCTTATGCCGATCCCACCCATTATCGCAGCCTAGCCGGGCATTATGTTGTCTTAGATTTACACGCCCGGATATCTCCTATGCCGCACAAAAATATGTGACCTCATGCATGCACCTCCAGACGATTTCATATGGTTGCTCTTAAACAAATCCTACGTTACATTAAAGGCACTTGCTTATGGGTTGCATCTCTATCCTCTTCCCCGCTCGGTCTCAATTCCTACATCGATGCAGATTGTGGTGTTTGTCCTAACACCCGTCGTTCTACCTCCGGCTATTGTGTTTTCCTTGGTGAAAATTTACTGTCCCAGTCCTCCATTCACCAACCAACATTATCCCACTAAAGTGCGGAGGCCGAATACAGAGGGTTTCCAATGTTGTTTCGGAATCTTGTTGGCTTTGCACTTTACTCTTAGAACTCTATTGTCCGATCCAGAAAGCTACTCTTGTATACTGTGATAATGTCTGTGCCGTCTATCATTCCGGTAATCTTCTTCAACACCACCGCACGAAATATATTGAGATGGATATTCACTTTGTCCGTGAGAAGGTTGCTCTTGACCTCGCGTTCTCCATATCCCTTCTCGACATCAACTCACGGATATCTTCAACAAAGACTTACCACGTGTTCTCTTTGACGATTTTCGCACCAGTCTCAGCATCCGGGAACCTCCCGCTTCAACTGCGCGGGAGTGCTAGAGTATCCAAAATATTCTAGTGAATATTTACCATTATTGTAATTAAGACCGTATATAATGTTATATTTTGTAAATAATGTAAAGATTGTAGAGACTGTATAGTTCAGACTAGAGAATCAATTGTATATATTTTACTCAATACTATTAATGGAAAACACGGGAAAATCATCCCTTTTCAGGAAGCTTGAAGTAACTATAGCTACGGAATATCCGACTAAGTATCTCCAGGCTATGTAATTCGTTGATTGAACTTTGAAGATTAGTTATACCCGGTCCAGATGCATGTTAGATCTGCCCTAAATAAATAGAAAACACCGAATTTGGGGTTTTCACCCTCTCGGGTTTGCGGTGGTCTTCTCACGAGTGCGGTGACCATGAAATTACCATTTGTTGTTTGTTATGAATTATTTAAGTCTAATGTTCTTGCATATGACCTGGAGATTTTCGTGGTAGTTTTTGTAATTTATTTTGATGGAATAACAGTTGAAGAAATAAATTGGACATAAGCAAAATTACCTTTGTGAAACCACAATTTGGATTCATGTTCTCCCCGGCGAGCGACAGGGCGGCTCCAAATGGAGCCAAATGGGTTACTTGACCCCTAAAATATAAAATGGAAATTAGTGATAATGATAATAATCCTAATATTTTCAAGAATACGATAAATACATATTTTTATAGGGAGAACGACAACTGCATAATTTTTATAGCGAGAAGGACAAACAGTGAATCCCGAAAATCAGTGAATCTCCCCAGTGAATCCCGAAATCAGTGAATTTTGACAGTGAATCCCAAAAATCTATGAATTTCGACAATGAATTTTGAAAATTAGTGAATTTCGGCAGTGAATTTAAACAGTGAATTTCGAACACAAGTGAATTTCGACAGTGAATAAATAGTTTTGTCCTTTTATGTAAAAGTTTCAAAAGACTGTCCTTCTACTCAATTGATGAAATATTTCTGTCCATCTCCCTCATTCCCCCAATAGAAAAATAAAGAAATTTTTTGTATATTATTTACACTATTTGAAATTTTTATAGACAAACACCTACTAAATGAGCCGCTAATTTTTTAAAATATTGATCCTTGACCCGTAATTATACTTGAATTTGTAAAATTAATACTTATAATCTTGTAATACGATGTACCTCTATCGATCCCCAACCCGTGTCCGAGAATTCCTGCAGCTGTCCCGGCCTGGTGTGGTTGTCAAATTTTAGTTGGCCTTCCTTTGACATCAATACACGTTTATTCGATTAGATCTAGCTTGTTTAAGTAAACCATTAATTTGAACATAGGGTTCACGTCTGTTCAAATTTGTCCATCAGATTTTATCTCTGCCTATAAGTGTTTTCCATAACAATGATGTCCTTTACTGTAAACCCTCTTCTAATGGTTCCTTCAAATTAAAATCTGCTTATGGTTTTTATTTTGAAAAATTAAACCCTAGTCTCTTCTCTATCTCTGGTTATAACACCTCTCATAATTTGCCTAATGTTTGTTCTATGTTTTGGAAGATTTTGTGGGCTCTTTCTTTGCCTAATAAAATTAAGCATTTTTGGTGGAAGTGTCTAAGGGGTATCCTACCCTGTAAAGCTAATATAGCTAATAGATGTGCACCTTGATCTATATCTACTCTCTGTAGTTTTTGTGGTTGTCCAATGGAGACAGTTGAACACATTTTAGTTGTGTGTCCTAGAGCTAAGGAGATTTGGGCTTATCTCCCAGCTTTATGGCCCCAAATTTGAGGATGCTTATTTTGATTTGGTCTCATGGTGGAATGATTTAACTCTGAATAATGCTTTCCATGCAAGTTAGAAAACCAGTTGAATTTACTATTTATGCATTTTGGTGCATTTGGAAGGCTAGAAACGACTGGGTTTTCAATAGAAATCTTGATGACTCTAAAGATATTGCTTCTCAAATGGAAAAAGAATATAGAAAATTTACATGTGCTATTGCTAGGCAATTTGCAGATAATTTGTTGATAGCGCTGATAAATCTGTCCGAGATTGTGTCCTGGCTGCTTGTAATCCTGATAACCCTAATGGTATTTTATCTTTCATACAGATGTTGCTTGGACTTCTGCTACATCACCTGCAGGCGGTGGAGTTGCAATCTTTGACAAAAACTGCAACCTTGTGGAAATCTGGGAAGATCTTTCAATAATTTTGGATCTGCTCTAAGATCAGAAGCTGAAGTAGTCAGGTGGGCGTTGCTGCAAGCAAAAGATAGAGGCTGGAATGGACTCACTATCAAAACGGATTCCCTTTTGTTGTCTGAAATGGTTAACGGTGCTGCCTTTCCAGCTCCGGACTTGTTGGTGATTGTGGCTGACATCAAGCACCTTTTGGATTCCCTGGGCTTGTGTAGACTATGCTATTTTAGTAGAAAATTTAATTTGCTAAGCCATAGAACTGCTACTTTTGCTAAGAATTCGATTACTCGGGTCTTTTGGACTGGTTTGTTTTCCTCTTGGATACTTTCAGCGTTGAAAGATGAAGAGGGAGCTAGGTTTTTTTTTTTGGCAAAGAAATAATTTTATTAAAATGGAAAATAATAAAGTGCTACAAAGTCAGTGCCACATCCCGGCCCGCCCCAAGTACGTGATAGAGTGCATAGCATGGCCTCCTTAAACCCTATGCGTGGCAAACCCAGTGTAGGAAAATCCAGCACATAGGGAAGAGTACTCGCTCTATGCACCCCCAAAATCCCGACACCATAAAAATTACAGTCAAACACATCATAATTATCCTCCACTCGAGACTTGTCTTTGCTTAAGCACAAAAGATAGCACGGTTGAATCCGCATAGCAATTCCAAGGGAAAAAACAGCCTGTGTCTCCGACCAAAGTATGAGCCAAAGCCTCCGAACAAGCGCTCAAGCACTAAAACAAGAATACTCCTTCTCCACCTTGTCCTTGCTGTTACAACCCGGATGGTTACACCTGGCATAGGAGAAAGATGATAACCCCAAAAATAACCAAAGAAGATAATAACCCAAGAAAGGAACAAGGACACCTGGATTGCACCCCTAACAGGATGATAGGGGTGCCTCCAAAGTTGAATGGCAATCCTGGTCCTATGCATTGAACCCTTTCCGTCGATCACAAAGCCGATCGCTTATATGCGTCCCCTTCAAATAAAAATTCCTGGTCCAAGCTAGCCGAACATGAATCCTCAAAATGCAAACGCCGGTTAAAGCATAGAAATCAGAGAGCCATAAAAAATAAATCATTATACAAAGGATCCCATAAAGGAACATGTACACCTGAATTGCACCCCTAACATCATGATAGGGGTGCTTCCAGAAATCGACGCCAGCCATGTCCCTGGAAGAGGTGCATGAATCGCTTGCAAAGATAAAAGCATAAAAATCGGTGAAAAGTGTACTACGTGCCAAGTAATGAATAAACGATGGATAGAAAACACTGATTTGCACCCCAACTAGAATAGGAGGGGTGCATCCAGTTGAAGGAGCCATTCGTGATCCAAACATGACAACGTCGATGTGGAAAAGTCGTCTCCCTCTTTCACAAGTGAAGAGTGCTTCCCTAGTTGTGCGCAATATGTCGAATAAGAGGAGGGCCATGTAAATCATCACTAATAAAGTCGTTGAATATGATCAGTACATTGTCAAGATGATTAAACATCATATCGTCTCCTTCCATAGCGCGGCGAAGTCAGTCGTCCGCCATTCTATTACATTCCTGAAACACATGAGAGATATTGTGTGGTATGTCCCGAAGACAAGCTGAAATCTGACCAATCGAGATGCAGAGGGGCCAACCTCCACTATGATTTCTGGATATCACACGAGAAACAAAAATGGAGTCGAGATCAATATCAAGAGGCAAAGCATGTGGACGCAACCGAATACCAAAGAGAGCGCTTTACTTTCAAAGATCAAGAACATTCCCATGGCCAAGCAAGCATGAAACGCAGCGACAAAGTTTCCATGCAAATCTCGAATAATTCCACCCCATAAGCCACTCCATTTCCGACAAGATCGCCTACATTGAGATTCACCCGACCGACATGGGAGGATTCCACCGTAATTGGATCGGCCGACGCTTGGCCGAAGTTTTCACCTTGAAAGGCTTGAAAAAAGGAACATCCCAATCAATCCCAATATGTTTACGATCAACAACCTTTCGGAAAGCTACCTGTCTAATCATCCTTTCAATGAGAATGTTGGTACGCTGAACAGACGGACAAAAATCTTCATGTCTACACTTATTCCTCTCCGTCCAGATGCCCCAACACACAATAACCGGTACAAGAAGGCGTTTATTATATATGTGGGCCGAAGAGTTGATCCAGAAATTAAACATATGAACAATCCCAGTAGTAGGAGTGAAACGAAGGCCAAATTGACTCATAAAGTGAATCCAGATAGACTGGGCAAAAGGACACTCAATGAAAATATGACGAAGATCTTCCCCTTGCTGGCACGCAAAACACTTAGACACCAAAGTAATACCACGCCGCTGAATGTTCGAATCCGTAGGAAGAACATTATTGACTAGTCTCCAGCAGAAGTAAGAAATCTTTAGAGGTAACATATTGTTCCAAATTAACTTGAAGATAGGACGAACCAGTTTGTGAGCCCGTAGCATATTCCACGCCGACTTAGTACTGAAATGCCCATCCGAATTTAAAATCCAGATCAACTCGTCGTCCTGGTCAGGTCGAAATGGCATGCATAGAATCTCATCCATTATATGTAGAGGAAGATGCTCTTGTAAAAGAGGAACATTCCACCTCCCATTCACAAAGAAATCCTTCACCTTCCTAAATTTGTTGTCCGGAGGATCACCCAAATCAATGTTCATCCATTTATCTCTCAAAAAATCTAAATTACCGGCATTGATCTTCCACGTGATAGCATATTCAGCAATATCACGCACTTGCCAAACTTTCTTAACCATCCGCGCCGGATTCTCGGGAGGGAAGCTTTAGGGCGATCGATCCGCAACATATGTACTATAGATAGTCCGGGCCCAAATCCCCTGTCTCATCCGAAGACGAACCCACAATTTAACCGCAAAGGAATCCATAACTTCGAAAAGATTTCGCACCCCTAAACCCCTTCCTCCGTAGGCTTACAAACACTCTCCCACGACGTCCAATGAATATGGCTCCCGTTGGGTCCGCCATCCCAAAGAAATTTGTTAAAAAGACGATGTAACCAATGAATAAACTCTTTAGGAGGGACCAAAACTTGAAGGATAAAAATCGGAATAGAAGTTAACACATGCCTCAGCAATATAAGTTTACCTCCAAACGACAAAGAAACCGACTTCCCAATGAAAATGCCGATGATGAACCTTGTCAAGAATGTCTTGATAGTAGCCGATTCTATTCCGTCCTCGAAAAAGAGGAGCACCAAGATAACTAAAAGGCATATTCTCCTCATAAAACCCAACACATTCTGGATCCAACGGTTGAGTTGCATGCAACTTATGGCCAATGAACGTGCTTTTACTCGCATTTATTCGTTGTCCCAAACAATTTCATAATGCTGAAAAACCTCCTTAAGACGATTAAGACCTTTCTTATTGCATCGAGTAAAAGAATCGTATCATCCGCAAAGCCAAGTAATGTATCCCCGTGACTTTCGAATGATAATGCATACCCGGTTGGCGATCATGAAATCATTAATAAGCCTCCCAAAATACTCTGCTGCAGGAACAAAAAGAGCGGGAGAAAGAGGGTCACCTTGTTAGACGCCACGAGTCGCATGAAAGGAGGGTGACAGAATGCCATTCAGAAGGATATAGAACCAATTATCCGCCAAAGTCCGGAAGATGAGATCCACACAGGGCTCTTGAAAGGCAAACATCCTCAAAATCTGCATAATGAAACCCCATTCCATTCGATCATAAGCTTTCTCCATGTCAAGATTAAGCAAAATGTTAGTGGTCATGGATCTTCTTATTCACATCCTTACACAGCTCTTGAGCTAAAAGAATATTATCCGTAATGGAACGACCTGGCACAAAGCCCGACTGGTGGTCTGCCACCAGCATAGGGAGATACGCATTCAACCGTTGAGTGATTATCTTAGTGATGATCTTGGAGAAAATAGTGCACAAGCTAATAGGACGGAAATCTTTCCAACAATCAGCCCCCACCTTCTTTGGAAGAAGAATAATCGAAGACGTGGAAAAATAACGTGGAAGGTGACCACCGAGGAAAAAGTCGAAACCGCATTAGTCATTTCATGCTTAATGATGTCCCAACACGATCGGAAAAAGTGAGAGGTGAAGCCATCAGACCGCGCACTATCCGGATCAATGGAAAGAATAATATTGTGAATTTCCTCACCGTAGGAGTCACAATAAGGCTCGCGATTCGATCCTCGAGAGATTTGACGAAGGATAAACGATTTCAAAGGAGCACCAATCTCGTCCGACTAGCCGTGAAAAGGTTTTCAAAGAAGATCTTCAAGAAATCCATATCTCGCCTTGATTGTCAATCCAATTACCACCTGCGCTTTAATACGATGGATATAGTTCTCGATTCCGCCTTTGCTTGCAAATAGCATGGAAGTACTTACTATTGGCGCCCCCGCCTCAATCCATTTAATCGCTTTCGCTTAAGAAATCGAGTCTCAATATTGTTGCATCTCTCATAGTCCATAATAGCCCTATCGAGATCCACACGGGTATTAAGAGACCCGACTTGATCATGCCTCAACGCTTTAACATTGACCTCCGCCACGCTTCAGGTGTTATCGAAAATATTCCCAAAAACAGTGCGATTCCACTCAGTAAGCTTATACCCAAGATTCTTCATTTTAGTTGCCATTAGCCCCATTCCTTGACCAACTTCTGGTTCAGCCCACACAGATTTAACCACATCATAAAAAGATCCGTCATCCGTCCATACATTAAGAAACCGAAAGGAAGACTTACGAGCGGTGATAAAGCCACAAGTAGCGAGCAAAGGGCAGTGATCCGAGTGGACCCTTGGTAAGTGTAAAACCTTTGTCATATTAAAATGGTCCAACCAAGCCTCATTAAAGAACACCATGTCAAGACGTTGCCACATACTCCGATTGTGCCATGTAAATTGCGAGCCTTCAAAGCACGCCTCGGTAAGATTAGCCATTTGAATGCACTCATTAAAGTCCAACATGTCATTAGCCCTAGGGGGCTCCACCCTTCCTTTCCTCCAGCATCCGAACACTATTAAAATCTCTCCCTAGATGCCACGGCCGTGTATTAACCTCTGCCCGAGCTTTAACCGCGTGCCAAAGAGGAGTACGAGTTTGACGAGAGTGCTTCGCATAAATGCCAGACACTAAAAACATGTCGCCATTCTGATCCGTGACCTCAGCCGAACACATTTGATCACAGTCCGTGGATAGCGAGCAAGTAACCCTAGTCCAGAGAAACCAAATTTTACCTTGCAACAGAGATTGAGAGTAGTCAAATCCCAGTTTAAGCCGAATGGTGGAACAAAGATTAGCAGAACACAATGGTTCAATCAACACTAAAATTTTAACATTATTACGTTTACAAATATTTTTGAGACAAGTTTGAGAAGAGACATTACCAATACCTCGAACATTCCAAAATAAAATGTTGATCGGACTAAACATTGGAAGACCGAAGTTGATAAGCTTGAGATGGAGCCGAATCCAAAGTGGTTGTCGATTTACCTTTTTCCTCTGTTTTTTAGTCGTAGCATTGATCATAGAGGGACCATCCGATTTGTCCTCCTCAGGACCTTGATCTTCATTTGCTAACACAACCGTGTCAATGTCCTCTCCATCATTCCTCGGGTTGTCGGCAATAGGAGATCGGGAAGATCGCTGGAGGGCGGAACTAAAGCCAACGCCAATCGACTTCTCCACCGACACGGCCCAATCAGAGAATATCGTGCGATCCCCACAATATTAGGTGCCGGGCTAGTTGGTTGATCCGGCCTAATGCCCGACTGCTTAAAACGTTGCTCTAGCGTCCCTTGGTCTTGTTGCATTTGACTTACCGTGGAAGCTAATTGAGACATTTGGATCTCCAGATTTCTTTGTCCTATTCTTGTCTCTATTTGAAATTTTAAGTGGTCCGACAGTTTGTTGCAAAGAAGATGTCAAACTTTTCATCATTTCTTCCATAGATTGTCTAGTAGGTGTCGGTGCTTGTGGTTGTTGATACTGTGGTTGAGGCAAGAATTATTGTTGCGTTCCTTGTGGCTTATGGCTGAAGTTAGGATTATCCCTCTAACCTGGATTATACGTATTTGAATATGGATCATACTTCATTTGTTGCTGTCCTTGGAAACCACCGGCCACATTCACTTGCTCAGAACTCTCCTCTTGCAAATTCGGACACATATCAGTTTGGTGTCCCACCATCGAGCATACACCACAGGCCTTCACTTTATGAATCTGACCAGTCACCATCTTCTCTACCAATGATGTTAACATGTCAAGTCGTTGGTCAATGGCTGAGAAGTTTGCTTCATTCACTGTTTGAGCCACATCCTCTCTTAAGCCAAACTGTTGCGCATTACCTGCCATATTCTCAATCAACTTCTTGGCATCTTCGCATGTTTGGTTCATGAAAGCTCCACCGCTAGCTGCTTTGATTATTTTCCTTTCCCTTGGCAAAAATCCCTCATATTGAATGAGTAGTTGTTCTGGAATCAGGTGATGTGGACAACTTGCAAGAAATGATTGAATCTCTCCCAATAATCAAACAAAGTTTCTCCTTGCTGCTGTCTGATTCCACATATATCTTTTTTGATGTTAGAGGCTCGTGAAGCAGGGAAGAATCTTTCCATAAACTTTGCCCTCATGGCAGCCCATGTTTTTATGGATCCTGCTGGAAATGAATAGAACCAACTCTTTGCTTTACCTCCAAGGTGTATGCGAAAGTTCCGAGTTTCATTTGATCTTCGGTAATACCTTGAGTCTCTGTGTGGTACCAAACCAAATGATGATCCATTAAGTGCTTATAAGGATCTTCTATCGCCGATCCATGATACTTAGGCAAAGGCGTGCATCGATGACGCCCGTAACTTATATGGTCTGGTCCATCTCCGGAATGCTATGCATATGGGATGTTGATAAAATCGAGTCGCCATTTCTCTTAACGCCCTTGCGTGCTCTTGATTTGATGCCATCTCTTCATACTCGCCAGATAAAACGACTTCTTCGGTCGATGAATCTGCTTATAACCGTATCTAGTGCAATATCATGTGAAGACGTGGATGCCTTGATTTGCCTCTTAGCCTCTTTTGCTTCCTTTGTCAGTTTTTTTGTTGTCTTCAATTTCGGGTCAAATATCAATTCACCTGTTTTGGGAGATCTAGGCATGCATCGAAAAAGTCCTAAGAAGAAATAATACAATAGCTAGTCCCCGGCAACGGCGCCAAAATTTGGCGTGTCGTTAACCCCCCAAAAATAAATCCCCTTTTACTCTATAACTAGTATAGGGCAAGTAGGGGTTGAACCCACATAGAATGAATGATTATTTCAGTTTGGAACAGATAAAATAATAGGAGTAGTTGAGAAAATAAAAATGAAAGAGTAACACGTAAAATAAATGATGATAGTAGCAACATATTAACAATGAAAGAAATAATAATTTAGTTTCAAATAAGGTAAAGGCTCCAGCTAAAGTAGTTATTTCCACCTCGATTTACTCGATTGATCACTGACGCAAGAATTACTCACTAGTTTATTAATAAACTGGTTATAGCCACCGACAACCGTCAAGCAACCAATCTCTCCTAAAGTCGATAATTAAGACACGGGCGTTAACTATTCTCTAACTGGAAGTCACCCCTAGACATGGTCATAAGAGTTTCGAAATCCAGCAGCGTTAAGGTTTGAGAGACCCAATTCAAAGTATTAATCCAACCAGACTAATTTTAACCTAGATTATTTATCTTCATGATAGTGGATTCTACGGGCTACAAACCGGCAAAATCATATCACTCACCATTATATTAAAACCAATAAACGTTGACGTATTTATCGTTTCAATTGGTAATCGACTAAATGATTGGATTAATTATCCTGCAGAAACAACTAATTCAATTTAAAGTCATCAATTTATACCTGGAAAATGAATAAATATCAATAAACTAACTAGGATGAAAATCAATTAAGTCTCACAATCGTGTCAATCGAGACTTCAACAACACTTTAACTGGAAAAAAGTAATTTAGCTACACATCATAGTATAAACCAAATAATATGCTGATAAAATGAAGTACCTTCACCGGAAAAACAAACAAAAACCCCAACGTTGGATTCATCAAAATACCACAATAAAAGCTGCGCTGCCCTCCTTTTTCGTCCGTTCAATGCACTCTTCTCCAAATTCCTTTCAGAATGGAATAATAATATTGGGAAATTAGGGATAATGATACATTCTGGAATATTTTTAAGTTACATGACAACTACATATTTTTTATAGGGAGAAGGACAACTGCATAATTTTTATAGCGATAAGGACAAACAGTGAATCCCGAAAATCAGTGAATCGCCTTGATGAATCCGAAATCAGTGAATTTGACGTTGAATCCCTAAAATCGTGAATTTCGACAATGAATTTTGAAAATTAGTGAATTTCGATAAATGAATTTAAACAATGAATTTCGAATACAAGTGAATTTCGACAATTGAATAAATAGTTTTGTCCTTTATGCAAAAGTTTCAAAAGGCCGTCCTTCTACTCAATTTAAGAAATATTTATATCCTTCTCCCTCATTCCCCCTAATAATAATTGTTATAATAGCCAACATGTCTTTTCTTTTATGTTGACTTTTCCTCCCCACTTCATAGGCCTCCCACGTGATGGTACCCATTCTTTGTCTAGCCCATCACCATTTTTAGATAACCCAGCCCAAAAGAAGATAATAAAGGCGGCTTCTATTGGGAACGCACTTTTACTCCGCGGAAAACATATTTTTATTATTATTTTTTACTTCACCACACAACAAAATTACTACTTGGAAAACATTTTAATTAAACTTTCCTCGAAATACATTTTAGTCCTTATAGTTTTACCAAATCAAAAAAAAACTATACATAATCCAAACATTATAATTTCCTCCCATTTTTTCCCAATTCAAAAAAAACCTCCATTCCCAATTCAAAAAAAAAAACCTCCATACACAGACCCCGCCGGAGAACTTGCCGGAGCACTTGGAACGCATAGGAGAAAGCCGGAGAGAAGGCCACCGCCGGAAAACTGAGAGGAGAAAGCCGGAAAGCGTTTGATTGAGAGGAGATATTCTTGCCATGTGGTGTGTAATACGGCTTAAAAGAAGAGCAACGCCGGAAAAAAAATTGAAATCGCCGGAATTGAAACTCAAATAGCCGGAAAGAGACTGAAATCGCCGGGAGTCAACCAAATACAAGGTAAAATAAGGGCATTTACTTTCATTACTTCATTGTAAGTTTTTTTCGTCGATTTTATTCATTTCCGGCCAGTACACCACTGCATATCCGGTCACTACACCAATTCCGTTCGTTGGTGAAGATGAAGCGACTAACGCCAAGACGACCGACGCCGCAAGGTTCTTTCCTAACGTTGAAGGGCGACGTTGTTCTCCTTCACTAACGTTTGAGGGGCGACGTTTCTGATGCTTTCCAAAAATTTTCCAAAAATTTGAACTAATAAGCTTGATCCTCTTCAATCATTACATTAATTAAATTCTGTTCAAAATGCAAATTAATATTATTAAAAAGCTGAAATTATTAAACAAATGAAAGTATTAAATAAAAAAAATATTTTCAACTAAATACTACATACCTCCATATACTCTATATCCTGTGCATGCTGGGGATCATAAACAATTGGTTCCTAAGGAAAAAACCAACATGGAAAAATATCATAATTTGAGGGAAATACACTTTAAATGAGGTTTACTTAAACTAAAAAAACCTAAACCCTAAAGTAAATGAGGTTTACTTAAACCCTAAATGACATTTACTTAAACCCTAAACCCTTAAATGAGGTTTACTTAAACCCTAAACAAAAACTATCTAAGAAAAAAAAATAATCAACGTCAACCAAGACGGCATTACATATGCAAAACTAACGTCACAAGGATCAACGTTATCCCTAAAACAGAAGCATGTCTTTACGTCTTTACTGTGCCATTAACGTCGTCCTGAATGACGTTACAAATGCCTCTCTAACGTCAAACAGATCAATGTTACCGCTGACACCTAAACAAAGCCACTGTATGTGTGAACGACAGTCATGCCGGCGTTAATAGTGCAATTGTAACGTCAACTTTGATAGCGTTTTGCTTAACAAAGCCTCTGCATGTTTAAATGCCAGCCATCCCAGCATTAATAGTGCTTTCTTCACGTCATTGTCACTGACGTGTTTCTATAAATGGTAGGTAGCAGCGTTTTCCAAGGTCAATGAACGCCGGTACGGAAATTGTGATCGGAAAACGCAAAAATTCACATTTTTTCGGCTTATGTGTGTCCAAAGCATAAAATGGTTACCTATTCATAGTTTTCAAGTATTAAACATGACATTAGTGATTTAAAAGCTTCAAAAAAAAGTACCAATTTGTGTTCTTCATTATGGCTTGAACTTGAAGCTTTGTCAATGGAGTCTCCACGAATTTCTTCACTACAATGTTGTTTTGAAGGTGAAGTTGATGAAAGATTCATCCTTTTCGATTATGGTAGCAATTAGTTTGATGAATTTAGGAAGAGAGTGATGGAGAAGAAGCATGGATGAAGAAGAAAGGTGTAAATGATGAAGATGAAGATGAATGGATGAATGTATTTTGATATTTGGATGAAAAAATGTGTTTGGATTAGTTTGTGGTTTTTTTTAGGGGGAATGAGGGAGAAGGACATAAATATTTCATCAATTGAGTAAAATGACAGTTTTTTGAAACTTTTGCATAAAGGACAAAACTATTTATTCACTGTCGAAATTCACTTGTGTTCGAAATTCACTATTCAAATTCACTGCCGAAATTCACTAATTTTCAAAATTCATTGTCGAGATTCACCGATTTTCGGATTCATCGTCAAAATTCATCGTTTAAATTCACCGATTTCGGGATTCACTCGGGAGATTCACCGATTTTCGGATTCACTTTGCTTGTCCTTCTCGCTATAAAAATTATGCGCTTGTCCTTCTCCCTAAAAAAATATGTAGTTGTCCTGTTACTTAAAAATATTTCAGATTGTGTCCTTATCCCTAATTTTCCATTTTTTTTAATTAGGGATGTAATTGTAGTTTGTAAAAGTATGCGTTCGATGAGTAATTTTGAGGTTCGTAAAGTAAATATTATATTCAAAATAATAAACGCGTTACGCGAAGTAATTTTTGTGGTACCATTAGTAATCGCGTTCCGCGGAGTAAAAATGCGTTCCCAATAGAATCCGCCATAATAAATTACAACCAATTATCATGAAACATATAAATTGGGCCTGATGGGCTTCTAGTACATTATAGCACAATGTGGTCACATCATAATTTTTCTGTCGTTGCAACCACTTCTATTTATCCTCATTCCTTATATTCTTTTCGTGCGCAAAAATTGATTCCCTCTAATTTCATTCGGACAACTGTAAAACAACACCAGAAAACACCATAAAAGCAATATCGCCCCACAAAGTAAGCCCAAAAAATGCAACAAAAATACCGCTAAATATATGCCCATCAGACATCATCTTGGAGATAGGTTGAAAATTGAACATCTTACGGGTAAAGTTCCTTCTGAAGTGTGGCATAATTTAAAGGATAGATACGACCACCTAAAGTACCATACCTCAGTGCTATTGGTACAGTAATGTACCTAGCCAATAATACTAAACCATATATCTCATTCTCTGTGAATTTATTGGCCAGGTTCAGCTCGGCTCCAACGAAGCAACATTGGAACGGAGTCAAACAAATGTTCTGGTATTTGCAAGGGACAATAGATCTCGGATTGTTCTATTCAAACAAATCAAGCCCGGAGATCGTTGGTTACGCTGATGCGGGATATTTATCAGATCCTCACAAAGCAAAGTCGCAAACTAGCTATTTGTTCTTAGTGGTGGTACGGCAATCTCAAGGCGTTCAACTAAACTAAATTTGACTGCGACATCCTCGAATCATGCCGAGATAATAGCTATTCATGAAGCCAGTTGAGAATGTGCTTGGTTACGGTCATTGACACATTACATCCGGGAGAATTGTGGTTTACCCGTTGGCAAAGATAAACCAACCACATTGTATGAAGACAATGCATCGTGTATATTTCGATTGAAAGCGAGGCTATATAAAAAGCGATCGGACAAAGCATATAACACCGAAATTCTTCTTTACGCATGATCTTCAGAAGAAAGGTGATATGGGTGTACAACAAATCAGATCGTGTGACAATCCGGCAGATTTGTTCACTAAAGCATTGCCTGCTACCACATTTGAGAAATTAACGAAGAAGATTGGAATGCACTGACTTAAAGATCTGAAGAGGTATTCAAATCAGGGGGAGTAAAACACAAATGAGACTGTACTCTTTTTCCTTCATTAAGATTTTTTCCCCACAAGGTTTTTGCATAAAAAAAGTTTTAACGAGGTAGATTCTTTGTGGAATGGACATCAAGGGGGAGTGTTATAAATATTACGTGTTATAACTTGTGTTATAAATATAACACGTATATAATATGTGGATGTCCATTATATATAATATTTATATCCTCCGCAGATAAGATTCTTAGAAGCGCAATTAGTTTATTTAATAGCAACATAGTTATGTGGATGTCCATTATATATAATATCTATATCCTCCGTGTATAGAACTAGCGCGCAGCTAGTTTATTTAATAGCAACATAGTGGATAAGTATCGATCTAAATATATGATGTAATCGACAGATGTAATAACACAATAAAACCACGTATAAAATATCGTGTCTTTCTTAAACAGTACCACGTAAGATAATTATCCAGAATAATTATCTATAACCTATGATAATCACGTGATTGGCATTTGGAGAGTCCCGACAATCACATGGGGTCATAAGGACTTTGCCAACTCTTTCGTTTCGTGTATGTATATTCACTTTAAAGATGTGACTTACTTTAAAGATTAAAGTTAAAGTGGAGTAATAGATGTGACTTACTTTAAAGATTAAAGTTATATTCACTTTGCCATGTGTTTTTTTGAGTAATGATATCTTTTACTTCTATACTGTCTACAACATATATTATATGATAGATATTATATAAAACATTTTTGTTTTTTTGTTTATTATTTTTTATTTAAAGGGGAAACCAAAGTCCATTCAAAGTCGTCTGTACAAGTCTTCCTAACGGTCGATGCAAATCATAAATTTTACAATGGTTCATGACCAAATCATATTTGGTGTGTCTAACTAATAGGATTTAAGATATTTTTAGTGGATCTCTTTATATAAAAATAAACAACCAAATTTTTTTTTTTCAAAATAATGACATGGTGGTCCAAAATTTAGTCCAAAACCACTATAATCTATTGTAAAAAAAAATGGATACGGCTGCGAGATAGTGTAAATACAACTTGATTTGAGATACGGATACCTCATACACGGATGTGAGATTTTGAAAATGTAACATATGGTAATTGTGTAAAATTAAAAAACATAAGGAATTAGATCTCTCTTCTTTTTCTTTTTTTTTTTATTTTAAGAAACGAAACCTTTTATTAATTTTTAGCTAAGGTAAGTCAAATCGATATACAACCTTTCCGGAAAACTCCAACATCAGACTTGTAATAGAAGACAGCAAGCTGTGCCAGTCATGGTTCAAAGTCGCGGTCTCGGTCACCGACTCGGAGACCACTGAGTCATATGAATCGTCGCGTATCAGGTATCGACGCGTATCGATATCATTTCAGGCGAGACTGGTTTTCTTTCTTACAAAATGCTTTAAAATTTTTGAAAAAAAATCTTCAAAATCCAAAAAGAAAATAAAAAAGAATAAGTAAACACAACATCAAAATGTCCTAAAACTATAATTAAGATCATTTTTTTATATTAAATACAACAAAATATGCACGGGTGTGTAAAATGTGTAAGTAAAGATTCTGTGTGATGTTGTGATATTTGTATTTTGCAGTGGATTTGGACATTTTTGTCAAGTTTCGTTGATTTTGTGTCGGATCGCTTTTGCTGTTTCCGTCCTTTTTGACGTTCTCACTCAAATCTGGTTTGCTTCTTTTTCATTTTCTGGACAACTCGGATAAGAATCGGTGAAACTCGGCCGATCGAGTTATTGTCTCGTTGCATTATATCGGTAAAAATCTATGAATCCGATTCAAGTTTGGTACGAGATGAATTCGTAATTTTGTACCGGTATGCACCGAGTTGGAGACAATACGGACTCGGCCGAGACTTTGAACCGTGGTGCCAGCTAGCTTGTTGCTACGTCGAAGCATTCTAATGTGCTCCATAATTGCTCTACATTCTAGCAGAGGGGGAGCTATGCTATTGCAATTGTTTACATGAGATAACTATCCGTAAAGAAGACTAGATTTTTTTTATACCTAAAAAAAGGCACCGTATGCAATTTTTGTAATTATAAATATGCCCCTAGACGTGTATCTCAAGTACGTATTCGACATCAGATACGCATGTCACCAAACATAAAATAATACTCCATAAATATGGGTTCATCATACGTAAGTATAACTTCATTAGCTATTTCCTTTTGCCATGTCAAGCAACCTTCCTTGTTCACTTATCATGGGAAGAAGAAGCTTATTTTTCTCCTACTGCATTATTTTTTCAATTATAGCTTCTTGCCTTTCTGCTTCATCAGCTATGGCTTCCACTACTTCCACACATAGCATTTTCAGCGATGAAGATGCCCTTCTTGCCCAGAAAAATCACTTGAGTATTGATCAAAATCAAATCTTGTTCAAGAACTGGTCTGCTGGATCTTCAATCTGTGATTGGATTGGAGTCACTTGTGGCTCAAAACATAAACGAGTGATTTCTTTAGACATTTCAGACATGGGTTTAACAGGAACCATAGTACCCCAATTGGGAAATCTCTCATTTCTTCATTCACTTAATCTTGGTGGGAACAGCTTTAATGGTGAATTACCTCAAGAATTATCCCAATTAAGCAGATTAAAACTGCTTAATTTCAGCCTTAATTCATTCACCGGAAAAATCCCATCTTGGATTGGTTCATTTAATCAGCTAGAATACTTGTATCTCAACAACAACAGTTTTAGTGGGTCCATCCCATGTTCCATTGGTAACTTAACAAGCTTGAAGGAATTGGCCCTTTTTACAAACCAATTGTCTGGTTCAATCCCTTTTGAAATCTTTAACATTTCAACTTTGGAAAGATTGTCTTTGGCTTTTAATAGTCTATCTGGTAATCTGCCGGATACTCTGTGTTACCACCTTCAAAACCTTAAATGGATTACCTTGTGGTCTAACTTGTTAGATGGTCCCTTGCCATCAAAATGGTCTGATTGTTCCCAACTTAGATATTTGGACTTTGCTCAAAACAACTTTAGTGGGTCAATACCACAGGAATTTTGGAACATGAAAATGCTTGGGATGGCCTTCCTTCACGACAACAGTCTAGTAGGTACAATATATCGATTCAGGAATGCTATTGACACAACAAAACGATCAAAACAAGTGACATCATAACATGCTTTGGACTGTTATTAGTGTGGAGCTCATATCAATAAATGATCTGCACCCTCACTAGCGGTGTAGAAATATGTTCATTTTTTGCTTTTAATTACTTTTAATTACTTTCAAACCATTAAGAACTTCACTATTATATGTTTTGTGGTGATGTCCAGGAACAATACCGAAAGAGATCAGCAATTTAACTAGTCTTCAAGTGCTGGAACTTCGTGAATGCAAATTTAACGGTAAAATCTCTGTAACCATCTGTAACAGAGAATTCTTGCCCTCGAGACTCTCTTGTATATATACACACACACACACGGACACACACATGTTAAGTTATTCATGCATAAATATGTGTAACACCAAAACGTATTACAGTGTATTGTTTATTGCAAATGGTTACAATAGAAGGAAGCTACATATAGCAAACTGTTTTACAGATTTCTTGATGTACCTGTGTTATTCAATATATTCATCATCCACTGCACCTTTTTGCAGGTGTTATACCGAAAGAGATTGGGAATTTGACATTGCTTTCATATCTATCTATATCGGATAACAATCTAAGAGGTAATGGTCGATTACGAATTTTTTCCATATTTTTAAATCCATTTATTTATATTGACATTGTGAACTGCCATTGTTTTAGCTAGGTTCCATACCTGAAGATATTGGAAACAATCTGAATTTGGGAGTTCTCAAACTAGGGGGAAATGGGTTGAGTGGTTCAGTACCAAAAGGATTCTTCAACAGCTCCACATTGCAGACACTATATCTCTCCGGGAATTATCTTTCAGGAAGTCTGCCTTCAACTACGGGTTTTTGGCTTCCGAATTTAGAATTTTTTAGTTTATATTCTAATAACCTGAGCGGAGCTATCCCGCGCTTCCTCTCGAATTCTTCCAGACTCCATATTCTTGATCTCGACAACAATAATTTCAATGGAGCCATTCCTCACTACCTTGGGGATCTGAGGTTTCTTGAATTCATAATTTTGTCTTTTAACATGTTGACAAGCGGTTCTTCGTCCTTGGAGCTGGAATTTCTAAAACAACTATATAATTGCAAATATCTCGTGTATCTAGAGTTTACAGAGAATCCTTTGAATGGAATCCTACCAAAATCTATTGGTAATCTTTCTATATCTATAGAAAAATTTGAGGGAAGTAGCTGTGGAATATCAGGTGAAATTCCAACCAGTATCGGAAACTTGAGTAATTTGCTTTTATTATCCCTTCATGACAATTTATTGACCGGTTCGTTGCCAACATCAATTACGACATTAGGACATCTTCAAGGAGTGGATCTTTCGAAAAATAGACTAAGTGGAGCTCTATCATGTACTTTGTTCGGCTTAAAAAGACTAAGTGAATTGTATCTATACAACAACTTGTTTTCAGGTGCCATCCCTGATTGTATTGGAAATGGTATTTCATTGAGGAAGCTCTATTTGAACGGTAACAAGTTCAGTTCTACCATACCTATGTAGTCTATGGAAATCGAAGAGATCTTATGGAGCTTAGCCTCTCATCCAATTTTCTCAATAGTTCATTGCCGATCCAAATAGCGAACTTAAAGGTTGTAACGCTTTTGGACTTGTCGATGAATAACCTCTCGGGTTATATTCCGGATGTGATTGGGGACTTACAGAACATGATTAATCTTTCTTTAAGCTCTAATCTATTGGAAGGACCGATTCCAGAATCAATTGGAAAGATCTCAAGTTTACAATCTCTAGATTTTTCAGAAAATAATTTGTCTGGCTCGATTCCAGTGACGCTTGAGAAGCTTCAGTACTTGACATTTTTCAAAGTTTCGTATAACAATTTAGTTGGCTTAATCCCATCAGGTGGACCTTTTGAGAATTTCACAGAGGAATCGTTCATATTCAATAAGGCTCTATGTGGGGACAAACGGTTTCACGTCCCTCCATGTCCTACTACATCACACAAAACGTCATGGTTTAGAGGGCCTAAGCATATTTTCATCTTCTCTTTTAGCTTGGTCGCCTCCATTGTTGTCGTAACTGTAGTGGCTATATGTCTATTATCTCGAAGGAAAAACAACATTAAAAACAAAGAACAATTGTTACAAGTTCTAGCAAACAAACGGATTCCGTTCTATGAACTTCAACAAGCTACCGATCGGTACAACGAGGGGAATTTACTTGGGACAGGGGGCTTCGGGTCTGTTTACAAAGGCACACTCAGTGATGGACATGTTGTTGTTGTTAAAGTGTTTAATTTACAAGCACAAGGAGCCTTTAGAAGTTTTGAGGTGGAGTGCGAGATGTTGCGCAATCTTCGACATCGTAATCTTACTCAAGTTATCTCCTGCTGTTCCAACCCTGACTTCAAGGCAATAGTACTTGAATTTATGCCTAATGGGAGTCTTGAAAATTGGTTGCATGATTCCGAAGAGAATCGTTTTTTAAGCTTCATGGAAAGATTGAATATTATGATTGATGTAGCAAACGCATTGGAATATTTGCATTCAGGTTACCAAACGCCGGTGGTACATGCTGATTTGAAGCCAAGTAATGTGCTGCTCGATGAAGATAAGGTTGCTCATGTAAGTGATTTCGGCATTGCAAAAATGTTGAAGGAAAAAAGCTTTACTTATACAAATACTATTGCAACTTTCGGCTACATTGCCCCAGGTATGTATGCACATTTCCAATAATTAATTTTGACCTAATTAATCAGATCAACGTTATAATTTCTAGAAATATAATTTTGGCCGTCGACATGTAATTTTAGAATATGGCTCGGGAGGATTGTTGACCACAAAGTGCGATGTTTACAGCTTTGGAATTATGCTAATGGAAACCTTTACAAGAAAAAGGCCTGATAATGAAATGTTCAGTGAGGGCATGACTCTACATCGTTGGGTAAATCAGTCTGTTGGAAGTGCATTGATTGATATCGTCGACAATGGTCTTATAAATTCAACTGAAAAGCAACATTTTTCTAAAATGATGGACTCTACGACAATTATATTGAATTTAGCAGTGGATTGCACGGCGGAGATTCCAAGAGTAAGAAAAAACATTGGAGAAGTTCTTGCGATTTTAAACAAAATCAAGAATAAGCTTTAAGTGCTTGATGAATAGTCTTGTTGAAATGTTTGATACCATAATTACCTACTTCCCCATCCCTTAGACTTTTGGAAGGGATGATAGCTCAATATGGTATCAGAGCAGGAGGTCGCGAGATCAAATCTTGTTGGCAACATTATTGTTTCCCATGTATATATATTGTGCAAGTGTTGTTTCCTTATGTATATTTTGCCTCTTTGTTGGCCATGTGTCATGTTGGCTCAGACAGACTTGTTACAGGCCACACTTGAATGGGCATATTAAAGTGTAATAGAATATAAGAATGAGGTTCGAAAAAGAGATAATGATGATGATGATTCCAAACTGGCATCCAAATCTGCAAGCCTGAAAATGAGAATGTGGGATCTATGGCATCAACATTTCACCACCCCAGGTATCATAGAAATGTCTTGGCTGAAGCGACCCATTTAATTATCTTACTTTTTTCCCTTAAGGGAGGATGTTGTAAAGTAAATGAATTGTGTTTAGTACTGGATTTACCTCTCAGACGGTGTGGTTTTTCAGTGAAATGTTGTATTCGAGTTCTGGACCTAAAATAATGAGTTGGGTCAAACATAGCCCGGGTTATTTGAAATACAAATGCTCATCGAATTCCGTGTGACTTTTCTCCGTGCAACATCAACATTTTTTCAGCATTAGAATTACTGTATTTGTCTGCCATTTCTTAGTTTTCTCGAAGAAAATATGAATCTGATTTCGGTAAAAGTATATACCAAAACGGAACGAAGAGTACATCAACATCTGAATGCATTTTACATAAATAGAACATCACGTATGATAGGAAAGCGGTGTATGCATATACAGAGAAAATAGTGATGTCTTATAGAGGGCTCGGTCTCTGGAACGGGTCGTTACAATACAATATAGGTCATCATGCTCAAATTAATGACGTACTTGTGTACACATCAGAAATACCGCTTTTCATCACTCGTTATATAAAACAAATGTTAACAGAAAACATGTGCATAATGCAAGGGCTCATATGCATTCAAAAAAATGGGACTATTAGAATAATATTAACTTTTTATTGACAACCAAAAAAATATAGGTCAAAGTACATCAATTTATAATTATATTAGAATAATATTGAACTAATCCTATCAAAATAAGTACATCAAATTATAATTATATTAGAATCCTATCAAACTAATCCTATCAATAGTAAAAGTCTTCATTTTTAATTTAATGTACGTGGGAGAATATTTATTAGATATTAGATCAATGAAACGGACATATTTCTTGCAGTCAATAGAAAAGTAGAGTTCTTTAGTCTTTTCTTTCTACAAATCATAAATTTTTACTGTATATAATCCAATAATATAAAAAGTTACGGTGGTGCTACATCCACTACAACTACCTCCACAACATCATCCACAACATCATCCATACCACACATTTAATCAGGACCCACAAAAAAATAAAATCTCTCCAATCTGCGGGATGTGATCATCCATTAACATCATCCACTACATTTTTATGTAGTGGACATAGCATTTTCCAAAAAGTTATTCTGAAAGACTTTCTATCTGATAAGGTTGTGAACCTTACCTCCAACCTTCTAATCATGCCCTCTCTCTTCATACATATTTTTTTGTATTTTTACATCATCTTTAGGGAGAAAATATAATTTCAGGTCACTTTAACACCTTTGATTTCATGTCAGGTCTAATCAGACATGATATTTTTTTTAAGTCCCCCGTGGAAATTTTCTCCCTTGTCCCGTGGAATTTTCTTCCAATCCGTGGAAATTTCCACATGCTGGAGGAAATTTCAACCGGACCAGGGGAAAATTTCCTCGGGCTGAAGGAAATTTCCACGGGACGATGGGGAAAATTTCCACGGGGGACTAAAAAAATTATCAGGTCTGACACGACCTGAAATGAAATAAAGGATGTTACAGTGACCTGAAATTATATTTTCTCATCTTTAAGTAATGAGGTTTGCACTGATGCATGTGATGTTTTTTGTTTTTCTTATTTTTACCATAGCCTCATCCCCAAATGCACAGCCCACTCCCTCTTCACTTTCTGCAAAAACTCAAACCCTTCATTTATTTGTTGATCTGCATTTAAACACCTTTATTTTTATGATTGCCTTTGGGCTTTATGTGTGTGTTTGTTGTTGATTTATTTTTTAATTTTTTTTAGTAGTAGTAGTAGTAAAATGGCTACTTCATTTTATTAACGTATTCTGATTTTCTTCATGGTATGGGCAGGGGTTCGAGTGCCTTAACATTGATGAACCCTCGTCCGATCCCTCTTCCGCTCTTAATGAATTATGTCGTTCGATCATCTCGTTCTTCCAAAGGAATCCGAAACTATAAATCTATCATGATCATCTCGTTCTTCCAAAGGAATCCAAAACTATAAATCTATCATTATCATCCATTGTCATCAACTAGCAGGCCTATGTGAAAAAAAAAAAAAAAAATCACATTACATCGTGCATTACCACAACTTGTGCCCAAATAAAATTGTGGGTGCAGTTTGGCTTCACAAATCGTGGGTTGACTGCAGAAATATTTTGTCGTCCACAGATGCAGAGCATGGCATAGATACGGAGACGATGTTTGTTTTCGGAGTCCAATTTGGTTTTTTAGGTTTTATTTATGAATAAAAATATTCTTACATATATCATCATATTTTTATTCTAGGACATCTATTTTATATAAACATAGATCCCTCTGTCAGATGCGTGTTGCAGAGATCAAAAGGCACGTTTGCAGTCATCAGGAAAAATTGAACATATTATTCGACAAAACAGAAAGAGCCATGGGTTCAAAACCAAGAGCCAGGAGCCAAAATAGCCAATAGCTAAAAGCCGTGGGTGTCAAAAAAACCGTATCATCTTTTTCATTGACAGACAAACGTTGCCTCCAAACCCGACAACGTTTGAAGGAGGGTAATAAAAGATAAGAATGAGGTTCGAAAAAGAGATAATGATGATGATATAATGTCAAGATAAATTTGCTGTTTGAAATACATCATTTAAGTGAAATAATATTTATCTTATTATTTAAATATTAGGACTAAACTGATTTTCTGATTTTCTTCAAAGTGTTTAGTATGTTAATTATTATCTATCCAATCAACTTAAACTTTTGAGAAAGAAGATAATTCAACAAGCCTCGAGAACACTCATCTTTCTTAATTAGCATCTTGTTCATAGTTCTTTTACTTTGATTAAACTTTCCTTGAAGTTATCAACATTGGTTTGTTTTAATCTTATGTAGTGAATATAGTAGTTATTCTCCTAACATCATGTCTATACTACTAGTAACGTCTTGACCCAGCATTTCGAACAACTACTGTGCACGAGCCGTTCGCCATGCCACTAAACGCATACACTTTAAGATACGAGTGTACATTTCGAGACGTAAATCTTCTTATAACAATATCAAGCGGTATATATCTTTAGGAAATCGATACATGAACGCCTCGGAATTTAAAATTTTTGATTTCCTTTTCCTAAAACCGATTTCGTTTAAACAATAAACAAAGGGAAAAGTAAACAAGAATTCATACCAGAATTGATCTTAGAAAAAATGGAAGCTAGGTCTAAGTGTAGTTGTGCACGGAGCCGTCCAAGTGTTCCGCCTCTACCGTCGATCCACACGAACCTCCTCCGGAATCCTTGCTGGTATTGCTTTTGGAAAAACTTGGTTGCTAGACCAACTTTTCTTCTCTCTCAAACTCTCAAAAGAAGACCCCAATTATTTTCTAATAAAATAATGCTCTTGTAACTGTAATTCAAAAGAGCTTGACACACCTTCCCTTATATAAAAGAAAGTGGCGCCCCAAGCTCTCAAGGATTGCCTTGGAAAAGTTTCTTGAGTGGAGTAGGGAGAAAGAAAATATTTTTCCTGTTAAAATAAGGAATTATGAAAAGTACATATCCTTGATTGATTTATCCCTTATTAACATATATACTTTCATTAATTAAATTGCAAAATATATTTGTATCTTATACACATAATGTGGCACCCCATATGTGTTAAAGTAGACATTATGGAAATTTAATTAATCTATATAATTAATATATATTGTATTATTTTTTTATTGATAATAAATAAATACTCTAATATTAACTTGTCACTATAATACTTAATATTTGGGATAATTCATTCCTTATATGTTTATCACTATAACCACATTTTAATTCCGGAGAGAAGTTCAAATGTGTGTTACCCGATAGGCTTCCGAATATGCTGGTCGTAAGTATAAAGTATATTTACCAAAATGCCCTCACACCTAACAATCATGATTAGCGTCTAGCAACACTTCATGACCTCCAATCATCGGCAGAGTCGAGTGCATTGACTACTACCTTTCATGTGAAACGGATACCGTGTAAGTAGAATCATATCGCTGTTATAATATACATACATTCGTAGCTCGAGTGTCAAAACATTAACGACCGTATCTTATAATCTGGATCTCCTACTCTCTCGAAGTAACTAATTACTTCCACTTTGCAAAGATTCTCGAGAGCAAGACATTCCTTATAAGAAGTCTCTTCCAGATATTTACTCCAACCATTAGGATATGCGATTTCTGGACAGGCAACATGAATGCTACGCATGCTTCAATATCACACCCTAGCATGACTGCATGATCGTCCTGTGATTAGGGGAAACCTCTGTTGGAAGTAGCGCAAGAAAGACAATTTATGTAATTGTTTTTATAATTAATAAATGAAAGATTTATTCTCATCTTATTATTTGCTTTGTTCTTATATTTAATACACTGCTGAAAACCCCAAGTCGTATCATATGTAGCCATATAACTTAGTGTGTGTCACATATGAGGATTAAGTTTATGGTGATACACTTGAACTATTAGTCCGTGGTGAAGTTAATCAAAGTATGGGGTCTATTGATTAAACCACCATTAATGCGTCCAGAACACTTTATGGTGTGACTGTTTTATCCAGACCGTCGATATTGGTTATCTATGTGGGGCATTTATATATGATGTAGTCATATAGGACTGGACCGATTTAATCTGCATTTCTCATATAATTCCGTGGTTGAGAAATCTTATTAAATCACAAGATGGTCATATATGGATTAACCTTAATCTTGAAGTGATTGCATACTCCTACTTGTTTCAGGATAGGGTTTGATGTGTTCGTTAAGCATCGCTAAGAGGCGCGGTCCGAATCAGTTTCACGTTGGCACTATTCTGGAATGAGTGAGAAGTGTGTGTCTCACAGATATGGAATTCATTCCTTCCTGCGGGAAGTAAAAAGACAATCCCCTAATTTGTTAATCCTAGAAACTGATCGATCCCGGGAGTTAGTATTGGTTATGAACTAATTGATCACTAGTGGGTTAATGGTAAATAAGGATAAGATGTAATGAAGAAGGTTTACGGAAATAATCCTGCTTCGTTACGGATAGTCTAGGAGGGTTAGTCTGTATGTAATGATTATATCAATGAACACTTACGACTCGACTCGACGTTTTGAGAGTAAATTATATCTATAATCGTTAGAGTTCAGTTTCAGATTTATGGTGGCGTGATTCCGGAATTAATAAGTTGAGTAAAAATATTATGTTCGATGAATATTTTATTCAATTTATTGTAGCTACTGGTTGTAGGTCCATGGTCCCCGGGTTGGCTCCTAACACGCGAGTGTTTTCTCGTTTTGTAGAACCTCGAAAATAAATTAAATAGTTTGTCTATTTAATGAATATGTGAATATTATTTATTTGGTAAATAATATGTAAAATAGAAAATATATTTTCTATTATCCCAAAATGGCATTAAAATGGCGTCATATTATTTTGGTTTTGGGAAAAGAAATTTTCTCCTAATTCATTATAATGTGGATAATATAATTATTTATGTGTTAAATAATTATAATTAAGAAATTAGTTTTCTTGTTGGATAAATAGGAAAATTGTTTTCCTATTGGATAAAGGTTTTTATTTTCCTAAAAGGAAAAGATAAATTTGTGTGTAAAAAAGATAAACTCTCAAATTATTAATTTTTTTCCTATTAAAAGAGAGTTTCTCCCAACACAAAATAGACCATAAAAACCACGCCACTTTTAAGAAAATAGGTGACGCATATTTTGAAAATAATAAAGAAATTTTGTTTTCTCGTCTTAACTATTGGGAAGAAGAAAAACTAGGGTTTTCTTGAAGGCATATTCGAGGAGGTTCGAATGCGAGATCGACGTCCACCAGTCGTCGTTTGGAGATACAACTCGGAAGATCACGGCTTCTCCCCTTTGGTCGACCGCTTTACTCATCCTCTTTTAAAGGATAAATCTTCAACCTTGTTATAGTTATAATAATTATTTATGTGGATCATATCGTGGTAAAATCGCATGCGAATTTATTCGTAGCTTCCGCTGTGCCAAGTCGAGTGTCTCGATCGGTGCTGTGGATCAGATCTGACGATCCAATTATGGATCGGATCCGGATTCGGGTTTCTGTATATCCATCATGTGGTATCAGAGACAGGTTAAAGCGATTTTGCGATCTTGATTGCATAATAAATTAATAAGGAGTGGAATATAATAAAATCGCATCTTTTTAATTTTTTTTTATGCGATTGAATGTTTTGATTGACGAGATGGATTGGGGTTGGTATCTGTTAGATCTATTGTAAACTCAGTTTTTTGGTATAGGATATCATGTAATTTATTTTTGCAATTTTAATTTTCTGCAATTTTTTTTATTTTGGCCGAAGGCCTATTTAATTAATGAAGATGAAGACTCTAAAGAATAAAAGCCGCAGCACAGCGGTCAAGTCACATGTTCCATTGTGCACAGACCCGAGGTCAAATCCCCTTGGCCGTATAAAATTTTGATTTTTTTTTTTCTGTTCGTAATTTTTTTTACTGTTCGAAAAAAAAAACGATTATTTAAAAAAAAAACCGAAAACGAAATAAATAAAAAGAAAAAAAGGGAGCAGGGAATCGAACTCGAGTGGTGATGAAAGAAGAAGGAGCTTCAACCAACTCAGTTGGAGGGGTTTTTATTGAATTCTGGAGCAGAAAATTCTTATACCCGTCGGCGGCTGCACATAATTTTAGGGTTTATTTGTTCATTTTATAGATTAGATACGGGGGTACCAAGGGTCCATCTCAGTGGTTTACATTTTGCATTTATTTTCTTGTATGATTATTTATGTGATATAACATGCTATGCATAATATTCATGAATTCCACTCCTAGCATATGCATACATGTAGAAAATTAATATTGACATTAATTAGACATGTATCAACACGATAATTAATTCAGATTAAAAATAAAATAAATTAATTAAATAAAACATAATTTTATCAGGATATAAAATTCACATGATAAACTTAATTTGGGATTAAGAATCCTTTGGGGTTTAGGTTATGTAGTGTCTATATAAATTAGAATTTTGATAATCAAAAAAATTGGAAAATCATGAAAAATTGGACACCAACTAGACGGTATTTGGACTCGATAAGTTAGTGATTGTTTTTTCATGATTTATTGTTTTCGATTATTGGAAAAATTCTGAGATCCTAAATTTTTATCATGACAAAATTAGGACTTTAAAATTCTAGTGAATTTTAATTGTGTAGTGTCTACACAAGGATTTTCTATCAAAAAAAAATGGAAAATCATGAATATAGTGTCGCTAGTTAGACGGTCTTTGGAACCGATAAACTAATGGGAGCTTTAAATTTTGTGATTTATTGTTTTTCGAATTATTGAAAAATCATAAGTCCTAATGTATTAGGATTATAAAATTTTTGGTGAATTTTAATTGTGTAGTGTCTACACTAAGATTTTATAAATCCGAAAAATTGGAAAGTCGTGAATAAGTGACACTAGTTAGACGGTATTTGGAACCGATGAACTAGTGGGAGGATTAATTTAAATATTCATGATTTATTGTTTTTCGTATTGTAAATAAATTCTGAAAATCCTAATAAGACTAACTAATTTTCAAAATAACGAGTGAGAGCGGGGAAGGTGACAACCGACCCCTCGGCTCTACTGTTGACACAAGCATGTGAGAGAATGGTGACGCCTCGTGCCGCTTTGATTTTGGCCCCCTATGGATGGCCTTCACCGCTATCAAAATTCAAGGCTTGGTTTCCGAAAGGATAGAATTTTGAGCACTCGTCGGGTCACTGACCTACCCTACGGCGGCATACTCGTGGCGTACTTAAAAATATGAAACATTAGGTCACACTCACAAGGATATTTTAGGAAATATCTTGGCTGAAAAAGGAAGGTAATCAACAATTAAATAGGAGATGTTCGATTCTTAAATGGTTTAATTGTTGAGAGAGATTGTCTCAATTTAATCGTCACCTCTTTGACCTACCCTACGGCGGCACTGAGGTGTGAGATTAAATCCTTGGAATGGTAGGATAAACTACATGCATGACATCACGTTTATAATTCCTAAAATTATTATATGTTGTGGTGTATGATTTGATTTATAATTCTGTCATAATTTATTTTTGCAACTACATATCATCTTAAGGTATCTAAACTGCTAAACACGATAAATTGACTAATGATGACTTCGTAAAGGTGGAAAAGTAACAAGAATGTTGAACTCAATAATCGAAAATGCAAATTAATTTTTCGGAAGAGGATGGTCCTCTTAAAGCCTTCAAACTTAAGTGACATTGATAAGAATGTCACTGCTGTCACTTGTGTCGAATGAGAGAAAAAACAAAATTAGTTCAAAGATGACGAGAATGATTTGGTATCAATCTCACTAGACATTCCACAGTTTACGAGTAGTGTCTACTCAAATGAACTGCTAGTTCACGGCCATTTCATTTATAGAAAGCCAAGAATGGGAAGGTAAATGTCTACAAGTGCAAGTCATCTAAACTAAACAAGTTAAAGGCTAAACCGAAATATTAATAAGAGAAATATAGGATAAGGAAAGTGATTTCAGATCACTAACCTATGAATCCTAAGAGACTTTCTTAACCGAGCAATTTGACTCAGAAGCTAAAATTCTTTTGTAAGAACAAGGTAGCTGGGCGTTCATGATGAAGAGTAGACAACGGGCAGTTATTTCAGCTAAGAAAGTGGGAGTGATATAAGGAAACAAATTTCAGATTTTAATCCTTGAATATCGTAGAAATTTTAATTTCTTTTCTTCGGATTCGTTGGAACGAATGGATTCACTTTCAAATCAATAATATAGTTGCCTCAAAGAAAGTTAATATGACATTTGTATACGTTTCTGAGACTCAGACTTTTGTCTGATAAAGTCAAAACCACTAAGTAATGCTGAAAAGGTATATGTAACACATCATAAGCTACTAAGACAAATGGTTTCCGTAATTAAATAAACGATTCTTCAACATCTATTACTTAGTGCATATATCCTAAAGATAAGATCTGAAGACTGGCTAAGGGTGATTCCTATCTCCCAGTCTAAGAACACTATCTCAAAGGAAAAAACGACTAAGTAACCTTTCAATTAGGAAAGATTAATAGAGCTAAAGAATTATCATAGCTTGTTCATATTGACCTTCGGGGTCTTATGAAGGATACAAGCTAGTGGGAGTCTTTGAGTAATAAACATTTTGTTTGAAGACTACTCGAAACGCCGAATAGTTTATCTAAATATTTGGAGGAATCTCTGATATTACCAGATAAAAGAGTATTCCATGCTCAGAAATAGGCCATAGCATAGTATTTGGAACTGATGCTCGGCCTACCTCCGAGTGAACGATTTCACTAAAAGGATAAACCATGTATTGTCTTGTATAGTTATTGATATGCTACATTACACTGCATAACTCAATTAAGATATTGATTGCAAAATAGCAGTTTACATTGTTATGCAATACTGAGAAGTCTACCTAGAAGATGCTTATGAATTTGTGGATAAGGAATGAAGTAAATTTATTCCACTTTAGCAAATAGAGGCCTTTAGCATTTATGCTTGAAGGTAGGACTAAAGATTTAGCAGACACGTTCAGAATGTGACTGATCGTGAAATATCTTAACACAATGAGTGAATGTTGGTTATAAGATTCTTAAGATCGGATCGTGACAGTTACACTGGTACAACTTTTTATAAAAGAATGTTTAAATAACAACCTTAGACCTTGAAGTACAGTCACTCAACGAGTTACTATCTGATTTAATCAGACTACATCCAACATTGGTTGTTGGGGATTACACTAACAAATACTATTGAACAAGATCAGAATATCAATTCACCTTAAAGCAGTGGGAGTATGGTTTAACCATTGACCAGCTGTGATTATGCAAGACTTTACGGCCTGCTGGGGGTAATTGATAACCTATGGACCTTTGGAAGGACTGTATAGGATTCTGATAAATAGAGGTTGGTTTAAAGCCATAAACCTGTAAATGGAGTTTTGGTACTCCAGTTCTGTTCACAATCTTGTAGAACCACCTGAGTGCCTCAGGCCCAGTGGGAGTAATTGGATCCACGTGAAGAATAGATGAATGAATGAGAAAGTTTATCTTTCAAAGCAAAGCCAAGTGGTCTAGGGGTATTCCCTGAGATGTAGATAGTTCAATAGGGGTGATGCCCTGAAACATTCTCACCACTCAGCCTTACTTGACTTCATGGAAAGCAGAAAGATTACCAGGGGTGATGCCCTGAAACATGTTAGATGTAGTGCCCGAAAGACAATTTTGTAATTGTTTTAAATTAATAAATGACAGATTTTATTATTCATATTATTTGCTCCGTGCTTATATAGTATACACTGCTGCAAACCCTAAGTATATCTGTATGTAACCACTTAACTCAGAGTATGGATTACACGTGAGGATTGAGTTAGTAGTGATATGCTTAAACAGTTAGTCCGTGGTGAACTTAATCAGAGTTTAGGGTCTCTTGATTAAAACACCAATAATGCGCTGAACACCTTAGGGTGTGATAGTCTTATCCGGACTGTCGGTAGATGGTACCTACGTGGGGCATTTATATATGATGGCATTCATATAGATCGACCGATTTAATCTGAATTTCTCGATATAATTCCGTAATCGAGGAATCTTATTAAATCATTAGATGATCATATATGGATCGACCTTAATCTCGAGGTGATCACAGGTGCTGCTTGTCCCGGGTAGTGTTTGATGTGTTAGTTACGGTTCACTTAAATATGTGTTCCAAGCCACTTCTCATTGGCACTATCTCCGGATGAGTGAGTAGTTCGATTTTCACGGACATGGAATCCATTCCTTCCTCAAGGGAAGTAGAGAGAGACAAATCCCTTATTTGTTAGCCCTAAGAAAATGATCGATGGGCCCATTCATGTTAGACTAATTGATCACTAGTCGATATGTGAACTAATTGGTCATTAGGGGTTAATGGTAAATAAGGATAAGATATTCTCGAAAGTCGGGTTCACGGAGACTTCCCACCGAGAATGGGACGATCTATGGAGGGTTAATCCGTATGTAGTGATTATATCAATGGACGCTTATTCACTCTACATGGGTTGAGTATAAGTATACATCTATAATCGGTAGAGTTCGGGCCGGGTTTATGGTGGCGTAATCCGGAATTAATAATTAATGTACTTATTCGGTTCGATGAATAATTAATTATTGAGCTACTCGTTATAGGTCCATGGTCCCCGATGTGGCTTCTGTAATTCGGACTAATAATCTTGTTATTTGGGCCTCAGTGATAATTAATTGGCTGGGCTAATTAATTGATATGCATGGATATTATTTAGTTGGGCTAAATAATATAATACACATAAAAGACATTTTATGTGGGCTTAATGACCCTATATGTGGCGCCAATTGTGATGGTTATTTGACATGTGATTTATCTTTTATTTGTTAAATGATAATTCATGGAATATTAGATAATAATGTGATTTATCCTAATTTGTTTGGGATAATCATTTTATTTATCTTTTATTTGGAATAAAGGATTAATGAAATAATTATCTCTTAATTATTTAATCCTTGGAGGACAAGGTTTACTCTCCTATATAAAGAGAGTTCTTCCAAGCCTCAACACACATGGCAAATTTCGAAATATACACTTGAAAAGAGAGAAACAATTAGTTTTCTTGTCTTGGGTTTTAGAAGAAGAAAAACTCTAAGTTTTTCTTGGTGTTGCATATCAAGGAGGCTCGTGTATCAAGAAGGGTGTCCACCAACCGCCTTTTGGAGAACACATCGGAAGATCTTGGCTTCTCTTCCTACTATTGGTAACATGATCTAAACCCCCTTGTAGTTGTTAAATCCTTTAATTATGTATTGTAATATATAAATCATGATCCATCCGCTGCGCGTAGATCTAACTCATTTAGATCTAAGAACCTGCATCCTTCATGTGGTATCGGAGCAAGCTTCCACGATTTATGTAGTTATAATCATAAATAAACGATTTAAAGGAGTGGAATTGCATGTAGATAAAATTTTAACTTTGTTTTATGCTTTGATAATGATAAATTGCTGTGGTTGAAGAGATGGATTGGGGGTTGGCACTGTTTACCCGTTAGATCTATTGTAAACTCATATCAACGATGAAAATTCGTTCATATGAGTATAGGAAATTATTTAATTTATTTTTATTGCAATTTTAATTTCCAGCATATAGATCTGTTTAGTAGCTGTTTAGATATTTCGTTTTTCCCGTTGATCGAGCCGTTAAAACAAAGATCCCTCCGGTCAGAATCAAGATTGGAAGTTGATGTACAATCCCACAAAATTTGGCCTCGATCAGAGTATGTTTGGATGTCCGTTCGTTGCTGCAAAGAAGCTTCTGTAACAGAAAAACGCAGGATTCACAGAAACCCTACCTGTGACTTCCTCGAATTTCTGAGAGAGTTTCGACCGTTGAAACGCAAATCCAACCGGTCATATTTATAAACATGAAGTTTTGGACGTGGAATAAAAATTTCAGGTCGATCGGGTTTCATCTCGATTCCCGATCGGCAGCGGGAAGTCATTGATGCGCTGCTGTAAAAGTCAGATTCAGCAGCAAGTTGGGCGGCTCACTGGAGAAGATTGACAAGTCAAAGCTCCGATCCAACCGTCCATATTGAATCCCGAAGAATGAAGATCAGATCTGGAAAGTTTCGTCCCGATCCGAGTTCGTTTGATATGCCAATCGTCGAAGATTCTAAACAGCTGCAGATTAGGGTTTTAATTTATTTTCGAATAGATTAGTTACGGGGGTGTCAACGGTCCATCTCGGTGTTTATTTTCCGCACTAGTATACATGTGTAGATTGTATGAGTAGAACCGGAAAATTGCCATGACATGCATCATATCATGAATTCCACTCCATATGCATACATGTAGAAATTAATTCGAGGAATTAGTTAGGCATGTATAAAACACACGATTAGTTTTAATTAATTGTTTGATATTAATTAGAAACTAATTAGGGTAAAAACGAGGAACACGGGTTTTTCAATCGTCGAGGTTGGGTGATGGATTCTCGGTGAATCCCACTGCGAAAGCATAAGGAGTAAAATCCCGAAACCTCGTGGTAAAGGTGTTGGATTCTCGGTGAATTCCACCTTACCTAAGAGCGAGATTACGTTTTTGTTCCGTAGTGTCTACGTGAATGTTTGATGTTTAAGGATTGGATAATCACGGGCAAACAGTTCGAAAGTGGTTTAACCACGGTTGGGTGGTCAACGGTAGCTACGGCTCAATCGACTTCACCCTCCACGTGTGGCGCTTTGCGGTCCGGCAATATTGAGCCATCCGAAGAGCCACTACGGCTCAACGGAGCTCTCCTAGCCTTGACCCGTCCGACGGCCACATATGTTCTAACGAATTGGTCGGGTGGGCTAGCCCACTTAACCGACAACATTCGGGCCTATTATTTATTGTTCCTTAATGTAACATCAAGTCAAAAAACGTGATCAGTAAACCCACCACTTTTTCAAAATATTAAGTGGGAGCGGAGAGGCGACAACCGACCCCACGGCCTCTCATCGTTGACACAAGCAACGTGAGAGAATGGTGACGCTCGTCCGGCGCTCGGGACCGGCCTCCTAAGGAAGGCCTTCACCGCTATCAAAATTCAAGGCTTGGTCTCCGAAAGGATAGGATTTTGGGTACTCGTCGGGTCACTGATCGACCCTAAGGCGGCATACTCGGGGTCTACCTAAAAATCTGAAACAGTAGGTCACACTCATAAATGGTATTTTTGAAGTACCTTGGCTGAAAAAGGAAAGGTGATTGACGATCACAAATGAGATGTTCGATTCTCTATTTGATCTTCAATATTAATCGAAACCTCTTTGACCTACCCTAAGGCGGCACTGAGGTGAGAGATTAAGTCCTTGGAATGGTAGGATAGACTATAAGTACATAGTTTATAGTTCCTAAAATTTATTAGCAGTTTATGAACATGAATTTAATTTCTGTCATTTTACTTTACAGCATCATGTCGTCTCAGATTTCTTTACTGTTAAATGATAAGTTGACCGGAAACAATTTTTCAAAGTGGAAAAGTAACCTCAACGTTGTTCTCGTCTTTGAAAATGTTCAACACACCTTGACTTCGGATATTCCAGCACTTACCACTCAGTCTTTCCAAAGCCGAAAAGAAAGTCGGCAGAGTGGTCGAGGCGGGACAACAAAGCGCGGGGCATCATGTTAGCCTCAATGTCGGAGATTATAAGGACCAAATGTGAGAACTTTGGCATCGCAAAAGAAATGATGCAAAGACTCGTTTCCATGTTTGGCTCACCTTCTTCGATCAGGCCCGACATGAGGTCGTCGGGATGGTCGTTAACACGAAGATGAGGAAGGGTCGATCGGTGACGGGTCATGTAATGAACATGATCAATTACTTACCGATGCCGAGACTCACGGTTCCAAGTTTGTGAAGTGACTCAGGTGAGCATGATTCTCGAATCACTATCACCCGATTTCCTCCGATTCAAGACCAACTACGTCATGAACAAGCTTAAGTTTGACTTGACGCGGTTGATAAACGAGCTGCAGATATTCGAGGGTTTCCAGCCTAACATGCCCGGCCCGAGAAGGGAAAAGAAAGTGAAGCCAATTTGGTGAGGCTAAGTCGTCGAACAAAGGGACAAAGGGAAAACCGAAAGCCAAGCCTGTGAAAGAAGTAAATCAAAGCCTATGAAGAAGAAAAAGGCAAAAGGCAACACCTTCCAAACCTAAGGGTAAGTGCTTTCTTTGTGGAGAAGTAGGGCATTGGCGCAAGCATTGCCGAAATACCGAATGAGGCGAATGAAGGAAAGGTCCAGCAAACAAGGGAAGGATAAGACATGTAATTTACTTGTCTTGGAATCCTCTGATGTAGCTAAAGATGTATCGACTTGATACTGATTCTCGTGCTACTAACCACGTTTGTTCTTCTGCGCATCCTTAGCTCATATGAAGAATTTGGAGGATGGGGCGCACTCAGATGAGAGTTGGCAACGGTGCAATCGTTTCACCAAAGCAAATGGTAGTAGTTAGTTTAGTCTTTGGGAATAAAGTCCTTAAGTTGGACAATGTCTTTTATATTCCGCATTTTAGAAGAAATTTAATTTCTATGTCTGCTTTTTGCAAGAACAATTGTATTCTTTATCTTTTGAGTATAATAAGATTGTTATTTCCGAAATGGACGTGACTTATGTTCTCAGAATGATAGAAAACAATTTGTATGTGATTAAACCAACCGATACTCCAACGCTTATCTTGAAATGTTTAGAGTAGCACATCAAAGTTCTGCCAAAAGGCAGAAGGTTTCTCAAAATGATAAAACATACCTTTGGCACCTTCGGCTAGGTCATATTTCCTTGGAAAGAATCAAAAGACTGGCTAAAGATGGTCCTTTAAGTGAGTTATCTGTTGACTCACTGCCAGTCTGCGAGTCTTGCCTGGAGGGAAAGATGACCAAGCGACCCTTCTCGTCAAAGGGTAACAGGCTAAAGAACCTTTAGAATTGGTACATTCGGATCCGTGTGGTCCGATGAATGTGCAAAGGCTAGAGGCGGATTCGAGTATTTTGTAACTTTCATCGACGACTACTCGAGATTCGGATATGTTTATTCATGCGATAGAAATCCGAAACTTTTGAAAAGTTTAAGGAATTCCAGCGTGTCGAAAAGCGATTGGGCAAGTCTCTCGAAATGCCTTCGCTCGATCGCGGAGGTGAGTACATGGATACCGATTTCATCGACTACCTTTTGGAACACGGGATTTGTTCCCAACGCTCTGCGCCCAGAACACCTCAACAAAATGGAGTTGCTGAGCGGAGAAACAGGACTTTAATAGACATGGTCAGATCCATGATGAGCTACGCGTCACTGCCGGTGTCTTTTTGGGGACATGCCCTAGAAACAGCGGTCCGCATTCTAAATGTGGTGCCGTCAAAGTCTGTCGAGAAAACACCTCTTAAGTTATGGAGTGGGAGTAAACCTAGTTTGCGACACTACCGTATTTGGGGGTGTCCTGCACATGTGCTGGAGGACAAGACTAGCAAATTGCAAGCACGTATGAAAGTATGTCTGTTTGTAGGGTATGCAAAAGGGACACGAGGAGGTTTCTTCTATGATCCAGAAGATCAGAAGGTAATAGTTTCAACTAATGCCACTTTTGTCGAGGATCAGTATATGAAGGACTTCAAGCCTCGGAGTAAAGTTGTACTCGAGGAGTTACTTTCTGACGAAGTCAGACCACTGGTGACACCTAGTGTCACAAACAACAACACTACTGATACACATCAACCCCGGCGGTCCTAGATCACTCAGACGTACTCACCGAGAGTGGTTCGCCACCGAGGCTTGATACGGTATGCAACCAGAGGCAAATATCGCCGTCTCTGATGGAGTACAGGATGATCCAGTGTCCTATCGCAGGGCTATGAATGATTCTGATAAGGACATGTGGGTTGAGGCGATGAATCAGGAGATGGAGTCTATGTACTCTAACTCAGTCTGGAAACTTGTGGATTGCCCTGAGGGTGTACAACCCATAGGCAGTAAATGGATCTACAAGAGAAAGCGAGGAGTGGATGGAAAGGTTGAAACCTTTAAAGCTCGGCTAGTGGCTAAAGGCTACACACAGAGAGAGGGAATCGACTACGAAGAAACCTTCTCCCCTGTGGCAATGCTGAAATCCATTCGGATCCTCCTTTCGATTGCTGCATGTCTAGATTATAAGATCTGGCAGATGGATGTTAAGACAGCCTTCCTAAACGGCTATCCGACGAGGAAATATATATGCAAAGAACTGGAAGGATTTGTCGAGAAAGGCCAAGAGCACAAAGTGTGCAAGCTGCTCAGATCCATTTATGGGTTAAAGCAAGCATCTCGGTCTTGGAATCATAGATTTGATGAAACAGTCAAGTTGTATGGTATCGAACGAAACTTTGATGAGCCTTGTGTATACAAGAAGGTCATCAAAGATCAGGTGGCGTTCTTGGTGTTATATGTTGACGACATCTTGCTCATTGGACCCAATAAGGGGATGTTGTCAGATGTGAAGAATTGGTTATCCACGCAATTCCAAATGAAAGATTTGGGAGGCGCGAGTTATATTCAGGGATCCAAGTTATACGGGATCGCAAGAATAGGATGTTGGCTCTGTCCCAAGCATCTTACATAGATAAGATGTTGTTGCGTTACAGCATGATGAATGCAAAGAAGGGTTTCCTACCAACCCGACACGGCATTCAACTCTCTAAGAAGCAGTCTCCACAGACTCCTGAGGAAATTGAGAGCATGGGACAAATACCATATGCTTCGGCTGTTGGTAGTCTAATGTATGCTATGTTGTGTAATAGACCAGACATCTGTTATGGCGTGGGCTTGGTCAGCCGTTTTCAGTCCAATCCGGGCATGGACCATTGGAAAGCAGTGAAGAATCTCCTCAAGTATCTTAAGAGAACGAGGAATTATATGCTTGTATATTCGGGTGCAAACCTGGATATAGCGAGTAGTACACCGATTTCGACTTTCATCGAGATAAGGATGATCAGAATCGACATCAAGGCTCGGTGTTTACTCGGGAGGCGGAGCAATTGTGCGGAGAAGCGTCAAGCAATCCAAAGATGGCCGACTCAACTATGGAAGCCGAATACATAGCGGCCTCTCGAGGCGACTAAAGAAGCGAGATGGCTCAAGAAGTTCTGGGAGATTTAGAGTAATCCCAAATCCAGAAGATCCGATACGTCTCTACTGTGACAACAATGGGGCCGTGTCGAATTCCAGAGAACCCCGAAGTCACCAGAAGTCAAAGCATATAGAGAGAAAATACCATTTGATTAGAGAGATTGCTCAAAGAGGAGACATTTTCGTCACGAAAATCCCCTCAGCCGACAACCTTGCTGATCCATTTACGAAGACGCTTTCCATTGAGGTCTTTACGAGGCACTTGGAAAACATGGGTATTAAAGACATGAGTCATTTGCTTTAGAGCAAGTGGGAGATGTAGTTCTTGTTGTAGTAGTTAGTGGGTATGCTCTAAAACAATTATTACTTGTCATTCGTGCAAGTGGGAGATTGTTAGATGTAGTGCCCGAAAGACAATTTTGTAATTGTTTTAAATTAATAAATGACTGATTTTATTATTCATCTTATTTGCTTCGTGCTTATATAGTATACATCACGCAAACCCTAAGTATATCTCAGATGTAACCACTTAACTTCAGAGTATGGATTACACGTGAGGATTGAGTTAGTAGTGATATGCTTAAACAGTTAGTCCATGGTGAACTTAATCAGAGTTTAGGGTCTCTTGATTAAAACACCAATAATGCGCCCAGAACACCTTAGGGCGTGATAGTCTTATCCGGACTGTCGGTAGATGGTACCTACGTGGGGCATTTATATATGATGGCATTCATATAGGACTGGACCGATTTAATCTGAATTTCTCGATATAATTCCGTAATGGAGGAATCTTATTAAATCATTAGATGATCATATATGGATCGACCTTAATCCTGAGGTGATCACATGGTGCTGCTTGTCCCGGGGTAGTGTTTAATGTGTTAGTTATGGTTCACTTAAATATGTGTTCCAAGCCACTTCTCATTGGCACTATCTCCAGATGAGTGAGTAGTTCTGATTTTCACAGACATGGAATCCATTCCTTCCTGCGGGAAGTAGAGAGACAGTCCCCTTATTTGTTAGCCCTAAGAAAATGATCGATGGGCCCAGTTCATGTTAGACTAATTGATCACTAGTCAGATATGTGAACTAATTGGTCATCAGGGGGTTAATGGTAAATAAGGATAAGATATTCTGAGTCGGATTCACGGAGACTTCCCACCGAATGGATGGACGATCTATGAGGGTTAATCCGTATGTAGTGATTATATCAATGGACGCTTATTCACTCTATGGGTTGAGTATAAGTATACATCTATAATCGGTAGAGTTCAGTTTCGGGTTTATGGTGGCGTAATCCCGGAATTAATAATTAATGTACTTATTCGGTTCGATGAATAATTAATTATTGGAGCTATCGGTTATAGTCCATGGTCCCGATGTAGCTTCGTAATTCGGACTAATAATCTTGTTATTTGGGCCTCAAGTGATAATTAATTGGTGGGTTAATTAATTGATATGCATGGATATTATTTAGTTGGGCTAAATAATATAATACACATAAAAGACATTTTATGTGGGCTTAATGACCCTATATGTGGCGCCAATTGTGATGGTTATTTGACATGTGATTTATCTTTTATTTGTTAAATGATAATTCATGGAATATTAGATAATAATGTGATTTATCCTAATTTGTTTGGGATAATCATTTTATTTATCTTTTATTTGGAATAAAGGATTAATGAAATAATTATCTCTTAATTATTTAATCATTGGAGGACAAGGTTTACTCTCCTATATAAAGAGAGTTCTCCCAAGCCTCAACACACTTGGCAAATTTTGAAATATACACTTTAAAAGAGAGAAACAATTAGTTTTCTTGTCTTGGGTTTTAGAAGAAGAAAAACTCTAAGTTTTTCTTGGTGTTGCATATCAAGGAGGCTCATGTATCAAGAAGGGTGTCCACCAACCGCCGTTTGGAGAACCCATCGGAAGATCTTGGCTTCTCTTCCTACTATTGGTAACATGATCTAAACCCCCTTGTAGTTGTTAAATCCTTTAATTATGTATTGTAATATATAAATCGTGATCCATCCGCTGCGTGTAGATCTAACTCGTTTAGATCTAAGAACCTGCATCCTTCAAAACATTCTTGACGTATAACGAAGCTTGAATTCATTCGGAACAAAAGGGTTTTTAGCTTGAATCCAATGCCAGATTGACTGCCTATGCTTATATCCATTGGTGGATTAAAGCAAACCTCTAGGTCATTGAAAGCCACATGTTTGAAATATATAGGCTTAACCAGAATATTGATGAGTCTTTTGTGGACCAGAGAATCAATATTGGTAAAGTAGTAGACGTTAGTGTTTATACAGGTAACACTGCAACAGTTGTGAACAACATGTGTGTGTTATCTAAAGTCAAGAACTGACGAGCCAAAGCTTCTCTGAATTAAAGAAGTGGACTATATTCTTAGAATTTGATTCGGTCGAATTCATGTGAACAAGTTGTTGGCAATATCCCACGCATCTTATTAGTTAAGATGATAATGCATTCTCGTATGCAAAATTCTATGAGAGTTTTGCTACCCAACCCCTCACGGAATAATTCTCTCAAATCTTTGGATATAGAGAAAATGGGAAAGATTCTCTTTTGGATAGAGAAAGTCAGGTTATTAAAAGACAATAATAGTCGAATCTTGGATTCGGACGTTGAAAGCAGTATAGTGCATCCTCAAGTATCTTTAGAGAACGAGGAATCATATGCTTGTGTATTCGGGTGTGAACCTGAGTGTCCATGACTGCACTGATTCTGAATTTTTGTCAGATTAAGGATGATCATGAATCGATCTCAGGCTCAGTGTTTACTAATACTGATGGAGCTATAGTCTAGAGCACTCCAGCACTGCCAGTTTGACTCTGTTAGTCGAATACATAGCAGCTTTCGGAGCAGCTAAAGAGGCAGTGTGGCATGAGAAGTTCTTTGTTGGATCGGAAAGTGATTCCAGGTCTCGATGAGCTGATACCATTTTACTATGAAAATAATTGAGAGGTAGCTCTTGCAAATTATCTTCACAATCATAAGTGGTCAAAATCATATTGAGAGAAAGTACCACCTGGTCAGACCGATCATTCAAACAGGCGACGTATCGATCCTTAAGATCGCCTCAAGCCGACAACCTAGCTGATCAGTTTACCAGGTTGTGTGGTATCTAATAACACTGATAAACGCTTGGCGGGTTTGAAATTGGGAGATATGTCTCATCTGCTTTAGAGCAAGTGGGAGAATGTTGTGGATAGAAATAATAAGGGTGCGGTGCTCTAAAAACAATTGTTGCTTGTCTTTTCGGGTAAGTGTGATATTGTTAGATGTGATGCCTGAATGGCAATTGTTGCTTGTCCTTATGGGCAAGTGGGAGATTGTTGAAAGTAGCGCCCGGAAGACAACTTAAGTAATTGTTTTTATAATTAATAAATGACAGATTTATTCTCATCTTATTATTTGCTTTGTGCTTATATTTAATACACTGCTGAAAACCCCAAGTCGTATCATATGTAGCCATATAACTTAGTGTGTGTCACACATGAGGATTAAGTTTATGGTGATACACTTGAATTATTAGTCCGTGGTGAAGTTAATCAGAGTATGGGGTCTATTGATTAAACCACCATTAATGCGCCCAGAACACTTCATGGTGTGACCGTCTTATCCGGGGCGTCGATATTGGTTATCTAAGTAGGGCATTTATGTAAGATGTAGTCATATAGGACTGGACCCATTTAATCTGCATTTCTCATATAATTCCGTGGTTGAGAAATCTTATTAAATCACAAGATGATCATAAATGGATTAACCTTAATCCTGAAGTGATTGCATACTCCTACTTGTTTCAGGATATGGTTTGATGTGTTCGTTAAGGATCGCTAAGAAACGCGGTCCGAATCACTTTCACGTTGTCACTATTCTGGAATGAGTGAGAAGTGTGTGTCTCACAGATATGGAATCCATTCCTTCCTGCAGGAAGTAGAAAGACAATCCCCTTATTTGTTAATCCGAGAAACTGATTGATCCCGGGAGTTCGTATTGGTTATGAACTAACTGATCACAAGTGGGTTAATGGTAAATAAGGATAAGATGTAATGAAGAAGGTTTACAGAAATAATCTTACTTCGTTACGGATAGTCTATGGAGGGTTAGTCTGTATGTAATGATTATATCAATGGACACTTACGATCGACTCGACGTTTTGAGAATAAGTGATATCTATAATCGATAGAGTTCAGTTTCAGATTTATGGTGGCGTGATTCCGGAATTAATAAGTTGAGTAAAAATATTATGTTCGATGAATATTTTATTCAATTTATTGTAGCTACTGGTTGTAGGTCCATGGTCTCCGGGTTGGCTCCTAACACGCGAGTGTTATCTCTTTTTGTGGAACCTCGAAAATAAATTAAATAGTTTGTCTATTTAATGAATATGTGAATATTATTTATTTGGTAAATAATATGTAAAATAGAAAATATATTTTCTATTATCCCAAAATGGCATTAAAATGGCGTCATATTATTTTGGTTTTGGGAAAAGAAATTTTCTCCTAATTAATTATAATGTGGATAATATAATTATTTATGTGTTAAATAATTATAATTAAGAAATTAGTTTTCTTGTTGGATAAATAGGAAATTTTTTTTTCCTATTGGATAAAGGTTTTTATTTTCCTAAAAGGAAAAGATAAATTTGTGTGTAAAATATAAACTCTCAAATTATTAATTTTTTTCTATTAAAAGAGAGTTTCTCCCAACACAAAATAGACCAGAAAAACCACGCCACTTTTAAGAAAATAGGTGACGCCTATTTTAAAATAATAGAGATATTATGTTTTCTCGTCTTAACCATTGGGAAGAAGAAAAACTAGGTTTTTCTTGAAGGCATATTCGGGGAGGTTCGAATGCGGGATCGACGTCCACCAGTCGTTGCTTGGAGATACAACTCAGAAGATCACGGCTTTTCCCCTTTGGTCGACCGATTTACTCATCCTCTTTTAAAGGGTAAATCTTCAACCTTCTTATAGTTATATTAATTATTTATGTGAATTATATCATGGTAAAATCGCATGCGAATTTATTCATAGCTTCCACTGTGCAAGATCAAGTGTCTCGATCGGTGCTGTGAATTAGATCCGACGATCCAATTATGGATCGGATCCGGATCGGGTTTCTGTATATCCAGCAACCTCAATGGCATCAAAGCATGACAATCCACACAGTGATGTCACGAAGACTCCTGTCTAAAAATAATTACACAACCGCCACATAGTGTGACACTTATAAAGTAAGTGGGTCAGTCTAACGTACGCATTCTCTAATACACGTCCACGTACAGTCCAAGTATCCCTACACTTCAATAGACGAGATTTATCATTATCTTCACAAGATAGAAGACATCTAATACGTGCTAGTCCAACCGTACTATTAATAACCCATTTAATAGCATATACAACTAGAGACAATTAAGTATGAAACCAGTTGAAGTGAATCGAGATCGCATCAATAATAATCACTATCATGGATTCTTTATCACGGTTTAATACTAGGGATGTCATCCACATAAAGCACTAAGAAAAACTACAGCACTCACCCTAACCTTCTTGTAATGTCATGGCTTATCTTTGTTCTTGATGAAATCAAACTGTTTGATTGTCTCGTTAAAAAAATAAAGATTCCAACTCCGAGAAGCCTACTTTAGTCCATAAATGGATCTTTGCAATTTACACGCCATTGTAGCATCATCAAACGCAAAACCTTCAAGTTGTGTCATGTACACTTCCTCAAGAAAATTCCTATTAAGGAAAGATGTTTTCACATCCATTTGCTAGATTTCATAATCAAGGTATGCTGTAATAGAAAACAGAATCCTAACGGACTATAGCAATAGCTACTGGCAAAAATGTTTCATCATAGTCAACTCCTTGTCTTTGCGTATAGTCTTTTGCCACCAACATTGCCTTATAGGTAAACATATTACCATCCATGCAAGTCTTTCTCTTAAAGACCCATTTACACCCTATATGAATGATTCCTTCAGGTGGATCGACTAGGTTCCAAACCTGGTTGTCTCTTATGGACTCCATTTCAGACTTCATGGCATCCAACCATTTCTCTTTGTCTGGCCTCATCAAGACCTTGATCACGTGTAAATCATTTATACTAGCAAGATGATTAAGTCCATTGCGTATAGAAAACGAGCAAGGGTCTATCCTCCAGAGACAATGCGAATTCCACGAATAAACGTACTAAATCATAATTATGAACACTAAAAGTGGTATTTGGCCAACACAGACACAAAGACAAATAAAAATAGTTAACCATATACCTCCGTAGCTGATCTTCTTTCTAGGCATAATTAATCTATCTTGTTTATCTCCTCCATAATTCCCCCAGAATACTAGATTCATAAGTCTAACCATCAGCTACATGTGCAGTCCCCAAAACTCTTCTACTTCAATTGTAAGGACAACAAACGTTTTTATGTAGCTAACCTACCTTAGGTTGTATTAACATCACATCAATTAAGAATTAGGGAGTGCTGACTCAAGAACGAGAACCTCCTTAGGCATCCATCGACAATGACTAGAAGTACCTAAAGATCGGTTGAGACTATGTCCTGACTAGCACTTCAATAACACTCCATGATGATAGTTTGCGAATACGATTACTAGATTAGACTAATCTGGATAAACATGTGTTAAACATGTCGATCGGATGTAGCTGAGGCCGAACCTCCATAGTTAGGTTATCTAAGGTTACACCGCCTCGGCGGTAAAGACCGCTGCCGGAGCGGGTGCGACGATTCCTAATCCCGGGTTTACATCTAATGATTCTGGATATTACAGGTAAACTACAGGTTCGTTAAACATGAAGATTAATTACAAAAATGCTAAAACATGCTAATATACCATATTAATGAGATGAAAGAACACTCAAAGCTTTATGCCATCAACAATGGAGGACTAGTTTGAACAACTCAAGCTAGTTGATGGCTTGGAGAAGAAGGGAACCAACAAACTTAAAAGAAACTCAAAAGAACTTTTATTTCATAGAATTGTATCTTGGATAAAATTATTATCATGAAGGAAACATTCAAGGAAGAAGAATACATAATACAAAGCTGCTACAGGCATTATATAGGCTTTATAGCCGACATAATCTTAAGCAAAACCCTAGGCAACTTATTTTGTTCCCATAAGTCGGTGACTTGATGTCCAAGTTCTTGCCGCAGCTGGGTTTGCTTCTCCATATTTCAAGCAAACTCTTCCTGGACTTCTTCTCTTCAGCCCACTAACTACTTCTCAGCTCGGATTCACTTTATCGTTTCTCCCAGAAAATGCGGAAGTAGGGGTCGAATCCACACGGAACGGTGGACTTATTTGTTCTAAAATTTGTAAAAAGAAATAATATTTGGTTTTTATAACTACTTCCTAAGAGTAAAAAAAGCAAAATAGAATATATCAAGAAAATCAAGCAAAGCTCCGGCTAATTAATTGTTTCCCCCTCAACTCCTATGACTGATCATTGATTGAAAGATGACTCGTTAAATTATTAATAAATTGGTTATAGTTGCCGAAAATCGCAAAGTAACCAACTTTTCCTTTCGATAAGCAGGACAATCGCCACTACTTATTTTCTAACTGTGTAGCACACCTCTCAACAATCGCCAGAGGTTTGATGAGAACAATCGCATTAAATCTTAGAAAAACCCAATTCTAAGTATTAACGCACATCTGGTTAACTTTAACCTAGATCACTTAGTTTCACAACAGAGAATCCTACGGGCTTTGAACTGGTAGGTAATATGTTGTTTGTTATAACAGGATAGAGAGAATCCAGATGAAATAGGATAATTAACTGATGCAGTCAAACATAAACAATCACACAGAAGAACAGAAACAAGAAGAACACAAGATTTAATGTGGTTTCCGGCGTTGTGCCGACTACTCCACGGACATAAAAGAGATATTTTATTATGAACTAAAATTCAGTCGGAGTACACACACACTTTTACAATGATCAATACAGTTGGTATTTATAGGCACAGATCCCTAAACCTTAACCGCCAAGGATCTTTGTCGGATTGCCATAAATGCCCCAGATGTTGGAAAACTCAGCTGACCCCAACTCAGCTGACCATTGCCCTACTGTGGAACTCAGATGTATTCAACACTCCAACAGACTTCAGCAAGTCTACTGTCAAAACCAGAATGTCTCAGCAGACTTCACCCTACTGATACACACATACTTGAATACACTTATCAGCTGCCCATCACTCAGCTGACTTCCAAATTTGTTCCACCAGATGTAGAGTTTAAGTCACTTTGCTGACAAATCTCCACCTTGACTTGAACTCTCATTCATAGTCAACCAGATTCCATAAACAGATGTACTTGTACCAGATGCATTTGTCAATGCCAGATGTACTGTACCAGATTACTCCACAGAATCCACTCAGCTGACCTGCCCTCAGCTGAGCTTCTAGATTTCCAGACTATAAGCTTTGAATATTCAGCAAGTCCAGACACAACTGAAACTTGCTTTGCTGAACTGGTTTAGTGAACACATCAGCAGGGTTCTCCTTGGTGCTGATATTTTTCACTATAACCCTCTTCTCATTCCTCAGAAAATGATACCTCACATCAATATGCTTGGTTCTCTCATGATGAACCTGATCCTTAGCTAGACAAATTGCACTCAAACTGTCACAATAAATCTTTGCTTGATCCCGATGTAGCCCCAAATCACTGGCTAGCCCTTTCAACCAGATACCCTCCTTGGCTGCTTCAGTAAGAGCCATATATTCGGCCTCAATAGTTGATAAAGCCACTGTTTCCTGAAGAGTTGCTTTCCAGCTGACAACTGAATTCTCCAATATGAAAACATAACCAGTCATTGATTTCCTACTGTCCCCATCACCTGCATAATGAGCATCACAGTACCCTGTGACCAGACCTTGAGTATCACCTCCATAAATAAGACCAACATCAGCTGTACCCCTAAGGTACCTGAATATTCTTTTCACAGCTTTCCAGTGTTCCTTTCCAGGTTGAGCCATAAACCTACTGACTACACTGACTGCTTGAGCCAAATCAGGCCTAGTGCACACCATAGCATACATCAGACTACCAAGTGAACTAGCATAGAGAACTTTTGACATATAATCCTTCTCCTCTGCTGATTGTGAAGCATAAACAGACAAATGAACATTAGATGCCATAGGAGAATCTATTGGTTTTGCAGCAAACATGCAAAATCTGGCCAATATCTTCTGTATATAACCATGTTGAGACAAGAACAACTTCTTTTGACTCCTATTCTCCAGATCTCCATTCCAAAAATCTTTTTTGCTGCACCCAAATCTTTCATTTCAAACTCAGCACTGAGAAGGTTCTTTAGATTTTGAATATCAGGCTTCTTTTCAATAGCTATCAACATATCATCCACATACATGACAAGATAGATATGTGATCCATCTCTCAGCTGACTGTGATACACAAAACAGTCATATGGACATCTGTATAACCCAGATAGATCATGTAATTATCAAACCTTTTATACCATTGCCTATGAGTCTGCTTTAGTCCACACAAGGACCTCTTCAACTTTCACACAAAACCTCTCTTGCCAGGAACGTGAAATCCCTTTGGCTGAGTCATGTATATCTTCTTATCTACCTTACCATGTAGAAAGGTTGTCTTCACATCTGACTGCTCAAGTTTAAGATCCTGCTGTGCCACCATTGCTAGTAACACTCTGATTGAAGTGTGTCTGACACTAGTGAGAGTATCTCATCAAAATCTACCCCTTCAATCTGACTGAACCCTTTTGCAACCAAATGTGCCTTATACTTGACTCATTCTACCTAGTCATTCATTCATTCTTTTTGAAGATCCACTTGCAAGTAACCACTCTCCTATCGGTTGGATGTTTAACTAGATCCCAAGTCCGATTCATCAATAATGACTCCATTTCATCTCCCATGGCAGCAAGCCATTGAGATGCTTCAGAACATGTCACTGCTTCCCTTTAAGTAGAAGGTTCAAAACCATCCACTTCTTCTGCAAGTTGAAGTGCATATCCAACCATATCATCAAAACCAGACCTCTTGGGAGGTATCCCAACATCTGATCATCTAGCTCTGCTGAATGCTATACTCTGCTGACCAATGTTTGTTTGAGGCTCTGCTGATACTTGATCAGCAAGCTTGGATCATATTCTGGTTCAGCAACCAGATCAAATGAGTGCTGACATGGATCAGCTGATTGTTGCATATTGATGACGCTCTAAATGGTATCAATAATTATACCTATATTCACCCCGAATTCTGCTCAAGAGAGGATAGATAGGCTCATTATTGCTTGGAATATGTGTTAAATGCTATGTGAGTGCTTCCAGGATTATGATTCTGCATTCATGCTGTTTGCCCGATGTTTTGATACTATTTTGTCTCGTTTTGCGTGTTTTATAGGATGTTCCGAAACTGGAGCATTAGAGAACGGATATGGACCAAAAGGAATGCATCGGGCTGAGTGATTGAAGTCCAAGAAGAAGCCTGCTGAAGAAAAAGAAGAATAGAAGGCCCGGTAACCCGAGGGTTAGGCCCGGTGAACCGGTGACTTTTCAACACGAAATTCATTCTGCCGCATTGTCTAAGTCGGTTAGGGTTTTAGTGAGTCTTAAGTCGGCTATTGTATCTATATAAAGCCGCATATACTTAAAGCTTATAGAAATTAATATATATATATATATGATTCATACATCTTGAATATCTTGGAATACTTTAATTATTATTATGCAATAAAGTTTTCTTGAGCTTTGGAGAGTTGCTTTTGGTTTCCTCCCTTCTTCCATCATCTCTAGTTTGAGTAGATCGAGCTAGATGTCCTTTGTTGAAGGTATGAAGCTTTGAACGTTCCTTTATTGTCTTCAATATGGTAGATCTGTTCGTATTTATGTGTTTTAGTTAATCTGCATGTTTAACAACCCCATAATTTACTTGTTTTAATCGTATTGACCAATGTAGATCCAGAAATTAGGAAAAGCCGCCCCCGGTTATCCGGCGGTCTATACCAGTTTACCGAGGCATATTTTAGAAAACCTAAACTGGGATTCACTACAGCTACGTTGATCGGCAGTAATAATTAAAACGAGTAATAGGTCTGGCCAATCTAGTATTCGTAATTCGTAAATTAACATGAAGGACCGCAAGTGAAGTGTTAATTAGGACATAGTCTTGATGGACCCTAGGAACGTGCTGGTCTGTGTTGAAAGCTGTCTAGGCGGGTTAGCGGTATGAGGTAATGCTCGATATCGAAAGTTCTAGTTCTTTATGCGTATGGGCTATTACGGACCAATTAAGGAGGATAGCTTGTGTATAGATTGTCTACTGCCATTGTCGGAGTAGATAGGAGTAGGAATTGCACCCGTAGCTGATAAATATGATAATAATCATCAAACGCTCACGATTAATCTAAGGAAATTATATGGGGAAGTAAACATAACGATCATCTAATTCAAGTTAGTAGATCGGTGAGGAGATGGAGAGGTATACCAAGTTTGTTTTCTTTTAATGTTATTGTTGGTCAATGACCGCCTTTATGTTGCTACTTAATTAGGTTATAATCGTTTATACTTATGAATTGCATTGTCTCTGTGGGATCGATCTTGACTCGCATTTACTATACTGCGATGTACCTAGTATTCTTGCTAGTAATATCGATGTTAATGACTTACACGCGATCAAGATTTTTTGCACCGTTGCCGGGGACAATGGAAAATTTCTAAATATAAACGTTTTAAGTCTAATTAAGAAGTCATTTTTTTATTATTATTTTATTTTATTTTGACTCTTGAGCCGTTCTATATCAATCATGCACATGTTAAACAGCCAGAGTTGGAAAAATTCAGGGCCGGTATCCTGAAGGTACTTTTTGAGCTACCGAGGCCTGAAAATCAATTTCTGAACAGTTCTTGTTATTCTGTGTTATTCCCTGTTGATTTTAGTTAGTTGGTCCACAACAGTTGGGATCACACCTAGCTGAAGCGGAAGTTGCTAACCCTTTCTTTGTTTTATTTTGTCTTTTTGCAGGTTGATCAGAACACTTCAGAAATTCGATCGATTAAGAGTTGAAAAAGCACACACAAGCCAAACAATATGCCTAGAACAATCTTGAATATCACACCAATTTCCATGTATCCTGGATCTGAAGCGGTAAAGCAACGGTTGGAAATAGAGGAGAAAGCAATCAAGAAAAATCCTGAAGACGACCTGAAGGAGTACAACACGTATCGCCCGGGTGAGTTTCCTTGCGAATTAATTGATATATCATCTTCGGATTACGACTCTGACGATCTTGAAGAGGATCCTGACACGATGTTTTATGAACCTGAGGATTACCCAGACTCAGACACCGTGGTGAACTTAGGAGTCCCTGGCACGTTCAGACTCCTAGTTTCTGTCAATGGAATATCCGTAGGATTAGGTCTCTACGACTCTGGCTCGAGTTGCAATATTCTACCTTTTTCCCTCTGTCATAAGATAAGACTTCCGGTCATATTGAATCAAACCAGGACCATGACCTTCGTAGATAGAACCAGAGATATGCATGCTGGTCTGCTTACAAAGTGTACAATTAAGGCAGGAGGGTTCACGTATCCTATTGACTTCACGGTCATAGACGTACCTGAGGACCCTAGTTCACCAGTTCCTTTAGGATGACCTTTCTTAGCGACGAGTAGGGCGGTTATGGATTTTGATAAGGGGGAGATTACTCTTAGAATGAATAATGACACTGTATCTTTTAAGAACCCCTAGAAAACCGACCGGAGAGTTGTAAGATGACGTATGCTTCAGGGAAGGTGGAGATCTTGGAAATCGAAGGGCATGAAAATAGAGAGGTTATCATAGAAACAGTTGAGAAAGAGTTTATGAGATTAATGCTGAGAGAGAAAGAAGATAAGGACCACGACAGGATGCTCACGGAAGCTAGTCCTCCGTGTTGCGTAGTGAAAGAGTCGAGCTGAAAGTAGAAAATGTGGAGTCCTTGGTTTAAGGTTTAAATCTCGACGCAGAGGCAGACCTAGAACGCAAGCGAGAAGGGAGAGGCGTGCTAGGAAGGTACAAGCCTCTGGAGCAAAAGTTTGGCAAGTTAAAACTCCAACCCTTGATTGATCGGAGATCTGAAGAAAGTTGAGTTGGCGACTATAAACTTAGAACTATCTCTTCAAATCCTTAGGTAGTTTAAGATTGAATAAAAGTAGCCAGATGAAGGGACGAGCTTTTTTTCATCCTAGCACAAACTTAGGCTTGAATCCTAATGGTTGTGGAAAGGTTTTTTTACCTCGTTGCGGATTCTAGTGAAGTGGTGTAGGTTTTGAGTCGGAAATAACAATTGAAGAGTGAAGGGTAGTCAATTCGAGGTCAGAATTAAGCAGATAGGTTGAGTAAGAAGTGCAGCAAAGGCAGATAAAAAATCTGGGGAAAAATACCCCCGGTATCTCGAGGGAAACCTCCGGGTTACCGAGGCTTGATTTTCAGATTTATGAACGTCAGTTTATAAAGCTGAATTTTTAGAGACCGTGGAGGACACACGTTGCACCAGATATAGTCAATCAGCAGAAACCGAACCATTTTCCCCTCTTTTCAAAATTTTCATCCTTTCCCACACTCCACCATAACTCCACCTCAATCCCATCAATCACCTCCTCAAATCCCTCACCCTAATAACTTCTCTACCCATTATCCCACTAAACCATCCACATTCATTCCATTCTTCCTATTTAAACCATTCCTTCATCACCAATACCATCATTCTTACCATTTTCATCTCTTTCATTCACCAAACTTCTACCATTTCCTCCTTCTTCTTATATTTCGGCCACCATCACCACCATATCACCACCAACCAGCCACCATAACCAAACCAATTTCCTTCCATTCTCCAAACCCTAAACACCACCTCCTTCAACCCTGTTGCTGTTCTATAGTACTGTTGCTACGGTGAGGTGCTGCAATTCTTCTTCTTCTATCATCAGAGGCACAGTCTTGAAAGATAATCAAAAAATTTCAGGCCGGTAAACCGAACCCTTCCACCGGTTTACCGAGGGTTCTTTTTTAGAAACAGCTTCTGTATCAGGTTCTATACTCATTTAGGATGGGTCCTAAGCGTCAACGGTTAGCTGTTCGTCCAAGTGGTTACCAGACTGTATATGGATATGCCAATCTGCTGATAGACGGAGTTGCGTAGTTCCATTCTTTAGCCATTTATGAGTCGTTCCGAGGCCATTGGAACGCAAGACCAGTGGCTCAAGAACGAGGGGTAGATTTGGACGACTGCGGGTCGATATTGCCGGAGGCCCTACAAGCACAAGATTTACTGGATATGGTTGAGGCACCGGCAAGGTTCAACGCCTTGGTGGTAATGGAATTCTATGCTTATGTTTCCATAACCCCAGAGCCACATTTGCTACAGTTCGCGGTGTTAAGGTTGATTTCTCTATCGAGCGGATCAATGCTCATTTTGGGATAGAAATACACCAGTGGGCCCGGATGAGTACACATCCTCGAGCAACATTGCCGATCTCGAGAGGATGTATATGGTTGCTGATTTCTTAGGGGTGAAATGGAGCGTAATCCTGCTGGAGCCCCCACCATCTTCCTAGAAAATGAGCTATCTTGGGACCGGAAGATGGTCGAGTTGTTTGTGCCCGCCTTCTTCCGACTAAGCACACTGTTTCTGTCACCACTTTGTGGGAAGAGTTGATGTTTTACCTAGAGACGGGTGCCCCCATCAACATCGGTCTGTTGATGCATAGCCGTATCCATGAGCTTGCCGCTACTTTTGAGCGAGAGCTGCTACCTTACGGGCCGATGATTGATATGTTTGCTCTAGAGGCCGAAGTGAAGATGCTTGTCAGTGATGATTGGGAAGATCCTGAGCCACAACTCCGTTCACAGTCAGTCTCGAGTGTTTAGAGACGGGTTAGAGTAGAGAGAGAGCGTACTCCTGTTCTTGGAGCACCGAGAACTCAGAGAGCCTTGCTTGAGGAGCACTCGCGAGAGATTGCGAGTCTGCATCGCAAGATGGATTGGATTATTGACTTTCTAGGAGTTCCGCCTGCTACCCCACCACCTAGGAATGCCCCTCGTCATAGAGCATCCTCTTCCACCGCCGCCGCCTCAAGTTCTGCACCACCTCCCGGTTTTGAGCATGGAGTCGACTGGGAGGCTGATTCTGATGAGGACTAGCTTTTATTTCTTTTTATTGTTGTTTTCCATTTTCTTTTATTTTTCTTTTCCGCTCAGCTGATGTAGCAGAATGAAATTTCTCTAATAATTTTGTCGGCATAAATTGTTTTGGAGTTATTTATTTTCTCTTTTACTGCCGCACTTTTATTATACAGTTTCTTGTCACCACTATTCTTCTTGGTTTTTTTGAGATATTTAGCACAGATTCTTCGTGGACTACTTACATGAGCCCGCAGATTTATCCGATGATCCGTTTCTTCTTTGGTTCCGCCCTTAACCGAAGCTAAGTTCCTTTTCGTTTTTATTTCTCATCTTATGCATTGGGGACAATGTTTTGATTAAATGAGGGGTAAAGGAACGTCACTTAGCTTTTTAGCATGATATTCCATGAATTGCGTGATTGTCTTGATTCTCCTTGATGCACGATTCACCACTTAGACTTTGATTCTTTTCGACAAAATTTCAAAAAATTATGATATCTTTGATCTTTTTGAGTTAATTGACTTAATCTCTGTTTTACTGTGTACAAGTAAGAGAAAGTGTCCACTTCTGAAGTAGTGGCATATTAAGCGCATATTCTGTTGTGATCCACCATTTTAAGCACGTATAACTCACTTCCCTTGGTGTGTAGTCGATAGCATATTGCTTTGAGAGTTGACCCTGGCTTTATCACGAATCATGTTCCACCAACGCTTAGAAAGGCAATGGAATTTCGGATTCGGTAGTTTATCGTGAGTGGGGCCGTGAGGATAGTTAAATCAATGAGAGTTTACCCGCCAAGAAAGAGAAGTGCATTGAAATATATACATCTATATTCTCTTTGGCAATATCTTAGTCGATGGAGTGTAAGACGCACGACTTTTGCATAGACTGATAAACGTGAGCCTAAGAGTAATATATGCTCGGTTCTCGATACCCCTTGCCAGCTCAATTAATTAATAACTACATGTTTGAGACTGGTTAGTTGGACTACGGGTTGACGTAATGTGGGATTGCATGCATTACTAAGCGGTTGTGAAAGTTATTGCACACACATATTGGCTCACGACATGAATAGTGTTTAATATGTTACTAATGGATTTGAGTGGCATGATCCTGATCTTAACTTTATAGGGCATAGTTGTTTTTAATTAACTTGTGTATTGCTCAGAGTGTTATTTTCTTTTCGCCTTTTTGCTCGGGACGATCAAAAGCTAAGTGGGGGGGGTGGGGTAGTTGATGACGCTCTAAATGGTACCAATAATTATACCTATATTCACCCCGAATTCTGCTCAAGAGAGGATAGATAGGCTCGTTATTAGTTGGAATATGTGTTAAATGCTATGTGAGTGCTTCCAGGATTATGATTCTGCATTCACGCTATTTTCCTGATGTTTTGGTACTGTTTTGTCTCGTTTTGCGTGTTTTATAGGATGTACTGAAACTGGAGCATTGGAGAATGGATATGGACCAAAAGGAATGCATCGGGCTGAGTGATTGAAGTCCAAGAAGAAGCTTGCTGAAGAAAAAGAAGAATAGAAGGCCCGGTGAACCGGTGACTTATTCTGCACGAAATTCATTCTGTTGCATTGTTTAAGTCAGTTAGGGTTTCAGAGAGTCTTAATTCGGCTATTGTATCTATATAAAGCCGCATATACTGAAAGCTTACAGAATTGAATATATATATGATTCATACATCTTGAATATCTTGGAATACATTAATTATTATTACGCAATAAAGTTTTCTTGAGCTTTGGAGAGTTGCTTTTGGTTTCCTCCCTTCTTCCATCATCTCTAGCTTGAGTAGATCCAGCTAGATCTCCATTGTTGAAGGTATGAAGCTTTGAACGTTCCTTTATTGTCTTAAATATGGTAGATCTGTTCGTATTTATGTGTTTTAGTTAATCTGCATGTTTAACAACCCTATAATTTACTCGTTTTAATCGTATTGAGAAATGTAGATCCAGAAATTAGGAAAAGCCGCCCCCGGTAAACCGGCGGTCTATACCGGTTTACCGTGGCATATTTTAGAAAACCTAAACTAGGATTCACTACAGCTACGTTGGTCGTCAGTAATAATTAAAACGAGTAATAGGTCTGGCCAATCTAGTATTCGTAATTCGTAAATTAACATGAAGGACCGCAAGTGAAGTGTTAATTAGGACATAGTCTTGATGGACCCTAGAAACGTGCTGGTCAGTGTCGACAGCTGTCTAGGCGGGTTAACGGTATGAGGTAACGCTCAATATCGGCAGTTCTAGTTCTTTATGTGTATGGGCTATTACGGACCAATTAAGGAGGGTAGCCTGTGTATAGATTGTCTACTGCCATTGTCGGAGTAGATAGGAGTAGGAATTGCACCCGTAGCTGATAAATATGATAATAATCATCAAACGCTCATGATTAATCTACGAAATTATGTGGGGAAGTAAACATAACGATTAACTAATCCAAGTTAGTAGATTGGTGATGAGAGGGAGAGGTATACCATGTTTGTTTTCTTTTAATGTTATTGTTGGTCAATGACTGCCTTTATGTTGCTACGTAATTAGGTTAGAATCGTTTATACTTATGAGTTGCATTGTCTCTATGGGATAGACCTTGCCTCGCATTTACTATACTGCGATGTACCTAGTATTCTTGCTAGTAATATCGACGTTAGTGACTTACACGCGATCACATATCAGCTGACTTCACTTGAATCTCCACCTGTTTCTCTGCCCTCTCAGATTCAGCACTGGTTTCAAATTCAGCAGACCTCTCCACTGATGAGTTTATCATAGAATTTTCATCAAATACCACATCTCTACTGAGTATGACCGTGGACTCTGCTGACAACCAAATTCTATAACCCTTAACTCCATCACCATACCCCACAAACACTCTCTTCTTGGCCCTTGGTTCTAGCTTCCCTTTATTCACATGATAGTAAACTGTGATTCCAAAAACACTTTGAATTGAGTAGTCAACCGGCTTGTCTGACCACATCTCAACTGGTGTCTTGAGATTGATCCATGTGTGAGGACTCCTATTGATTAAGTATCATGCTGTGGTTATAGCCTCTGCACAAAATCTCTTTGATAAACCAGCATTAGAGAGCATACATCTTGCCCTCTCCAGAAGAGTTTGATTCATCCTTTCAGCTACACCATTCTACTGAGGAGTATTCCTGACTATACGATGTCTGGCAATAACCTCATCCTTACATAATGTATCAAACTCTGACCAGCTGGTGTAGTCGAAATGACCTAGCATCCATAATCCAAACCGGTAAACTGTGGTAAATGTAGGAGAAGCTATTTACACACACACATCCCGTTTTCTTGATAAGGTAGGGTGAAGTTGCATTCATTTACTCTTTTACTTGATGATTATCTCTGATGTGTGATAGGTTTGACCTATGCATGCAATGTTGACTCTTTGGTTTCTTTTAAAACACTCATTTTGCTCGAGGGCGAGCAAACGCTAAGTGGGGGGGTGGTGGTTAGGCTCATACTTCATAAGCATCTCCACTAATCGGGGGCAAACCGAGGCTAAGCAAGGTCGAGTAGGACTTGAAAAGTTGTAACGTTAGGCTTGGGACGGGGCTAACCGAAGGGAATTTTTAGGGAATAAACAACAAAGAGATAAACATGAGCAAGCTCAATCATGGGGTATCCTTTTGTTTTTTTAATCAATTTGTTTTTATGTTGTTACAATACAAAACGTAGCTAGCTCTACCCTTCTCTACCTCAAAATGAAACTAGAAACATGATCCAAGAAATACAATTCCATATCGCACTATGTCTCAAGTGTAACGATGCAGAAAATATATAGAAATCATGTTTCTATACTAAGGAATCACGCCAACACCAACCATCACATAATATATCAATACATGAGTACTAGACACTTGGCTTTCTTTGACTCAACCTTTATTCACTTATCACAACATTATTTGTATACTTTTTTTGTATTTGAACTAGAATTTTTATTCGGTTTGAGTCAAAGGTCATCACATACACAATAAATAAATCGAGCTCCTACCCGCGAAATTGTGATATAGCCCGTAAACTAAACCAACTCCTATCAAGAATACCAACCACTCTGCCACCCCTCACTTGCCAAAGCAAGTGTGACAAAATGAAATGATTAAGCTCAAATCGTAGAGTGTTCAAGAGAATGTAGACCACAAATAAGGCTTGGGGGTCGGGAAATTACGGGCTAAAATCGAACGGCTAAGTGTCGGATGGGGGTATAACCATCCTATCAAGGCTTAGAGGGGCTTCGGTGGAATATGTCATGGGATGGCTATTTGGCTCTGGTCGGGTCAGAAATGCCATGACTTTCATCCCAAACTCTACCAAGGTTGGCCTTTCTATTTCGTCTTGAAGTTAATGATATGAGTTCTAGGTAGCCGAATTGTGTCTAAGTCTACCATAATCGGTCAGTAGTTACCATGGTTCATGAAATCAAAGTTACACATGCATGAAAATCCCGTCTCCAAGATAAGGTAGTAAGCCAAGTAACATGCATTCAAATGTTTACTAAACCGTTTATCATATCAATGTGAAGGCTCAACATACGAATGTAACATCAAAACCTTGAATTTTTTTTAAAAATTGCTCAATTTTGCTAAAGTAGTGACCAAACGCTAAGCATACAACACAATGAATAAAATATCAATGAAACATATATCATAGCTAAGCCTACCACCCCCACTTTAAATGCAACACTGTCCTCAGTGTGTGAATGATAAAAGAGAAAAAAGGCTTAGCTTAACCCGGCAAAGGCGTGAAAGAATGCTTGTGACATATCCACAAATCTCCATCTCGAATATCTAAAGCCTTGAAACCATGAAACACGAAAACTCATGCATGGGGTACAACCCTCGTGCTCCAAAGCAAGCAACAGATATCGGGAAATAATAAAAACAATCAATGTCACATATCAATGTCACATACACTATCATTGTATAACCGAAGGTACCAAACTCGAATCACATGAGATGAAGAGATAATAAAAAGTGAAACAAACATCCATGCATAAAATAAGGGCCAAAACGGGCCAAAGTGATACCAATCCAAGTCCGGTCAATGGATCAAAAGGAAGTTTCCACTCGAGAGCTCTATTCCTAGGCCGAAATTCTCCACTCTTTTACCTAAGACTCACTCCTACTACTACTAAACAAAGAAAAATTGGGTTGCCTACCACAAGCGCCTTTGTTTTACGTCATTGGGTTGACTTATTAAGAAACTAAAAGAAAGGCAACGAAGTATGAGTGGAATGAAAGAAACAAATTTCACATCTTTTGCTTAAAAGCCTCAGGAACATGGAAATTAAAAAAAAACTTTCATCCACTTTTATTTTTTTAACAAAAATAAAAACATCTATCTAAAACATTCTAAGTTTAAAGTCCTTAGTTCGACTTTCTACCCCCAACAATGCTAAGGATAGTTATACCAAAGGAGAGCCAACCGTTACGTCTCCCTACACACATCATAAGAATTGAGCACACCTTTAAAATAGAGCAAGAAAAACAAGGGGCTCAACCCCCACCACCAAGATTGGTTCAAGAAATTCACCTTGCAACACAATGAATTTAACTTCCCCGAATGAGAGCATATGCCAAGTAACAAAGATTCAAACACCAAACAATAACATTTTGGCTCAACCACAACATCAACATATTCAATGTGATCCACCACCACAATTTTTTCAATAAGGTTCAAAGGAGAAGGAATAAATGATTCACTGGTAGCATGATTCGTACCTTCTTCATAACATTCATAGGGGGTGATTACCTTAAGAGTCGACGCTGGAGAAAAATAAAATTTCATCATTTTAGCACTCATCTCAACCTTCCTCTTCTCAATCAATTGCACTACCCGGTTCTTCAAGTTCTTTATTGCCGATTGAAGAGTAGCAGCATTCATTTTAATATCCCTCAACTCTCGACCTTGCTCTTGAAAATTTTTGTTGAGTTGCTCCAATAACATATCGGTGGAACTCTTTTGTGGAGGAGGATGTATTTGTGAAGGTTGAGCATTTTGCAAATAGGCATTGGTGTGTTAAAATTGAGATCTTGGATGACTTCCTCACTCATTGTTGTATGGTGATGTATATGGGTTGAACTGCTAATATGGTTGGAATCCAAAACCCATACCATCAAAATTAAAGCCTCCAAATGAGTAGGGAGGAGAGCCCTCATGTACATATGGATCCATACACTGAAATTCAAGGGAAAAACAAGAACACAATCACGGTATCCAGTCACCACCACCCACCACAGTAGGTGGTGTGACTCTTCAACAGAAATCCAACATCATGGGTGCAAACTCCTAAGATAGTACTAGACTCCATGCAACAACCTAGTACCCTTTCCCCGGTTCAACAGTCTGCCTTTAAGGATTTAACTTACCGGAACAAGATAAACGCTCTAGAGCCGCTCGACTTACACCGACAAACCTCATTACCCAATCGATCTAAACAACTCAGTCAATTGTAAATAACGATCTTAAAACACATTTTCTCACACCCCTTCGCAACATACATTTATAAAAGTGGTGTGTGAGTTAATGAACTAGGTGATCAAGCTAATTCAAGCATTAAGAACAAGTTTTAAGATATGAATTCGTAGATATAACAACAATTAAACACTACCCATTCCCAATTTCATCAACTAGAGAGGTATTTCATCAATTTTCACTTGACTTGGCAATGATATGTTTAGCTACTCATAGTAAAACAAGAAATAACAATCAAAAGAAGGATTAAAGCCATAAAACAAGAAACGAAATGAAATTAATTACCAAAATCGTAGAGAGTTGAGGTTTACATCAAGTTTCTTCAACACCCATGTCCAAAGATGAAGAAGATGATCCAAAATGCAAAATTAAGGGAAGAGAAGCTAAAATCTAAGCTAGATTGAGCTTAATCTAAGTAAATTAGGTGTAGAAATTAATCTAAGGGAAAGATGGGAAAAATTTGACCTAGGAGAGGGGTTCTATCTAAGAATATATGGGTTAGAATGTTAGAAATCGGAGCAAAAACCTATTTATAGGCTCTAAAATTATGCAAAAAATCGACCCGGTGTGTTCGCACTGGAACTGGTGTGCTTGCACTAGAAACTCTGTATCAAAACTGAACATTCTGCTTCTCTGGTGCGTACGCACTGGATCTGGTGCGCTTGCACTGGATCCTGCAACTTTCAGCATTGACGGCCTTCAGTAATTTGGCAATATCTTTGCGTGTAGAGCTCCGATTTGAGTGATTCAAAGTGCGTTGGAAAGATCATGCAATTATATACAACTTTAATGAGGACCATAAGTCCGGAAAGTGAATACAAAATTGCTCAAAGTGCAGATAAAGTGAATGTAAGGCGAAAACACCAACTATAACTCATCCGTTTCCATTCCCGGGCTTCGGTTATGCCTCTTTAAGTATCATGCCTTGTCTTCTGGGCTCATAAGTCACTTATATCCTGCATTTACATAGAAACCAACATACCAAGCATAATTCTGAAAGAAAGATAGGCCTCGAAAAGGGTCAAAATACCGTAAAATGGTGAGGTTTTCCATCTACTTGACGGTTTACCTCAAAGTGTGTGTGCAATGAATTTTTCCCTATAAATGGTCTAAAACTACCCAATATAAGCCAAAAGTGTCATATACGTGGGCTAAAACATGCAACGAAGCATAGTGAAGTTGACTCTCATCATGCGCAGAATTCCAGACCATTATCTGATATGAGCCTTTTGATTTTCTTGCCTGTCTGATTTTCCACTAGGGCCTTCCACTGCTTGAAACGGTTGAATGCCTAACTTTTGTGTTTCATCATCACAACCCAAGTCATTCTTGAATAGTCATCTATGAATGACACAAAATATCTGTGAACACCCAATGATTCCACCTTTGATGGACCCCAAAAATCAGAATGGATATAATCAAGTGATGCCTTTGTCCTGTGTTTTCCCACTGAGAACATGCTTCTATCTATCTTCCTAAATACACAGTGTTCACCAAAGTCCAGATCCTTGACCTTATATCCCCCAAGAAAACCTGCTGAAGAAAAGGACTTGCATTCTTTTTTCACCCATGTGACCTAGTCTCATATGCCACAACTGAGTCTGCTGTGACTGATGAACTGCTGAGGATGCCATAGCAGCAGAGCCAGATATAGTGGAGCCTTGTACTATGTACAAGGTTCCCTTCTTGATACCTTTGAGGACCACATCTGAATCTTTGTAGACATTCAGCTCTCCATATTCTCTCTTGAAATTGAACCCCTTGCTGTCCAGTGGACTAAGAGATACCAAATTCTTTGTCATTTGTGGGACATGTCTAACATCTTTTAGTGTGCAGAATCTACCATCCTGTCCTCAACTTGACTGAGCCAATTCTTACTATTTTGCAGACATTGATGTTTGCCATAGAGATATGACCACCATCAATCTGTTCATAAGTAGAAAACCACTCCCTGTGTGGATAGATATGATAGGATGCTCCAGAATCTTGGATCCAGACATCAGCACGATGTGTTGAATCCCTAGCCACTAGAACCAGATCCTCATCAGAATGCTCAGTAGCCACAGCTGCTATGCCAAAATTGCTCTCCTATTGCTTTTTCTTCTTTGGACAATTGGACTTCCAATGCCCCTGCTCTTTACAGTAATTACAGGCATCTATGGCTTTAGGACCTTTGGACTTCTTGGATTTCTTCTTCCCAGACTGATGTCCATATCTTCTCCCACTGCTGCTGACTACTAGTCCAGCAGCATGACTGTCTATCCCTGCTGCCCTGTGTCTCAGCTCCCTGGCATGCAAGGTTGCCCTTACATCCTCTAAAGCCACTGTATCTTTCCCAACTATGAAGGACTGCACAAAGTTCACATATGAACTTGGTAATGAAACCAACAGGATTAGGGCTGTATCTCCATCTTCAATTTTCCATCAATAGTCCTGAGATCAAGTAATATTGTGTTCAGCTGATCCAGAAGTTTCCTCAGCAGACCTCCTTCAAGCATCATTAGACTAAACAGCCTTTGCTTCAGCAGCAACTTGTTGGTTAATGACTTATTCATATACAGGCTTTCAAGCTTTTCCCAGAACTTGGCAGCTGTGTCTTCCTCAGCAACTTCAGTGATAACATCATCACATAAGCACATGATGGTCGAATGTGCTTTCTCTTCCAGACTGGCATAATCTGCTGAACTAGCATCTACTTTACCAGATAAAGGAGTCCATAACCCTTGTTGCTTTAACAACGCCCGCATCTTGATTTGAAACAGACTAAAACTGTTTCTTCCTGTAAATTTATTGATTTTTACGTTAACTACAAACATCTTTCTTTTCAAAGATCACAACTTTTATCACAGAGTCCTAGGACTGGTGAGGGTCTTGGTGAAGATAAAGGTTGTCTATACAGATGATTCTCTCAGAACCTACGCTCTGATACCAGTTTGTTATAACAGGATAGAGAGAATCTAGATGAAATAAGATAATTAACAGATGCAATCAAACATAAACAATCACATAGAAGAACATAAACAAGAAGAACACAGGATTTAACATGGTTTCCGGCGTTGTGCCGACTACTCCACGGACATAAAAGACATATTTTTATTATGCACTGAAATTCAGATGGATTACACACACACTTTTACAATGATCAATACAGTTGGTATTTATAAGCACAGATCCCTAAACCCTAACCGCCAATGATCTTTGTCGGATTGCCATAAATGCCCCAGATGTTGGATCACTCTGCTGACCCCCACTCAGCTGACCATTGCCTCTTTGTAGAACTCACCAGATTCAACACTCGGCAGACTTGATGAAGTCTCTCATCAAAACTAGAATGTCTCAGCAGACTTCACCCGACTGATACACACAGACTTGAATACACTTATCAGCTGCCCATCACTCAGCTGACTTCCAGATTAGTTCCACCAGATGTAGAGTTTAAATCACTTTGCTGACATTGCTTACCACTTAAAATCAAACCTTTATGACAATCGCCTAGATTCGATTTTTGGTGCTAGATCATATTATTCATCTAATCATCCGGCCGAAACAATTAAACGAACAATCAAATCATGAATCGATGAAATCAGAAAATAAGTAAATACTAACAATTTAATTAAGGAACAACCAATTCGATCTCACAATCTATAGCAATCGAAGGATAAATAATTAATCAACTAGAAAATAAAAGCAAGCTATACATAATATAAAAATTAAACAAAGCAAAGCAAATAAAACAAAATACTAATGTTGTACTCCTGTTCCATGAAATGCCGGAGACCCATCCCAGGTTTGCGCACCTTCTGTTCTTTTTTTTATTCAATTCCAAACCTAATATAATGCCTCCTCACTCCAGCATCTCACGTTGTACATATTATTGGAAATGGGAAGGCTAACTTGGACCAAGCCCAAGTATTTTCATTTTTCTTAATTCATTAAAAAGTCTTACATAATAATAATAATAATAATAATAATAATAATAATAATAATAATAATAATAATAATAATAATAATAATAGTAATAAATAAAAAAGGGGTCCTTTTTAATATTTAACGCCCGACGTGACAAACAAACGAGAGTCCACGGTTGGCTTTAATTGGCTTTGTCTTTCTTCAATAGTCGAGATCCCGACATAGGAGAAAACTAAAACTCTGAACTTTTTAAAAGTCACTTTTCTCCAGTCTTCCACAAAACTTTCCAAAATCGCTCTATAAGTCTCAAAATCTTCCAGCATCTATCTCGAGTTTCCAAACCTGGAAATCAACCAAACTATACCCAAAAAAGAGTATCTCCCGACAGAATAGATATAAAATAACCACATAAAACACCACAAAATATGGACTTATCAGGCACTACATGTAAGTAACGCAAAATGGAGCAAAACAGTACCAATTCCAAAGGATAAACATATAAATGTAGAATTACGATCCCAAGACTACACACGAAGCAATTGACACGTATTCCATACAATATTCAGACTATCCTTTACCAATTGAGCACAATTCGGGGGCAATTCAGGTATGAAATATAGGACCAAAAAGAACGTCATCAACTACCCACACTTAGATTTTGATTGTCCTGAGCAAAAAAGAAAGAATGAACCCCCGGAACAATATACAAATTAATTAAAAAAAAATATTCGCTCAAAACGTCCAAACAAGAAGCGCATCATCCATTATTCATCAGTAACGCATTAAACACTATTCAATTTATAAATCAGCGTGTGTGTGTATAACTCTCAAACAATATATAGTGACATAGGCAGAATCACATTATACCAACCTAGTGTCTAGTTTTCTAATCACAAGCCTGCTTGTTCCTACTCTTCATTTTTGTGAAAATTATTTATTAGTAGGAAAAGTCAATTGGGCAAGGCGGATCGAGAACCGAGTACTACTCAAGGCTGGTGTTTATTTATTTATTTTGATGTGAGGGCCGGGTAGATTGTCAATAAGAAACTTGCAATGGTGGGTGCCTAGAAAGACACTCTATCAAACCTATCACCTAAATTGCTAACATCATGCCAAAGAATTTTACTTTTTATAGACAGTCACTCAAATTTTTCGAAAGATCCTCACTTTATCGCTCATTATTAATAAACAACTGAATCCGTGAATCCTATGCCCTTATAAAATCCACAACTTGTCCTAGATTAACTAAAGGTGAAACAATCTTGGACAATTAAGGTCAACCTGAGTCAACATAATGTGTCATCTACATTACATGTGCAATCGAGTTATCCATGCTTAAAAGGCCGATTCACAAAAAGGGGGAATGAGGCCTATTAGAAAAAGTGACTTGACCTCTCAGCAGGGCAAGTCAGCTGAGCAAAGTCAGCAGTGGTAAGCCAGCACGGGCAATGCCAACAGGGTAATGTCAGCAGGGCAATGCCAGCAAGGCAATGCCAGCAGGGCAAATATCAGTGGGTTATGTTTAGTGGAGTCAGCTGAGCTGAGTTCACATCTAGGGTATTTAGTCAATCTGCTAGCATGTCTTTATGTCGGCTAGGTCTAGGGTTTTGTGACTATAAATACTTATCTATTTTAACCTATAATATTAGCAGAGGCAGTGGCGTCAGGAGCAATTGTGTATGCAATTACAGAGTCTGTAAAATATCCAGTGATAGTATAATCTGCTCGTTTTTACCCGTGGACTAGTAGGCATATTGCCGGAAACCACGTTAAATCCTGTGTTATTGTTTCTTGTGTTATTTATGCTTTCTCGTTATTCTTGATTATTGCAATCCTTTTTGAATCCCTGACGGTCCTATCATAACAAACTGGTATCAGAGCATGGTTATCATCAGGGAATCAAAAATATGTTCGAGTTAGGTTGATTGTCACCAAGGTCATAATTGACGCTAGGTTTTGGGATCAACATTAGCTTTCTGGCGAGATCAAGATGTCTAGGTTAGATGTAGAGATTGATAAATTCACAGGAAGGAACAATTTCAATCAGTGGAAAATCAAGATGCGTGCTCTGTTGAAGAAACTAGGGCTTTGGGCTCCATTGACAAAATTGGTGGATGCAGGAAACGCTAAGATGACCATTCTGGAGGAGAAAGCACATTCAATGATTTTGGTGTGCTTGTCTGATGAAGTTATCACTGATGTTGCTGAAGAGGATTTAGTAGCAGGGCTATGGCTGAAGCTTGAGAATCTGTATATGACAAAGTCGTTGACCAATAAGTTGTTGATGAAGCAACGTCTGTTCAGTTTAAAGATGCATGAAGAAAAGCCTCTCATAGATCATCTGGAAAAGCTGAACACAATATTGCTTGATTTAAGGAGTATTGGTGTTAAGATCGAAGATGAGGATGCAACTCTAATTTTGGTGGTATCACTACCAGCAGCATATGAGAATTTTGTGTAGTCTTTTGTTGTTGAGAGAGACTCCGTGTCATTAGAGGATGTTAGTGTTGGAAGTAGCACCCGAAAGACAATTTATGTAATTGTTTTTAGAATTAATAAAGGACAGATTTATTCTCATCTTATTACTTGATTCGTGCTTGTAAGTAATACACTGTTGAAAACCCTAAGCCGTATCATATGTAGCCATATAACTTAGTGCGTGTCACACATGAGGATTAATTTTATGGTGATACAATTGAAATGTTAGTCCGTGGTGAAGTTAATCAAAGTATGGGGTCTATTGATTAAACCACCATTAATGCGTTCAGAATACTTTATGGTGTGACCGTCCTATCCGGACCGTCGACATTGGTTGTCTAAGTGGGGAATTTATATATGATGAGAGTCATATAGGACTGGACCGATTTAATATGAGTTTCTCATATAATTCCGTGATTGAGAAATCTTATTAAATCACAAGATGATCATATATGGATTAACCTTAATCCTGTAGTGATTCTGAGACTCTCTACTTGGTTTTGAGGATAGGGTTTGATGTGTTCGTTAAGGATCACTAAGAGGTGCGGTCCGAATCACTTTCACGTTGGCACTTTTCTGGAATGAGTGAGAAGTGTGTGTCTCACAGATATGGAATCAATTCCTTCCTGTGGGAAGTAGAACGACAATCCCCTTATTTGTTAATCCTAGAAACGGATCGATCCCGGGAGTTCGTATTGGTTATGAACTAATTGATCACTAGTGGGTTAATGGTAAATAAGGATAAGATGTATTGAAGAAGGTTTACGAAAATAATCCCGCTTCATTACGGATAGTGTAACACCCCAAATTATTGGGTTGTTAGCGGGACATACAAGATACTATTATTGGTTATACTATTTACAGTGGCCGTTATAAAATAAACAAATGGATACTTATTATAACCTTATTATTATTATTTTCTTGCAAATGACCGTACAAGTAATACATATATATCTTTTTGAATATACGTATATATATACTTTTTTTTTGCAATAGAAATAATGATAAGGTTGAAAGCACTTGGTTGAGAAGGATAATGCCGTATGTTGGTAGTTGGGATTTTGGAGATAATTTGTAACAAATTATGTGTTTAATTTAAGGATAAAGTGTAGGTTGTTACAACAAAATAAAAAAAAATCTGATATCTTAACAACTAATATCAAAATTAGGAAATAAGAGATAAGTTGTTAAAACAGAAAATTTAAATTAGGACTTATCTGCAGAGGTTTAGTAGTATAAATAGAGTATAGGACCTGACTTCACAGAACACAAAACCAAAACAAAAGAAAAGCTTCTCGGCAGCTGTTAGCAAGGGAGATTAGCTAAGTGTGACTGTGAGTTTCATTCTTCTTACTTAGTATTTTTTCTTCAAAAGAAAAGGTGTCAAATGCATGGCTTTCAATTGTTAATTCATTTGTTTTCTCGAAAATTTCCCCCTCGAAAGGGGCCAATTCATTTTCTTTCTCTGAGCAGTCCTATTCCTCATATTATTAAATAGCATTATTTGTACCCATTGCTTGAATATATTAGTCTTAGTAGGGCCCTAGTCTATTTTTTTCCCTGCCCTTGAAGTACCAAGTTATCTAAGAAGTGGGGAGGAGTAGATGTGAAATTTTTGGGTAGTACGTACCTACGTGTGGATATCTGAGGTGGTACGATCAGAACCACACAGTTTAAGTGCAGAATGAAATCGTGTGGTGTGTGGTGTGCCACGGAGGCTATCTGCACGGAGGTACGGTGTATGCAAAAACTTCCCGGAGTAGATATGGCACTCTGACATGTTTTCATGGATCTCTTTGTTGGGATAGGTGTCGTGTGTGGAGTGATTTACGGAACAGATCCGTAATTTACGGATTGAATTACGGAATAATTAAATTCAGAAAAATAACAACTCAAAAATAAAATATTATGTTATTATTTAGATATAACAAATTAAAGCAACTATAGAATAGATCTAATGAATTAGAGCGATTACTATGTAGATCTAAGAAATAAACCCTGCAATCTAGATCTAACAAATGAACCTTATCACAATATATATCTGACTGAAAAGAAAGGAAAAGTAATTGAGATGCATAAGTAAATGACAAACCGAGGCGAGTAGTTACTCTTTCCTTAAGACAAATTGCTCCGGTATGGTGCCCACGGTAGTAGCAACTGTCTACCAAGATACAACGGCTTTACGTCTCGGATTTAGAGCCACTTCAAAAATCCGAGCTCCGGCGAACTTACAGAGTGCTCCAACTTCTCTTCGACTCAAGAACTAAATCTATATGCTAGACCTTTTTGTGGTGACAAGACTAGAGAAAATTCGATGCTTGAACTCTCATCCATGGGGTTCTTTATATAGTGGAAAGGAGGAACCAATGCTCAAATATGATTGGCCGAGAGACATCATCAAACATTTCCCCTTGGAAAAGTAATGGCCGACTTCTCTCGAGGAAAGAAGCTAGGTGCCCCTATATTCCTCACGCCATGTGGGATTAAATCCCGCAATCTGATTGGTCGGATGACGCATCTTTGAATTCTAATTGGTCGAATGACTCAATGAATTTTGATTGGTCGAATGACACAATCACATCCCAAAATAAATTTTTGGTAAATTTCGTAAAGAAATTTGGTCCAAAAAATTAATAGTAACACCCGAACCGAGCCGAGCCGAGCCGGACGGCGGCGGCGGCGCGTGCGCGCGTGTGAAATAATCTAAGTCCTCCCTCCTGCACAAAAGTGCCTTGCCCCTTGGGGCACATCAATAAGAGCACACACTAGCTCTTATTACTTGAGCTCCCAACACTCAAATTTCCAATGTGGGAGAATGGGGTGAGTTCCTCCCTTCAACACCTTCTCCTACATATTCTCTACCAACTTTAGACATTAATTTCTCATTCACCCGATATCAGAATCGAATGATTCAAAAGCCCATCATCAACTACTCCATATGGAGTACTTAATGATATCATTAACTCCCAATGACATACATCGGAGTCTATCCGTAAATCGTGCTAAAGTTGACCGTTCAACCCTTTAAAAGGGCTTTTTCTCCAACAATCCCCCACATGAATGAAAATTAAATCAAATGCAAATGCAGACTCTGAAGAGAAGCCAGACAGAAAAATATTGCATCAGGAGAGATAGCTTCTGGCCTTGAACCTGCCTTAGTGAAGTACTATCGGATTTACTCGGCTAATCAGTGAACTAGGTCTTGGCTATTCAAACCTTTAGTGTAAACCAAGAAAATAGCACTCACACAATATTTCCCCTAGCACCTTTCGGTTCTCATGGTTGTGTCCATCTCGGCCCTGGACAACACTTGGTTTCAGAAAGTGCTTTAGAGAATTCAAGCCTCAAAACTCTCACAGAAGCGGCCCCACTTCGCACTTACATACGCGACTTCCTATCAAGGGTATTCTGCCCTACCCCACTTGAGTATCAAGATATATGAATCATTAAAAGCTTCGCTTAACCTCACACCCTCTGCAGATATCACTTTTATTCTCTCAGAATGGGTAAGTGTTGAACTGTTCCTTATAGCTTAGTTGTCCCTTTTGAACCATGATCTTGGGATCTCCAGTCAACATGGTTGGGTTGCCACTACAAGAAAACATCGTAATAGGCTTAAGTACCATTCCAGTTGTCAATATTGACATCTGATCTCTAGCTAAACCATTCATAAGCGGATCCGTAAGATTCTCCTTCGACCTTATATAACCGATGGAAATCACACCATTAGAGATCAACTGTTTAATGGTATTGTGTCTACGGCGTAGTGTCAAGACTTACCATTATACATACTATTCTGTGCCCTTCCTATAATCGACTGACTATCGCAGTGTATGCTGATAGCCGCCACTGGCTTAGGCCAATACGGAATATCCTCAAGGAAATTCAAAGCCATCATTCTTCAATGCTATAAACTCATCTTCCATTATGGAACGAGCTATGCACGTTTGTCTTGTAGACCTTTAGGACACATCACACCACCAATAGAGATAAGTATCCACTAGTGGAATTTGAATCTATTGTATCCGATATCCAGTTGGCATCACAGTATCCCTCTAATACTGTCGGATATCTAGTATATCGTAATCCCAGACTCATAGTGTACTTCCTGTACCTCAATAACCTATTTAAGGCTTTCCAATGAGTATGATCTGGATCACTTGTGAACCTACTTAGTTTATTCACTTCACATGCTAAGTCTGGTCGTGTACAGTTGGTTATGTACCTCCGACTTTCAATCACTTGAGAATATCTCAATTGATCCACAGGTTCACCTCTATTCTTGACTAAGTGCATACTTAGGTCAAGTGGAGTGCTCACATCTGCCACTCTCAGGTCCTTCACATCGGAGTCCCTTGTCAACATCGTTTTTGTATTCATGATACTTTCAAGAGTACTTCCGATTATTAGCATGTCATAGACATACTATCACATAGGTGTGTTCTTAATATAACATTGTCAAACTCGATATGCCATTTCCGCAATGAACACAACATTCTTAGACTCGGTGATGACATGTTCATGTACATCATTGATGTCTGATTTATGCACTAAAACCAATAGGCACTAATGATCTTAGATCCTATCACTCACTTTGGTTTAGGTATTTCGACCTTAGCCAAACACCCCCACATTTCCAAGAATCTGTAGTCTTTCCACAGTTCATATGGGGTAGCACCCTTCTTCTTTGAAGGGATGTTGTTCAGAATGAATTCTGCTGAGAGGACATCTTCCACCCACAAGTTCTGATGTAAACTCGAACTTATCAACATAGCATCCATCAACTCTTTAAGAGTTCGGTTCTTGCATGTAGCCATACCACTTGACTAAGGTGTGTATGGTGTAGTTGTTTGATGAATGATGCCGGGCCCTTAGCAAGACTCATAAAACAATACATCATATCCACAATCCCTATGGATACATCTCATCCGTTTGCTATGTTTATCAGCTTCATTCTGACAACCCTCAAGGCATCATGAGCCATATCGTCACTTTTCATCATTTAAATATCACAATATTTGGTGCTATAGTTAGTAAAAGTAACATAATACTTTTATCACCTCTAGGTTACACGAATCTAGAGGTCCTGTGTTCATGGCTTCAACACATACTAGACACTTGTGATTAGGATCAAATTTCAAATTTGGTAACAACTCCATGTTAATCAATGGATTAACGGATTTGAAATTTGCAAGTCCTACTCATAGTGTCACAAGCAAGATTACTCAAGCATGTAAGCAGATCTTAAAGCCAATCTCATTGTCTCTTTACGGAGCTTCACTTTTGTGCTCAATAGACAGTTTCACTGTCAACATACTGATCAATCCAATTTGATCATTCAAAGCATCGTTCGTTGCACCACCGAACTTCTCCATCCAAGGGATGAGATTCACCGGTCACTGGTGCTACGTCTGGTGCTACGTCATGCATGTACACTTGTGTCTCAAATGACATAATATTATTCGGATTCACCTCGGTGTATCCTTTCATTTCTGTTCAGTGACAGAAGATAGACACATTTCCAAATCAATATAGTTTAGCACACAACCTAATCTGGTTGATGTTTGACAATAGGATGACTGTTTTTGGAGAAACCACAACACAATGAGCATGCTACAGAGCTGTGCAATTTACCAAATTAAAGGACACATTTTAGACCTCATGCACATGATGTGTTGAACTCGATCAAAGCACACTAATATATGTGTACAGGTTCCAAGCAGACTATTATACTAATACATCCAATAGCATTACACATTTACACCCGTGGGGAAAGGAAATTAACCCACTGTACATAAGAAAAGTACATATATTTGTATTATTTCCACTAGATTAACATTGAAGAACCGGCAACACAATATTAGTATTGTTGAACAAACATCTAAAATACAACGAACAGAAAGCAAATGAGAATATAGAATTCCATCACAATGGCAACATATCACCTGTCTAATGCACTGATCTTTCTGTTCAAACATGTGCCAATCTTAAAACTGTATCAACCAAGCTGCTATAACATATGTTTTGTTTTGTTAAATTATTTAGACCAAAACATACATTCAGATTCAACACCAAAAGAATACTACTACAAAGCCAAGGTTGACACATAAAATCATACAATGTATGGTCTACAAGTATACCAATTTAAATCTAGCTGGTCACTAACAGAGCAATGACCAAACCTTTTATATATTATACCACTCGTAAGCACTCATAGGTAATATCTTAATTAACTTTGTGATCAATGGCACAATTGACGTGACCAAGGGTCCTTCAAACTGTTTAACATTCCTTTAATTCTTTCCATATCTGTATCCTCCAAGATAATTCTACAAATCATATACATCGTAGTGACATACTTACACACTTATTTCCTAAACGTGTCCGCAAGCCGCATGAAGCATTGACTCGACAAAATAGACGAGTAAGCAACACCAACTTTTAACACAGGGAATTTATTAGAGCATATTAGCATATATACACCACGACTAATCCGAACACCGTAAATAGACCCATAAATTAATTCTTTCAATTATTAGACACATATGCTTCTTTGCTTCTATTCCCCGTATTCTAACAACTTAACATGAATAAAAAAGTCAGAATAACCGAGCCCTGTTCTAAAGTAAATAAGTATTCAACTTATTGTTCCTACGGGCTGATACTGATATACAAATAGATGGAAAATCCATTACTCACTTAGAGCAAATAAAGCATACGGCAAAGGTTACCTTTTAGTATTATTTTTCCTTACCATAATCACAGGAAAATAAGTGAGAATTGCAATCATATTTCACGGATCACCATTAATGATCATAATATTTACAATCTACAGGTTTGATTATTAGTAGTGCAAAGAAAACAATAGTTAATGAAACGATATAGATCTGTAGATTAATCGGTTCAAACGATCCTCCAACACACGAATCAATTTGTCTTAAGCTTGTTGGGATAGGTGTCGTGTGTGGAGTGGTTTAAGGAACAGCGTAATTTACGGATTGAATTACGGAATAATTAAATTCAGAAAAATAACAACACGAAAATAAAATATTATGTTATTATTTAGATCTAACAAATTAAAGCAACTATAAAATAGATCTAATGAATTAGAGCGATTACTATGTAGATCTAAGAAATAAAGCTTGCAATCTAGATCTAACAAAATGAACCTTATCACAATATAGATCTGACTGAAAAGAAAGGAAAAGTAATTGCGATGCATAAGTAAATGACAAACCGAGGCGAGTAGTTACTCTTTCCTTAAGACAAATTGCTCCAGTATGGTGCCCACGGTAGTAGCAACTGTCTCCCAAGATACAACGGCTTTACGTCTCGGATTTAGAGCCACTTCAAAAATCCGAGCTCCGGCGAACTTACAGAGTGCTCCAACTTCTCTTCGACTCAAGAACTAAATCTATATGCTAGACCTTTTTGTGGTGAAAAGACTAGAGACAATTCAATGCTTGAACTCTCATCCATGGGGTTCTTTATATAGTGGAGAGGAGGAACCAATGCTCAAATATGATTGGCCGAGAGACATCATCAAACTTTTCCCCTTGGAAAAGTAATGGCCGACTTCTCCCTCAAGGAAAGAAGCTAAGCGCCCCTTTATTCCTCACGCCATGTGGGATTAAATCCCGCAATCTGATTGGTCGGATGACGCATCTTTGAATTCTAATTGGTCGAATGACTCAATGAATTTTGATTGGTCGAATTACACAATCACATCGCAAAATTAATTTATGGTAAATTTCATAAAGAAATTTTGTCCAAAAAATTAATAGTAACACCCGAACCGAGCCGAGCCGAGCCGGACGGCGGCGGCGCACGCGCCCGCGTGTGGTATTATCTAAGTCCTCCCTCCTGCACAAAAGTGCCTTACCCCTTGGGGCACATCTATAAGAGCACACACTAGCTCTTATTACTTGAGCTCCCAATACTCAAGTTTCCAGTGGGTGAATGGGGTGAGGTCCTCCCTTCAACACGATCTCCTATATATTTTCTACCAAATTTAAGCATTAATTTCTCATTCATCCGATATCCGAATCGAATGATTCAAAAGCCCATCATCAACTACTCCATATGGAGTATTTAATGATATCGATAACTCCCAATGACATACATCGGAGTCTATCCGTAAATCGCGCTAAAGTTGACCGTTCAACCCTTTTTCTCCAACACTCTTTTCGGTTATATAATAAATGTTTATAAGCTAACTATCATTTTTTTTCCAGCTAAATGGTGAGTTCCATTTTATTTAACCGTGTCCTTTTGCTACCTTTTATTTTGCTAAATCATCAAGTGCATCTGTACATGCATACCTATATAGATCCCTAGTTTTGTTTGGTCATTCTTAAATAAAATAGTAGATCCTTTGAAACTTGCCAATGTTTTACTAATATTATATGTAAACCCTGTTTCGATTTGACAGAATCAATGTTGCGTGTGTATACATATATATTTCAATATTTCGTATGTATGTATATATACCCTAGTTTTGGTCATTTGACAATTGAATATATATTTCGTATGTATATATCTAAATACATTTCGAACACTTGGTCAGGCAATACCTTGCTTGCTTGTGAAGTGCGGTAGAAAAACTTGTTGGAGTAGGGTGGTAATGACTCATCGGCTAAGGTAAGCCGGTGTCAGACATTTAGTACGCTTAATTTCAAGAAAATTACTTGACGTTTGTATTTTTTTTTTCCAAACACCATACTTTTGTACTAACTACTCCTATATGCAGGAAAAGCCCTTTTATACGGATAATCGTTATTTTTATATATAAAGGTTACAGACACTCACACCAGAACTCACTGGGCTAAATTTTTTAGCTCACACGTTTGTGAAATGTTTTTTTTAGGTTTGGAGGAAGGATACCAGGGCGGTGAGGTAAGCGGAGTAAACTTGGAGGCTGTTCTGGGAGAGGGAGTGGACGAGGAGTTCAATGTTGACCTGACAGCTTAGTGCCAAGCTTCGATTTACAATTTCCTTTGAGTTTCATTTTTCTGTTGTAATAAGAATTTGACGATGTTCTTCCATTTTGGAGTTGTGATGTTTTTAATTTTTTTTTTTTTATATTTCTGGATTTAGTAATGTTTGAATAAAGATCTAGTTCCCTCAACCCTTTTTTTGTTGAGAATTTAGCACTTGGGCGGTGGATCGCCGGCTTGTCCCTTGATCAGACCCCAGTGGACCTTAGGGGTCGGGGATAGGCCTATTACAGTTGGTATCAGAGACAGGTTTTATAGAGGTGTTAGGATAAGGACCCATAAGGACTTGATTCTAGATGAGGGAATATAGGAAGAACTCGCTTTATAAAACTTAAAACCTAGTATAAGATAAACTCTTTGCTTTTATATCAATTTTTTTTTGGATATTGTATTTTTCAGGAAATGGCCTCACCACTGAATATTGTGTCAACAAATGGACAAGCTAAAACAAAGAAAAAGGTGGGGGCGATCAGGACCTTTCCCCCAAATATAAACGGGCCAATCTGGAAGCATGCTGAGAAAAATGGTCAAGAGGGAACTTCTTTGGAACTCTGAGGAGGAGCTTCACAAAGACCTACCTGTTGACATGATCGTTGTGGAAGATGATGATTCTGAACCCAAAGAAGACCCTGAAGAAGAGGACCCTGAGGAGGGAGATCCTGAAGGAGAGGAAGATCATGGGGTAGAAACAAAAATGGAGCATGAAGACACGCCAACTCCGGCGTATGTTTCGGAACCCCAGCCGAATCCGATGATGGAAGACCATGGTTCTCCGATCTGGGGAGAAACACCATTGGAGATTGTTTATCTGTATAACCCCTTGACAATCCGAGGTAGAGAGTACCACTGGGCCAATGGATACGAAAGGCGGGTCTGGGATGAGTGTTTAGTCCTATGAGAGGAGATTCGGGACTTGAAGGTTGCATTGTGTGATGCAAAGAGGAAGATCGAGCACATGAAATAGGGGATCATGCGATAGGCTGATTCTTTTGTAATTTTTTTTTAAAATTAGGACAATAATCTTTCGGCTTGGATAATTTTGTTTGGTAATAAATATTTTGGCAGTTTTAGGTGGTTGAAATTAATAAAATTATTATTATGGTTATTATTACCATTATTATTCTTTTCTTTTCTTTTTACTTTTTACGGCCCGAAATGGTTGTAGGCTCAGGAGATATTAAACATTAACTCCTTGCAGATGGCACGACGCGGTACACGGGTGAACTACCGCAACATGATCCAGTGTAGCGGCTCTCAAGGAGGAAGGAACTTGAACGAGAATTAGCTGGTGGGAATGTTGGACCAGGAAAAAGACCCAAATCTGAATGACGAACAGGAAAATGTGGAACAAACCCAAGGCAACATTAATAAACAGAACATGCCAGGGGTAGACCCGACCTTGGCTGCCATCATTGGACAACTGAGTGCTGTTGTAACCTTATTGGCCAATGAGCGTAACGGGCCTAATGTGCAAAACCGGCAAATGGGAAATGGAGGAGGCCAGGTCAATCAAGATGAGGACAGACAGCTTCAATGCTTTCTGAAGTTTGGTCCCACAGAATTTTTCGGTATTCCAGACCAAGCTGATCAAGCAGAGAGATTGTTAGAAAGGATGGAGGACATTTTCATCGCCCTTGGATATGTTCACCGACAGAAAGTGACGTTCGTAGCATTCAAATTCCGGGACGATGCTAGGGATTGGTGGCAGAGTATCAGAAGGCAGTGGGAAGGATTGAATCGGCCAATGACATGGAATGCTTTCACAGAAGATTTTTACAACCGCTTTATACTCACTTGGGTAAGGAACCAAAAGGAAGAGGAATTTATGAATCTGAAGCACGGTTCCACGACAGTAACTCAGTATGTGGCAAAATTCACTAAACTTGCCAAGTATTGTCAGCGGTTGGTAAATACCGAAGATCACCGAACCAACATGTTCCTGAATGGATTGAGGTATGAACTCCAGACAGCCATGGCTGTAATACCTCCTACGACTTATAAGGCAGCAGTTGATGCAACCACAAGGATAGAAATTAAGAGGAGGAATGAAACTAATGCTCGCCAAGCTGCTCAAGCTCGACAGGAAACCAAACGGGCATTTCCTTTTGATGAAGGATCTTTATCCGTGAATGGAAAGAAACAAAAGGCACATGAACCTGCCCCAAATGCTACACGAGCAGCTGCCTCGACGGCCCCTACGGTGGTATGTTCATTCTGTGGGAAGTCGGGACATATCGTTACGCAATGCCAAAGGAAGTTGGGACTATGCTTATTTTGTGGGAGTAAGGATCACATAGCACGAGATTGTACAGTCAGAGCAAACTGCCCGACACAAACCACTGACTCCGCACCAAGAGTGGCCCTGCAACAAAATGGAAAGCCAGGCTATGGAGGGAAGAAGCCCCAAGTGAATACTAAGGTCTTTGCTATGGCACAGGAGGACGTAACGGACGATTCGAACGTGGTGGAAGGTACGGTACTTATTCTTTGTTTTAAGGCTAAAATTTTGATCGATTCTGGTGCATCTAATTCTTTTGTGGCTACCAATTTTGCATCTAAAATTGAATTTTATCGAAGAGGAACTCCCACACATGGTAGTAGTCAATACCCCTACCGGCGCTAGGATGGTAACTGATAAAATTCATAAAAATTGTGTAATGATCATAAATGGTAGGAGTATGAATGTGGACTTGATATCACTCCCAATGATGGGATACGATGTGATCCTTGGAAAGGATTGGCTTTCAAGAAATTACTCACGGGTGGATTGCAAAAGAAAATTGGTGCGATTCTGTGACCCTGGAAAACATGAAGTGACATTTTACGGAGATAGACGCCAAAATGGAGCGCTGTCAACTATGGGAACTAAGGCCAAAAAAGGGACAAAACAAAACTGCCTCGCGTATTTAACTGCTCCGCCTAAACAGACTTCAAGCATTATTAAGGTGGACATAGTTAAGGACTTTGAGGATGTCTTTCCGGAAAAGTTTCCCTCATTACCACCAGAACGTGAAGTGGAGTTCACCATCGAACTGATGCCTGGAACTGAACCAATTTCTAAGACCCCGTATAGGATGCCGCCTAAGGAGCTCAAAGAACTAAAAGCACAGCTGGAGGAATTGTTGGAGATGGGCTTCATATGACCAAGTACTTCGCCATGGGGTGCACCTGTCCTATTTGTTAAAAAGAAGGATGGGAGTATAATACTCTACATTGACTATAGAGGGTTGAATAATATGACTGTAAAGAATAAGTACCCCTTACCCTATATTGATGGGAACATTCGACTCGATTACAAGGGTGTGGGTGGTACTCAAACTAGACTTGCGGCAAGGATATCACCAAGTAAGAATCAAAGAGGAAGACATATCTAAGACAGCCTTTAACACCAGGTACGGACATTTTGAGTTCGTAGTAATGCCTTTTGGCTTGACAAATGCACCTACGGTATTTATGGACCTTGTGCATCGGGTCTTTCAGCCATATGTGGATAAGTTCGTAGTCATTTTATAGACGATATTTTAGTGTACTCTAAGACTAAGGAAGCGCATAGTGAACATTTGAAGATTGTGCTGCAGGTACTAAGGAAGAATAAGTTGTATGCTAGGTTTGGAAAATGTGAGTTTTGGCTAGAAGAGGTGGCTTTCTTAGGTCATGTAGTCTCGAGAGAAGGTATTTCGGTTGACCCTGAAAAGGTGGAAGCAGTGAGTAATTGGAGTGCCCCGAAATCTGTCACCGAGATTCGGAGTTTTCTCGGTATGGCAGGATACTATCGCAGATTCATCCAGGATTTTTCTAAAATCGCCGGCCCGATGACTCGGCTGTTGCTGAAAAATGTTTCGTTTAGATGGGATGCCAAGTGTGAAGACAATTTCCAAGAATTAAAGAGGCGCTTAACTACAGCACCAATATTGGTGTTACCTGAACCTGGGCAACCTTATGTGATTTTTACGGATGCTTCAAAGGAAGGACTTGGTGCCATACTTATGAAAAGTGATAAGGTAGTTGCTTACGCCTCAAGGAAGTTGAAGCAAAATGAGCTAAATTATCCCACTCATGATATCGAGCTTGCAGCCATAGTTTTCACCCTGAAGAGATGGAGACATTATTTGTATGGAGAGGAATTCCAAATCTTTACAGATCACAAAAGTCTTAAGTACCTATTCTCTCAAAAGGATCTTATTATGCGGCAAAGAAGGTGGATGGAATTTTTGGATGAATTCAAATGCCCAATTAACTACCATCCTGGAAAATAAAACGTAGGTGCCGATGCGCTAAGTAGGAATGTTATGGTGCCAGCTATGAAAGTACAAAAGTGGGATATGTTAGAAGAATTAAGTAGATGGAAATTGGAAAAAGTAAATGATGGATTGGTCCTTGCAAATATCAAGATCGAATCAGAGTTGACGAATGAAATCCGTAGGGAGCAGGATCATGATGACAACTTAAGGAACATACTGTCCAAGGTTGGGACAGAGAAAGCAAAGGATTTTGAATTGGACAACACTGAAATATTGACATTCAAAGGAAGAGTGTGTATACATGATAAAAAGGACCTAAAATCTAGGATTTTGGAGGAAGCACACCGATCCCGGTATACCATTCACCCCGGTGAGACAAAGATGTACCATGATTTGAATCAACAATTTTGGTGGCAAGGAATGAAGAACAACATTGCCCGAGTTGTTTCTTCTTGTCTAAGTTGTCAAAGGATAAAAGCGGAGCATAAGAGGCTGGGGGGCAAGCTGCAACCTTTACCCATACCGGAGTGGAAGTGGGAACACATTACGATGGAATTTGTCACCGGTCTTCCAAGATCAGGGAATGGGAAGGACGTAGTGTGGGTAATCGTTGATCGCCTCACTAAAACCGCCCACTTTTTGCCGATCAGTATTAAGGACTCATTGGACAAACTGGCTTCTCAATATGTAAAAGAAATAGTAAGACTACATGGCGTACCAGTGACGATAGCCTCGGATCAAGATCCACGGTTTACATCCAAATTTTGGCCTAAGTTTCAGAACGCAATGGGGACAAAGATCAACTTTAGTACGGCTCATCATCCACAAACAGATGGACAGTCAGAACGAACCAAAAAAACCTTGGAGGACATGTTACGAGCATGTGTTTTGGTTTTTGGTGAGAAATGGATTGATTGTTTGGCCTATGCAGAATTTGAATATAATAATAGCTATCACTCATCCATTGGAATGGCCCCATACGAGGCTTTGTATGGGCGACATTTTCGTTCACCACTTTTCTGGGAGGAAGTTGGAGAACGTAGGGTATTACCCAAAGACCTTCTTGCCGAAATTGACGAGACAGTTAAGAAGGTATGACTCATACAGGAGAACCTGAAGGCCGTGCAGAGCCGTCAGAAAAGTTACACCATTAACCGTCGTAGGGAATTGGAATTTGACGTTGGGGATAAGGTGTTTCTTAAGGTAAGTCCGAACCGTGGAATTTCTCGACTACCCAAGAAAGGAAAGCTGAGCCCAAGATTTCTAGGTCCATATGGGATACTCAAACGAGTAGGCGCTACGGCCTATCAATTGAACCTACCAACACCCCTTTCCGCGTTACATAACGTATTTCATGTCTCCCATTTAAGGAAGTATGTACCGTCCCCTGACCATGTCCTTACCGAAGAAAATATACCCTGCGGTATAGATAGTAACCTTGCATACGCCGAAACTCCCCTCAAAATCATGGACAAGCATGTCCGAAAGCTACGTCGGAAACATATTCCTATGGTATGTGTCCACGGGAGACATCATGGTATAGAAGAAGCAACATGGGAGTTAGAGAAGGAGTTATGGCTGTTAGCATATATATTTATATTAGCTATTAGTATTTTAGCCTTATGGGCTTTTTTAGTCTTTTTCCTTTTAGTTTTGCTTTGTGCCTGGCTATATAAGCCTCTCTCTTGTATTCTACTAGGTATGCTTTTCATTTTAATATCACAAGCTTCCAGCATTCATCTTCTTCTTTTCAATTCTTGTTTGGTTGTATGAATGCTAACATGGTATCAGAGCCTATAATCATTTTAAATTTTTTTTCTCGAGGCTATATGGTCGTTGCCACCGTCGCTTTGGCGAGTTTTTTTATTCAGTTTTGCATCGATTTTGTCTCGATTTTGTTTCGATTTGTTTGGGGTTCCAATTTTGCATCGATTTGTTTGGGGTTCCGGCCATCGTGTAGTATTGTACGATTTGCTTGAGGTTCAACTTGTGCCTTTTTTTTTTGTTCTTTTTCGGTTCACCAATGGCTTCTAGTGATGAGTCGTTGCAGTCAATTGGTGTTCGTTTGGATGGTAAAAATTACTCGTATTGGAGCTATGTGATGAAAAAAATTCTTCGGGGGAAAGAAATGTGGAAATATGTTTATGGGGTTGCTAAAGCTCCCACAGCAGGTACTGATAATTATGCTAATTTGCTTGATAAGTAGGATTGTGCCAATTCAAAAATTATTACTTGGATTAATAATTCTGTCGATGTTAAGATTGGTGTACAATTGGCTAAGTATGAAACTGCTAAGGAGGTTTGGGACTACTTGGGAAGACTGTTTATGCGCACCAATATATCTCATTCGTTTCGATTAGTAGGGAAATCCGTGTTTTGTCACGAATGATCGCGAGATTCAGGAATTTTATCTTTGAAATCACTGCTCTTTGGGATCAGTTGGCTATGACAGAGTCTGCTGAATTGAAGGCCTTTGAACCTTATATTGTTCATCGGGAGGAATCACGTCTTGTTCAGCTCTTACACTCGCTTGTCCAGAATATGAGCACTGTCGTGCTTTGATTATGCATCGCAATCCCTTGCCCTCTGTCGATTCAGTGGTTCACGAGTTGTTAGCTGAAGAAACTCGTCTGAAAACACAAACTGAAAAGGTACCAACCGCCCCTTCTGCATCCGTTTTAGCAGCACCATCTCAACAGTTTCGGAAAAATACTGCAAAAAATGATGAGTATCGTTATTGTAAGAAGCCTGGACATTGGAAAAGTCAGTGCCTATATTAGCCTTGAAGAATTCGACGTCTGGTGATAAGTCTCAGCAATAGAACCGTGGTGGACAGCCACGCACACAGGGTAACAGACAGGGACAGACCCGAAGTGGGTCATCTTATATGGCCGCGGCTGCACCTACGGGTGATTTGGATGTGGCTTCTTCTCAGAATCCTTCTATGGATGCCCTTGCAGAACAGTTTCAGAGATTCCTAGCTACTCAGTCTCCGTCCTCAGGTCAGACAGTCCCACCGCCTCAGCATTTTGCCATGACTACTCATTCTCCAACAGGTTTGCCTTCATCAAATCCCTCAGGTAAACCGTCATCCCTATGGGTATCAGACTCTGGGGCTTCTTTTCATATGTTTCCTGATTCATCTAAGTTTACATCTTTGTCTTCTGACTCATGTTCCCCTACTATTGTTACTGCTGATGGCTCACTTTTGCCATTAGATGGCATTGGCACTATTCACACTCCTCACGCGTCTCTCTCAAATGTCTATTGTATCGTATTAATCGTATCCCGACTGCTCATAACTCTAGCCTTTCTCCTTATGAACAATTATTTGGTCAAACACCTAATTATTCTCTCTTAAGAGTCTTCGGTTCCACTTGCTTTGTTCTTCGTTCAATGTAGAACTATCCATACTTTCTTCTCGTGTTGCTATATGTGTTTTCCTTGGGTACGATATAGGTCAAAAAGGTTATCGTTTTTATGATCCCTCCTCTCAAAAACTATACGTGTCTCGCCATGTCTCATTCCATTAGCATATCCCTTTCTTTACCAATTCCGCCAGCACCCACAACTTGACTAAATCTGATCTTATTCACATTGATCCATTCTCGTCTGACTCTTCACCTCCTACTGCACCTATTATTGATGATTCTCCGACCCCTGATACGGCCATCCAATCACGACGACGGATCTTGCTACCTGATTAGCATATATATTTATATTAGCTATTAGTATTTTAGCCTTAAGGGCTTTTTCAGTCTTTTTTCTTTTAGTTATTCTTTGTGCCTGGCTATATAAGCCTCTCTCTTGTATTCTACTAGGTATGCTTTTAATTTTAATATCACAAGCTTCCAGCATTCATCTTCTCCTTTTCAATTCTTGTTTGGTTGTATGAATGCTAACAATGGCAACAGTTCCCGCATCTCAGTGAAGGTATGAATTTCAAGGACGAATTTTTCTTAAGGGGGGAGGGTTGTAACATCCCAAATTATTGGGTTGTTAGCGGGACATGCAAGATACTACTTTTGGTTATACTATTTACAGTGGCTGTTATAAAATAAACAAATGGAAACTTATTATAACCTCATTATTATTATTTTGTTGCAAATGACCGTACAAGTAATACCGATATAACTTTTTGAATATGCATATATACTTTTTTTTTGCAATAGAAATAATGATAAGGTTGAAAGCACTTGGTTGGGAAGGATAATGCCGTATGTTGGTAGTTGGGATTTTGGAGATAATTTGTAACAAATTATGTGTTTAATTTAAGGATAAATTGTAGGTTGTTACAACAAAATAAAATTTAAAAAAAAATCTGATATCTTAACAACTAATATCAAAATTAGGAGATAAGAGATAAGTTGTTAAAACAGAAAATTTAAATTAGGACTTATCTGCAGAGGTTTAGTAGTATAAATAGGGCATAGGACCTGACTTCACAGAACACAAAACCAAAACAAAAGAAAAGCTTCCCGGCAGCTATCAGCAAGGGAGAGATTAGCTAAGTGTGACCGTGAGTTTCACTCTTCTTACTTTGTATTTTTTCTTCAAAAGAAAAGGTGTCAAATGCATGGCTTTCAATTGATAATTCATTTGTTTTCTCGAAAATTTCCCCCTCGAAAGGGGCAATTCATTTTCTTTCTCTGAGCAGTCCTATTCCTCATATTATTAAATAGCATTATTTGTACCCCTTGCTTGAATATATTAGTCTTAGTAGGGCCTTAGTCTATTTTTTTTCCTGCCCTTGAAGTACCAAGTTATCTAAGAAGTGGGGAGGAGTAGATGGGAAATTCTTCTATGGAGAGGATGTTTGAGAAGTGACACACGTGGATGATTCTGGACCGCATAGTTTCATCTCAAATTTAAACTGTGTGGTCCAGAATCATCCACGTGTGTTTACGGTGCAAATGGAGTGATTAGGGAAGAATTACCCGGAGTAGATTTGGTACTCTGACATGTTTTCATAGATCTCTTTTCGGTTATATAATAAATGTTTATAAGCTAACTATCATTTTTTTTAAGCTAAATGGTGAGTTCCATTTTATTTAATCGTGTCCTTTAGCTACATTTTATTTTGCTAAATCATCAAGTGCATCTGTACATGCATACCTATATAGATCCCTAGTTTTGTTTGGTCATTCTTAAATAAAAGAGTAGTTCCTTTGCAACTTGCCAATGTTTTACTAATACTATATGTACAGTAGTTTTATGGTGGTCCTGGACCAAATAATTGGACCACCATGTCATCAATTTGGAGAAACATGATTGGGTGTTGATTTTTAAACATTGGGGACCACCACAAAACATTATAATCCTATTGGTTTGGCACACCAAGTAGGATTTGGTCCAGGACCATTGTAAAATTTGTGTTATATGTAAACCATATTTCGATTTGACAGAATCAATGTTGCGTGTGTATCTATATATCTACCTACTTATAAAATGGTAAAGCAGGAAACTAGGCCACGTCCTTCCCTTTGCAGCGCTGCCACGTGTCAAAAATTGGGGTTGTTCCACTCATTTTTTATAATTATTTTTGTTTTACTTTTACACACCATACACTTACTTCACACACCACATTAAAAAAAAAAATATCACATAACTACATTTAAATCCCTACATTTACAACATTTTAATTTCCTTCCTCTGTCATTCTCAAACCCTAAAATCAATCTCCACCTCCCCAGCCTCCTCCGCCATACCCACCGCCTGACTTGCTTCCGCCATACCCACCGCCGGTCGTCCAATCTGGCTCAACCTCTTCTCCAAACACACCATCCAAAAGCAAAAATAATTCGGAGAAAAAAAAAAACTTAAACCCGATTGAACCCAATTAACCCATTTCTTTCAACTTCGACTTCGAAGTGCTTCAGCCGAAAAAAAAACAAAAAAACAAAACAACAACATGGGTTGCATATTTCACATGGGAACACTACTACAATTACACTCTTTTGGGACGACAAAATGTCGTCCCTAATAATCAAAAGTCGTCCCATTTTTACGTTTAGGGACGACATGTAAATCCCTAATGTGTCGTCTCTAAAGGTTCGTCTCAAAAAATAGGAGGATTTTTTTTTGGGACGACATGTCGCCCCTAAAGGTCCATCGCTGACGTGGAATTTTTTATTCAACGTTGACGTGGCGTGCATTTTTTGGGACGACATGTCGTCCCTAATGTAAAATTCCGAAATTAATTTATATTATTTCACAAAAACAAATTAAATAATTTATTTTTTTTAGGGACGACATTGTCGTCCCTAAAAACGTCACAATAAATTTAATTTAATTTCCGAAAATGAACTATTAAAAAAATAATTAAACTAGGGACGACGAATGTCGTCCCTAATGATCGGCTATAATTTTCTGGGAAATTAGGGACGACAAATGTCGTCCCTGTTTTTTTTTTGGTTCTAAAATTGCAAAAGGTCTAATTTGGTTGGCACTAGAGTAACAAAAAAAAATCCGGAGGGGACCAAAAATAGAAAAAGATAATACAAAATTGTGACCTCTGAACAATGAACATCATACATTCCAGTTCGACATATGTTGTTGGGAACAACCACTAATTTTCGAAGAAAAAAAAAAGTTGCATTCTCAGCCGAACAATAACAAAAACACCACATCATTATGACGACTCTGTCTGTCTTTTATCAGTAGCCTCAATGGAAATTTACCAAACCGTTACTACATACGGGACACCAACAAAACTGAAAATTGTTAGCTCCATCACTTAGGCACGATTTCTGCTGCTGTCCGAATTTCTTATCGGGTAAAAGTAAGGATGTGCCTGCACATGAATCAAATCAAACATCTCAATCACAAAATAACTCATGCCCCTTACCTAACAGTAAACCTGATTACGGTTAAACATATCGGTGCTCGTGCTTTAAGTATATATACATTTGACCTTACATAATACTAACATTACTTACAAACTGAAACTTGTTGTTTTACATAGAGGCATTATATAGGTGTGTTCTTTGTCGCGGTTATTGCTTTCAGTTAGGTCATTCATTTATGAGTTAAAATGCCAAAAAGAAGAAGTTTTCCCGTCCATTTCCTACAGCATCAATTAGTAAAACATGTATCCGAGCTTTTCAATTATCATAATAAATGAAAGAATTAGTTGAGGCAAAAATACCATTGCTTCCTTTGCGGTGGGTCTCTCTTGATGATCATATCGCAATAACTTGTCAACAAAGTCGATTGCCTACTGAAAACATAAACACCATTAGCATTAAGCTACTTTCAACTTTCAACTATTTAACTGCTTACTTTTTTTGCTTTATAAAGTAAATGAAGCAATAAAATGCATAATAAAGTAATACAAATACGCTTCCACACCTCTGGATTAGCTAGATGTTGATTATCAGCATTAATAAACTTTGTCCATGGTTTCCTGCTATGCCTTCATAAACAAACATGATGAATTTATCATATATATGACAAACATCGCTTAAACAGACAAAAACAATGAACCAAAAAGATTATTAGTTCCCCCACCTTCAATTTTAGAACCAACGATGATTTATATATCATGTCTCGGTTGTAAGCTAGAACATTTAAATCATAGCAACTTAAAAAGGGCTAAATTGCAATTTTAGTTCTCTAACTGGACACGTTTTGCAATTTTGGTCCTGGTTTTTTCTCGGCGACAACTTTAGTCCTGTAAGTGGTCTTTTTTGCAAAAATAGTCTGAACACCGTAAAGACCACTTACGAGGACTAAAATTGTCGCGAAAGCACCACTTACTGAGGACTAAAATTGTCGCGGAAAAGACCAATTTTAGTCCTGTAAGTGGTCTTTCCGGCGTTCGAGACTATTTTTGCAAAAAAGACCACTTACAGGACTAAAATTGTCGCCGGAGAAAAACCAGGACCAAAATTGCAAAACGTGTCCAGTTAGAGGACTAAAATTGCAATTTTGCCACTTAAAAAGCATTATCATGCTTTGACAAAATTCACTACTCTAAGGATTTTGTCAAACTCTTGACAAGCATGCTTTCACCAAACTAAAACTTGCCTAAAAGCATTAACTCGAACACATGGTATGCACAAAGTCTCCTTACCAAAAGAAGCATCCGACCCCGATTGCGGGCGCCGCCAGAATATCGTTGAATTCCGATTAACAAATCAAAAGAAGGAGCAGAAGTTCTCATCATATATCCAATACTCAACTTAACAATTCCGATTAACAAATCAAAGAATTTGGTGAACCTAAGACTAAACAACTCCCTCGGCCTTATTTTTCTTTCTTTTCCTTTATCACTTTCACAAATTAATAAAAATAAACACACAGAACATTCTTTTTTTAACATCAAAGTGAGAATTTTATTGATATAGATTAGAAAGGTGCTAGTTACCGAGTAATCAAGAGTTCAAAGTAAAAGAACGAGAATAGATGAAATGGTTACACGAAAATGTTGATTGCCGGCCGAAGGCGATCTTCTTTGAACAGCTCTCGCCTTCGATTGATGGCGGCGAACCACTATATATTGATGGATGCCTTCGATTCTCGCTGCTGCCGCCGATTCAATGAGGAGAGAGGATCTCAGAAAGGCGAGAAAGTAGCGAGGATAAAATGAAGGAGAGAGGGAATTTTGTCCGATTTATTTAGGTTTAATGTTTATTGGGACGGCGGATGCTTATTTGGGACGACATATGTCGTCCCATTAAACCGTAACATAATAAAAAAACCAATTTTAAATTATATCAAAACATTAATTTGAATAAAAATTATGTTTTTAATCAACCACTCAATAACGAGCCTCGGATTGAAATGTGGAACTAAATAACATACCTCGGATTTGAAGTCATCAATAACTTGAACATCATGTTTGAAGTCTTGAGCGAGGCGACGAACCTCGGGTTTGAAGCCATCAATCGACTAATTAACGAGCCTAGGTTGAAATCACAACTCAATAATGAACCTCGAGTTTGATTCACTACTCAACTATGTACCTCAGGTTTGAAATCTACTACTCAATAACGAACATCATGTTTGAAGTCTTGAACGAACTGACGAACCTCGGGTTTGAAGTCATCAATCGACTAAATAACGAGCCCAGGTTCAAATCGCTACTCAATAATGAACCTCAGGTTTGAAATCGCTACTCAATAATGAACCTCGAGTTTTATTCACTACTCAACTATGTACCTCAAGTTTGAAATCTACTACTCAATAACGAACCTCGTGTTTGAAATCTTAAAATAACTAACCAACCTCGGGTTAGAAGTCATCAATCGACTAATTAAACAGCCTACGTTGAAATCACTACTCAATAATGAACCTCAAGTTTGAATCACTAATCAAAAGTTGTGATGCCTAATCTTATTGAATCACTACTCAATAAGATTGTGATGCCTTGTCTAGGACAGATAACGGCAAAAGTTGGAATTTTATCAAAGACATTAAATATTTTCAAAACAAACTCACCATAATGAGTTCGTTACTTAGTGAAATGCTGATTTCAAACTCGATATTGATTGACTAGTATTGAATTCAAGTCCGATGCTCGTTACTTAGGCAATTGTTGATTTCAAACTTGATATTGATTGATCAGTATTGAATTCAAGCCCAATGCTCGTTACTTAGTGAAATGTTGATTTCAAACTCGAGATTGATTGATCATTATTGAATTCAAGCCCGAGACTCGTTACTTAAGAAATTATTGATTTCAAACTCAAGATTGATTGATCATTATTGAATTCAAACCCGATGCTCGTTACTTAGGCAATTGTTGATTTCAAACTCGAGATTGATTGATCAGTATTTAATTCAAGTCTGATGCTCGTTACTTAGTCAAATGTTGATTTCAAACATGAGATTGATTGATCATTATTGAATTCAAGCACGAGGCTCGTTACTTAGGCAATTGTTGATTTCAAACTCAAGATTGATTGATCAGTATTGAATTAACGAGTAGTGCTTTTCAAACCTTAGGCTCGTTAATTTTAAGTCAAATGTTGATTTCAAACTCGAGATTGATTAATGAGTAATGATTTTCAAACCCAAAGCTCGTTACTTTTAAGACAAATGTTGATTTCAACATCGAGATTGATTAACGATTAGTGATTTTCAAATCTGTGGCTCGTTACTTATAAGTCCATTGTTCATTTCAACCTCAAGATTGATTAACGAGTACTGGTCTTCAATCCCGAGGATCGTTACTAGCTTATATGTCAAATGTTGATTTCAAACTCGAGAATGATTAATGATTCTGATTTTCAAAACCCTTAGGCTCGATACTTATAAGTCAAATGTTGATTTCAAACTCGAGATTGATTAATCAATATTGATTTCCAAACTTATATGCTCGATAATAATAAGTCAAATGTTGATTTCAAACTCGATATTGATTAATAAGTAGTAAATTCAAACTCAATGCTCGTTACTTATAAGTCAAATGTTGATTTCAAACTCGATATTGATTAATAAGTTGTAAATTCAAACTCAATGCTCGTTACTTATAAGTCCATTGTTCATTTCAACCTCGAGATTGATTAACGAGTACTGGTCTTCAATCCCGAGGATCGTTACTTATATGTCAAATGTTGATTTCAAACTCGAGATTGATTAATGATTACTGATTTCCAAAACCTTTAGGCTCGTTACTTATAAGTCAAACTCGAGACTCGTTACTTATAAGTCAAATGTTGATTTCATACTCGAGATTCATTAACGAGTAGTGATTTTCAAACCCGATGCTCGTTACTTATAAGTCAAATGTTGAATTCAACATCGAGATTGATTAATAAGTAGTAAATTAAAACTCAATCTCGTTACTTATAGGTCAAATGTTGATTTCAAACTCGATATTGATTAACGAGTAGTGAATTTAAAATATTAAATATAATTTTTAGATACAAAAATATAATTATTAAATATTAAATAAAATTTTTAGGTTAAAAATTTGAATTTTAAATATTAAATATAATTTTTAATAAAAAAATCATTTTTAATAAAATTTCATTTTAGGGACGACATTTGTCGTCCTATTAAATAAATAAAAATTCAAATTATTTCATGAAATTTTGGGTGGGAAAAAATTAAAAGCAGGGACGACTTTGTCGTCCCTAAAGAGTTTCCGGGTAAAATTTGCCACTCTGGAATCACGTGGAAGGCGGGAAATTTAAGGATTATTAGGGGCGACATTGTCGTCCCAAAAAATAAAGAATCGTCCCGAAAGATTTAACTTTATCATATTTAATTAATCGAACGTTGACCGATCTTTAGGGACGACATGTCGGCCCTAATAATCTTTATTTTGGGACGAAAAATGTCGTCCCTAAAGGTACGGTCTCTAAAAACCTAATTTGTTGTAGTGGACAAAGCCCGCATGAATTTTATGCTGAAATCACTGCTCTTTGGGATCAGTTGGCTATGACAGAGTCTGCTGAATTGAAGGCCTTTGAACCTTATATTGTTCATCGGGAGGAATCACGTCTTGTTCAGCTCTTACACTCGCTTCGTCCAGAATATGAGCACTGTCGTGCTTTGATTATGCATCGCAATCCCTTGCCCTCTGTCGATTTAGTGGTTCACGAGTTGTTAGCTGAAGAAACTCGTCTGAAAACACAAACTGAAAAGGTACCAACCGCCCCTTCTGCATCCGTTTTAGCAGCACCATCTCAGCGATTTGGACAAATCGCAAAAAATGATGAGTATCGTTATTGTAAGCCTGGACATTGGAAAAGTCGATTACTGTATTAGCCTTGAAGAATTCGGCGTCGGTGATAAGTCTCGGCAATAGAACGTGGTGGACGACCACGCTACAGAGTACCGGATGAGGGCGAGACCCGTAGTGGGTCATCTTATATGGCAGCGGTGCACCTACGGGTGATTTGGATGTGGCTTCTTCTCGAGAATCCTTCTATGGATGCCCTTGCGAAACGATTTGAGAGATTCCTAGCTACTCGGTCTCCGTCCTCAGTCGAGACCAGTCCCGCCAAGCATTTTGCCATGACTACTCGTTCTCCAACAGTTTGCCTTCATCAAATCCTCGGGTAAACCGTCATCCCTATGGGTTTTGAGACTCTGGGGCTTCTTTTCATATGTTTCTGATTCATCTAAGTTTACATCTTTGTCTTCTGACTCATGTTCCCCTACTATTGTTACTGCTGATGGCTCACCTTTGCCATTAGATGGCATTGGCACTATTCACACTCCTCACGCGTCTCTCTCAAATGTCTATTGTATCGTATTAATCGTATCCCGACTGCTCATAACTCTAGCCTTTCTCCTTATGAACAATTATTTGGTCAAACACCTAATTATTCTCTCTTAAGAGTCTTCGGTTCCACTTGCTTTGTTCTTCGTTCACATGTAGAACTGTCCATACTTTCTTCTCGTGTTGCTATATGTGTTTTCCTTGGGTATGATATAGGTCAAAAAGGTTATCGTTGTTATGATCCCTCCTCTCGAAAACTATACGTGTCTCGCCATGTCTCATTCCTTGAGCATATCCCTTTCTTTACCAATCCCGCCAGCACCCACAACTTGACTAAATCTGATCTTATTCACATTGATCCATCACGTCTGACTCTTCACCTCCTACTGAACCTATTATTGATGATTCTCCGACCCCTGATACGGCTACCCAATCACGACGACGGATCTTGCTACCTGATTAGCATATATATTTATATTAGCTATTAGTATTTTAGCCTTAAGGGCTTTTTTAGTCTTTTTTCTTTTAGTTTTGCTTTGTGCCTGGCTATATAAGCCTCTCTCTTGTATTCTACTAGGTATGCTTTTCATTTTAATATCACAAGCTTCCAACATTCATCTTCTCCTTTTCAATTCTTGTTTGGTTGTATGAATGCTAACAACGGCAACAATTCCCGCATCGTTTTGAAGGTATGAATTTCAAGGACGAATTTTTCTTAAGGGGGAGGGTTGTAACATCCCAAATTATTGGGTTGTTAGCGGGACATGCAAGATACTATTATTGGTTATACTATTTACAGTGGCTGTTATAAAATAAACAAATGGAAACTTATTATAACCTCATTATTATTATTTTGTTGCAAATGACCGTACAAGTAATACCGATATAACTTTTTGAGAATGCATATATACTTCTTTTTTTGCAAAAGAAATAATGATAAGGTTGAAAGCACTTGGTTGGGAAGGATAATGCCGTATGTTGGTAGTTGGGATTTTGGAGATAATTTGTAACAAATTATGTGTTTAATTTAAGGATAAATTGTAGGTTGTTACAACAAAATAAAATTAAAAAAAAATCTGATATCTTAACAACTAATATCAAAATTAGGAGATAAGAGATAAGTTGTTAAAACAGAAATTTTAAATTAGGACTTATCTGCAGAGGTTTAGTAGTATAAATATGGCATAGGACCGGACTTCACAGAACACAAAACCAAAACAAAAGAAAAGCTTCCCGGCAGCTATCAGCAAGGGAGAGATTAGCTAAGTGTGACCGTGAGTTTCATTCTTCTTACTTTGTATTTTTTCTTCAAAAGAAAAGGTGTCAAATGCATGGCTTTCAATTGTTAATTCATTTGTTTTCTCAAAAATTTCCCCCTCGAAAGGGGCAATTCATTTTCTTTCTCTGAGCAGTCCTATTCCTCATATTATTAAATAGCATTATTTGTACCCCTTGCTTGAATATATTAGTCTTAGTAGGGCCCTAGTCTATTTTTTTTCCTGCCCTTGAAGTACCAAGTTATCTAAGAAGTGGGGAGGAGTAGATGGGAAATTCTTCTATGGAGAGGATGTTTGAGAAGTGACACACGTGGATGATTCTGGACCGCATAGTTTCATCTCAAATTTAAACTGTGTGGTCCAAAATCATCCACGTGTGTTTACGGTGCAAATGGAGTGACTAGGGAAGAATTACCCGGAATAGATATGGTACTCTGACATGTTTTCATAGATCTCTTTTCGGTTATATAATAAATGTTTATAAGCTAACTATCATTTTTTTAAGCTAAATGGTGAGTTCCATTTTATTTAACCGTGTCCTTTTGCTACATTTTATTTTGCTAAATCATCAAGTGCATCTGTACATGCATACCTATATAGATCCCTAGTTTTGTTTGGTCATTCATAAATAAAATAGTAGTTCCTTTGCAACTTGCCAATGTTTTACTAATACTATATGTACAGTAGTTTTATGGTGGTCCTGGACCAAATAATTGGGCACCACCATGCGTCATCAATTTGGAGAAACTTGTGATTGGGTGTTGATTTTTAAACATTGGGACCACCATTAAAACATTATAATCCTATTGGCCAAGACACCAAGTAGGATTTGGTCCAAGACCATTGTAAAATTTGTGTTATATGTAAACCATGTTTCGATTTGACAGAATCAATGTTGCGTGTGTATCTATATATCTACCTACTTATAAAATGGTAATGCAGGAAACTAGGCCACGTCCTTCCCTTTGCAGCGCTGCCACGTGTCAAAAATTGGGGTTGTTCCACTCATTTTTTTTATAATTATTTTTGTTTTACTTTTACACACCATACACTTACTTCACACACCATATTAAAAAAATAAATATCACATAACTACATTTAAATCCCTACATTTACAACATTTTAATTTCCTTCCTCTGTCATTCTCAAACCCTAAAATCAATCTCCACCTCCCCAGCCTCCCTCCGCCATACCCACCGCCCCCAGCTTGCTTCCGCCATACCCACCGCCGGTCGTCCAATCTGGCTCAACCTCTTCTCCAAACACACCATCCAAAAAGCAAAAATAATTCCAGAGGAAAAAAAAAAAACTTAAACCCGATTCAACCCAATTAACCCATTTCTTTCAACTTCGACTTCGAAGTGCTTCAGCCGGAAAAAAAAACAAAAAAACAAAACAACAACATGGGTTGCATATTTCACATAGGAAGGGGGAAGAGGGAAGAGGGAGGAGGGAGCTTGGCAAAAAATTTCAGATTTGCGGAGTTAAGGTTTGAAACATCGAATGAAAGAAATCGCCAAATTTTCAGATTTGCGGAATCCGGCCGGCCAACTACCACCACTGCAAATTTTCAGATTTGCAAAACCGGCCAACCACCACTGGATTTCACTCCCCCCTCCCCTTTCCTAGCTATAGATAGCAACGAATGTTTTTTTCTTCTTTTCTGAAAAAAGAACGAAGTTTTTGGGATGGGAAGAAAAGAAAATAAAAGGAAGAGCAAGTGATGGACATGGAGAAGAATTGTGATTTGTGAAAATATTTGCTACAGTATAAGGGCGGTGGTGAGTGTTTTTTTTTTCACTTTAGAGGTTTTAATGATGGGGGTTGTAAATGGGGTGGGTCGCCGGAAAGTGGGTGGGGGTTGTGGTTTGCTGTAAGAGAAAAATGGAGATGAGGGAAGAGGGTGGTGGTTAATTTGAGGAGAGGGATAATATTGTTGAATTTTTTTAATTAAGGACTGGATATCATTTTTGAAGAATTGTGGTATATAAAGTACAAAAAATTATCCATTTTTGTGGTGTTTGAAGTAATAAAATAATAAAAATATTATTGTAGTGTCGAAAATAATGTTTTATGATGCCGGGAGTAAAATGATGCAAGTTGTAAAAACGTATGTGTCGATAGAACTGCCCTTTTTTTGTTTTTTTTTAAAAATATTACTCCAATTACAACCTGATGTGATCCGTGACCGAATCAGATCTGAAATTGCCGAAGGACCGACTGATGGCACCAATAAAACGAGCACCGCGACCCCTAGCTAACTCGTAACTAAGAACCTTAGTATGACCTCAACCCTTAGATAACCCGTATCTAAGAACCTTGGTATACGAACGCCACAAGGTCTGCTCAGAACCTTGATAAGTTCCGTTTGGAATTAACCAAACAACGGCGTTGGAATCCACCAAACACCAACGTGAGAAAACTCACCCAAAGCTTAAAAGCTTCAAATATAATATATCAAAATTTGTCTTTGTGTGTTGATTACAATGACTCTTAATGCCTTTATATAGGCTACAAAATAAAATCTCGACAATCTCTAACCGATGTGGGACAAATTACAATGTAATTTTCGCCACTTTATTTGGTAACAAATCTAAATCAACCCTAATAAGCCCAAACGGCTATTATTTGCTAAAAATAAACACCTGGCCCAATATACTAACATATAGGCGGGCAACTTTTTGACACGGGCCTAAGGCCGTTTTATTCATTAAAACACCGAAAATTAAAATAAACAAAACAAATAAAATGCCTCGGGGACGGATCACATCATTCCTCCCGGTTGGAAAGGATTAGTCCTCGAATCCACCTGGATCAAATAATAAGCGTGGCGAACATATGTGAGTAGGCCCTCGTAGTGAAGTACATCCGGGAAAAGTAAACAGTGAACACTTGAGTAACCAACCTCTTGTACAAACGAAGCGGGGACAACATAAAAATCAAGCAACCACAAAATCGAAAGGGCGACAATGCACCAAAAATGGATCATGATAAATATATGTGTCGCTCGTATATCTTTTAAATGCTCAAGTGGCGTGGTTGATCTTGCTTCATGTTCAACCGCTCCAACAAAAGAATTCGACTCTTTCTTGATCGAAACCAACTCATTACAAGTATCATGCACAAGCAAGGATAAATCAAGAACCTCATTTGGTGTATCAAGGATCTCCATGCAGCTCAACAACACTCACAACATGACTTTGCAACGAATGCCTCATCAACGTGAACTATCTCATCCACAACCAGGGCCTCGTCATTTTTAACTATTTCGCTCACAAATACTGATTATCATTTGCATCCTCCATCTTCACCACTATATCAATCTGCTCCTCCTTAGTTATAGGAAACTCATCAATGAGAAGGAGAGATGAATCATCATCACATACATCACACTCTATTCCATTCGTTAGCTCCACCATACCTCCACTCTCGTCGCTTTTCAATTACGGCTCAATATTTTCTACTTCCACCAATTTCACATCGTGAAGCGCACCCTATCTATTTCCATGGCCTTAGAATCCCTATTTGATAATCACATTGTTTCATAGGGGTAGGGATTCCAATACATGCCTCTTGCCACCAAAAGAAAAAGAATAGCGAGTCCGGGATGCATTATGACGTACATTATGCAAAGATAGCCATGATCTCCCAAATATCAAAAGTACATCACTCAGTGGCACCACATCACATGAGACAATAGCTTTATAACTTCCAATGGACACTGGAACCCGTGCATACCGTGTAACTTTAACCCGATGGTTTTCCACAACAATGTAGTAGGGCTGATAAAGTCTTTCCGTCCACAAGTTTAATTCCTTAACCACATCTTTACTAATTAAATTTTCCTCTTCATCGTGATCAATGCACAACTCATATTCAGAATCTCCAATAAAACATGATGTGTAAAACAAGTTGTTACCTTGACCAACACGGTTACCTCTACCACCACGATCACCTCTACCACTGCGGTTATCTCTACCACCACGGTTAAATTGCTCAGTTACTCCCTTTAACATATTCTTCATCTTATCCATCATATCATCAAAACGTTGTTCTATTACCAAATTCCGATTCATCAAATCATTCAAATTCCTAAAATAGGCATCAATAGGACACTCCTTTGACATTTTCACGATGGAAATTTACCAAGAAGTAGCACGTGACAAGTATCCAGAATGTCCAATCAAAATTATTCGTAAGATTTTTTTTTGGAATTTTCTTTTTGAGAGGCGTACGAGAATCAAGGGTGTGATAAAAATCACATCTAAAATGTGAAAGTCTCGTCCAAAAGGTAGGCTGATTTTTTTTTTAATTTTTTTAACTATGGCCGACTAACATAAAAATAAATAAATTAATTAAAAGTAGGTCAAGAAAGGCGGCTTCTTTGCAAATTGCATAAGGGTTTTTTTAACAGATGCGGCAAAGCTAGGGAAAAAAAAGTGCTCCAAGTCGTGCAAAGGGATCAATAATCGCAGGATTTTTTTTTTCTTTTTTAATGGATGCAAGAAGCGAAGGGTGGAATCAAATATGTATATATTTTTTTTTCCACTTGAGAATGAAAACGCAGAACACAGTAGGAAAGGAAAAAATAAATAAATAAAAGAAAAGGGATATTTGGATACCGTCGGTGACTAGCTCGATACTAATCGATGTGATCCGTGACCGAATCAGATCTGAAATTGCCGAAGGACCTGACTGATGGCACCAATAAAACGAGCACCGCGACCCCTAGCTAACTCGTAACTAAGAACCTTGGTATGACCTCAACCCTTAGATAACCCGTATCTAAGAACCTTGGTATACGAACGCCACAAGGTCTGCTCAGAACCTTGATAAGTTCCGGTTGGAATTAACCAAGCAACGGCGTTGGAATCCACCAAACACCAACGTGAGAAAACTCACCCAAAGCTTAAAAGCTTCAAATATAATATATCAAAATTTGTCTTTTGTGTGTTGATTACAATGACTCTTAATGCCTTTATATAGGCTACAAAATAAAATACTGACAATCTCCTAACCGATGTGGGACAAATTACAATGTAATTTTCGCCACTTTATTTGGTAACAAATCTAAATCAACCCTAATAAGCCCAAACGGCTATTATTTGCTAAAAATAAACACCTGGCCCAATATACTAACATATGGGCAACTTTTGACACGGGCCTAAGGCCGTTTTATTCATTAAAACACCGAAAATTAAAATAAACAAAACAAATAAAATGCCTCGGGACGGATCACATCACAACCATTACAGCTGTAATGAAGTGTTAAAGAGAGAAAGTCTTCACTTCTTGCTGTAATACACAGATTTTCTTTGATGCACCTGTCACCACTATCACGTTCCAGACTTTTGAGTATCAAGAAAATACTATTATCTTTGTTGTTGAAGAATAAATGGGGGGATCTGAGGGCAGCAAGATGAACAACGGTATGGTTGTAGATTGCTCATTTGTTTAATGTATTGCATCAAACATTTCCAGCAGCAATACTTAATATTTTGGAAGTTTTGTAACTTATTATGGGCACCGTCACTTTCTTAATACATACACGGATTTTTATCGTGTTTTTTTTCCTTTTTTTATTTCATCTTGCTAGATGCAGTGACTATCTCTTGCCTTTTTGTGAATCAAAATGTCATGTTATTTAATTGCAATTTTAAATACAACATAATTGGAAGGGGCATGTCGTGCCTTGCACGGCACACCCAATCACTAGTATATATAATAAGAAGGGAGGCAAAGTGTTCACAATGCTCCACGTACCCCCTTAATTCAATTTCTTGGTTTATTGTAATGCTGACACGTGGCAAGCTGCCAGCTTGACACGTGTCAGCTCTTAAATGTTTTTTTTATTATTATTTTTTTAATACAAGAGAGTAATGTTAGCAAATATGTATAGGACATAGTTACATATGTATTGCTAGATCTACATTACTTTTACATTTATACATTTACTTAAGTGAGTTTATAGATCTCGTTAAAAAAATTTAATACTTTGAATTCTAGTGCATTGTTAATGGATCCCGATAAAAGATGTAATACTTTGCATTATTACCTACTATCACTCGAGTCATACTAATTGATATGTGTTCTTTATTAAATTGTGAATTTTTTTTATTTTATATACCTTTGGTGGTGCCTTGTGTGATGTGCCAATGATCATTTTTTTTTATTTGATAGTGTTATGTAATACGTTTGGTGGCATGTCGTGTGTTATACCAATGATCAATTTTTATTTTATTTAATAGTGTTATGTAGACATATAATTATAATACGTTTGTACTTAGTACATCGTTCTTGTGTCGATGACACGTATACGATAATAAATATTTGTTATGGTTATACTTTTTTTAGAGGAAAAGAAAACTTTTGTTAATCTAAATCTAAATATATTTTCTTCACGGGGTTATAGTTGAACATTTAATGGGTTAAAAAATGTATGTTTATATCTAATAGTAGATATATAAAAATAGTTGCCTATAATTATACTTGTTATATATGCTCTTTATTAGATTGCGAAGCTATATGTATTTTATATTATAGCTATATGTATTTTATATTATAGGTTTTCTGATACGTCGTGTTTTATACAAATCAATTTTTATTTTATTTTATAGTGATATGTAAACATATAATTATAATATGTTTGTATTTAGTACACTCTTCTTATGTCGCAAAGACATATCCGATGATAAAAAATTGTTATGGTTATTATTTTTTAAGAGAAAAATTGAATATTTATTAATCTAATTCTAAATATAGTTTCTTCTCGGGTTATAGTTGAATATTTAATGGGTAAAAAAAGCTATGTATACATATAATAATAGTAAATATATAAAAAAGACTATACATGATAAAAAGATTATACATATTTTTTTTCTATATATAATAAGAAGATATGTATTACTGTTTAATGTGGAAAAAAAGGGTTCATACGTGTTCACAATATACAATAAAAAGGAAGGGACGGGGGAGGGGGGAGGGGCGCGGGGCGAGGGGAGAAAATATACATTCAGGTCACTGTAGACACCCATATCTCAAGTCAGGTCTGTTCAGGCCTGACATTTTTTTTAAGTTGGCCGTGCCTATTTCCACCAGATGGCGTGGAATTGGAAAGGTTCACATGGAAATTCAAATTGTGCCAAAAGTTGTAATTCCACGTGACCTGGGGGAAATTTAAGTGGACGCCACGTGGAAAGTGAAACGCAACGTGGAAATTAGCACGGACCCGTGGAAATCCTGAATCATATACAGGGCACTTTCTCTTCTTCTTTCTCACTTTTTATCTGAAAAAAATCGCCCCCACACACAAAAAAAAAATACGCACAACCCCACATCCCTGTCCCCACATCTGTTGATTAATTTCACGTGGAAAGAATTACCTCTCACGGGCAAGAAGATGTTTGACACGGGTTAGTTTACATTGCGTGGAATTGGAACCGGGAGTGGATTGAAGCTTCATTCAACAATGACCGTTATTAATTTAGAAGAATATCCTCTAGTAAGTTATTTACATTTTATTAGGTTTAATTTTGATGAATTTGCCCCCAAATTTTAATGAACTGCAACTTTTTATTTCAAATTGTGATATTGTAATGTTATCGATATTGTGATATAATAATGTTATTGAAATTTTGGTTTCGAAATTGTGATATAGTATGTTTATGTATTGATCCAAAAAAAATCGAAATTGGTAGTTAATTTTATAAATTTTGTAGTAATGATATTGTAAAATTTTTGATATTGTAGAATTTTTGATATTGTAAAAATTATGATTATAAGATATTGGAAATTGTAGTAATGATATTGTACAATTTTTGATATTGTAGAAATTATGGTTATAAGATATTGGACATTTCGAATTATGTATATTGGGAAATTTGTAGTAATGTTGATGTTGTAGAAATCTTGACGTTGTAGAAATTTTAATATTGTAATTATTTTGATTGGAAAATTTGTATTGGAAAATTTGTAGGAATGTTGATGTTGTACAAATAATGACGTTATAGAAATTTTGATATTGTAATTATTTTGATTATATGATTGGAAAATTTGTATTGGAAAATTTGTAGAAATCTTGATGTTGTACAAATAATGACGTTGTAGAAATTTTGATATTGTATTTATGTTGATTATTTGATAATTTAGAATTTTTTTAGAATGATATGCATTAATGTAATTATAGTGACAATGTTATTATTAGAAACGATAATGTAGAAGTTTTGATATTGTACATAGTTCGATTATATGATATTGTATGTATGTTATAAGTTGTTTCGAAATTTAGTAGTATAATTTCCTTTCATGGCCTTAGTTCATTTTGAAATGTGTAGTTTGATACCACTTTAGTTTTCAAATAACACTCGAATAATATAATTGTTACGGGCAATCACAATGAAAATGCCCTAATTTAATAAAAAAAAAATTGAATTTAAAAACGAGAAACAAACGACAAATAAATGTTGTTTGAAAAATTTCCAAAACAACAAAATTCTTGACCTATTCTATGGTGTTACGCCTCAACCTGATGATGTTCTTAGAAATGCATGCATCCCTAGGGTGTTTTCGAATCCTTCTGATCCGCTGTGTTATGCCTAATCTCCAGGCTTTGTATTGGGGCTCCTTGTAGGTAGCTCGTAGAATTTTCATTAGGTCTGCTCAATAGAGCATCTTTTCCGTTCTCGCCACTTGGTAAAGCCTCCGCCGAGGAAGTGAGGCATCCGTTAGATCGAAAGTATAAGATGCATTCGTTGGCTCTGTTAGCATCCGATCTCCTCGTCATCATCAAATATTCTATGATCTGGTGAAAACAATCTTCTCTTCTATTACCCCCGTCTACTGTCACAACACAACACAACGAAACGAAAAATTTCTCTTCTAGTTTGTATATTGGTTTTTCAGTTATATACACATATATTTACATATATTTACTTGTATATAATGAATATTGCTAGACATCAAAAAACACAACAATATTCCTAAAAATCTAACCATATATATATATATATATATATATATATATATATATATATATATATAAAGAGACAAATGGTTAGTATTTTTGTCGAATATTGATTTTTTATGCTATGTGGCTAAAATAAACACACCAGGAAAAATGATTGTTTAACTGATAACAACACGGGTGCCCGTTACAAATATAAATATACTCTTAATACATATATATATATAGTTTATATATATAGGTTTTTGGTGGGAAGGACAAACTAATAACTAAACCAGGATGCAAGGACATTGAAAATTAATCAGGACAAAACATATGTAATTTTCCAAAATCACCCTTTTCCTATCTATCTATAAATTAAAACACCCTTCTTCCCAGAAAAAAAAAATTGCATCAGCGGCTCTTCTCCTCAACTCCTGCCGGCACTAGATGATAAATAATGCGTGTCAGCTACTTTTTTCTACAAAAATTAATTGTAATCTTCTTTCTTACATAGTAGCTTTAATTTCGCTGATTTTTTGGGACCGATTTGGTCCAAATCGATTTCTCATGGGGAAAACGCGAAGAAAAAGGTCGATCATCGTCTTCTCCAAACTCAAGAAATTGGAGGTCGCTTCACCGTTATTAGCTCTTCCAAAGGCTTGAGAATGGGGGTTCGATGGATGCTCGTTGTTTTGGACACCATTGTTGCGTAAAAGAAACTCCGGTGGTTGCGGTGCTTCTTCTCCGGCGATCGAAACCTTTGTGTTGTAGCAGAGCTCCGATTGATGAATCTGCTTTTTTTTTTTTGATGAATGGAAAGGAAAGAGTAAATGAGATAGATTGTGATTGAAATTGATGAATGGATGGGTGATTGGAATTGACGAAGAACGATTGAACGATTTAACGATTTGAATGATTGGGGATTAGGGTTTGTGGATTTTCGGTCGCAACCATCGCTCCGCCTAAGTCCACTTTCCGCCAAGAGAAGGCAAAGGCTTTTTTTTTTTTTTTTGTTTTTTTGTTTTTTTGGTTTAGGGTTGTTACTATTAATTTTGTAACGTTACTAGGATGTTACGACATTTTTACGGACTGTTACGACTTGTTATTGGCCGTTACTACATTTTACGGGGCTGTTACTATTTGTTTTTAGTCTGTTACTACTTGTTTTTAGGATGTTACGATATGTTTTTGACGGTTACGACTTGTTTATTGGCCGTTACTATATTTCACGGGGTTGTTACGACTTGTTTATTGGAAGTTACGACTTGTTTTTAGACCGTTACTACTTTTTCATTGGATGTTACGACATTTTATGGGTTGTTACTACTTGTTTCTTGACTGTTACTATTTGTAGAGGGGTAAAAAGTAACAAGAGGTATTTTGTCCAAATATTTTGTTTTTGTCCTTTATAACATCTGGAAAAAAGAATGTCCCTTGACTCCATTTATGTTTTTTTTTTGTCCTTCAGAAATTTCTCCCCTTATATATATATATATATATATATATATATATATATGTATGTATTAAGAGTATATTTTCTCGTTTGTGTGTGTGTGTATATATTCTAGTACATTTATGTATAAAGTTATATATACAATTATTATATCACATATTCATGCCATCGCATATATATTTATTATCAAGTGAAAGAAATTATACACACAGATAATTTTAAATTTACACACAGTTTAAGCACACACACAGACATATACACATACACTAGGAGAAATTATACACTGTACATGTATATATATATATATATATATATATATATATATATATATATATATATATATATATATATATATATATATATATATATATATAAACTTAAGAAAATAAGTGTATATATACACAATATATATATATATATATATATATATATATATATATATATATAAACTTAATATATATATATATATATATATATATATATATATATATATATATATATATATATATAAACTTAAGAAAATAAGTGTATATATACACTTATTTTCTTAAGTTTATATATATATATATATATATATATATATATATATATATATATAGTCTTCTTAACACATTTTTAATCACTCATGAACTTAGTAGTTATCCAACACCACGTGGGACATTGATTCATCCGCTGAAATTTTTTTAATGCCGAATTGCGGTTCCATGCGGAAAGTGCTACTCTTACAAGACTACAAGAGTTATTGGACAATGCTACACCAAACAGAGCGTTGTGGAATAGATTGGAGGATCGAGTGTTTGGTCCGTTTCTTTGGTTTTATAAGTAACAATTGGGAATTCAAGGGTCGGCTAATAGCATACCAGTATTTCAATATGGTTTATCCGCACCGAGACGACGAGCTTCATTTTAAGATTGGCGATAATAGAGTGAAGTTTGGAAGACGAGTTTGCATTCATCATGGGTAGTGATTTGGAGATTTGGATGTTGAATTGCCCGATCATCAAGGTGTTTCGATGTTAGTTGTACTCTCCATAAGTACATCAAGAATGTGACGTTGAAAAAATCGAATCGCGATTATGGCATCGAATGACGTTGAAACTATATACCGGATGTCTTTAGTGTACGTTATTTATGGGTTAATAATCGGAAACGACTTCGGAGTGGTAATACCGCCCTGATTTTTATATTGTTGAGAACGCATTAACCGGTCGAGACATTTCCATAAAGCGATTTTTTTAACAATTTAATGTTGAATTGGCGTAAGATAGTATTTGAGTGTAAGGATCTTGTACCTAAAAGAAATGGGAAACCGTATATAAGCCACAGTTCTCCGGTTGTTTATACGCGTTCTGATTGTGGTGTTTCCATGCAATGCCTAGACTTATACAAAGATATGGGGATTTGCTTGATGGTAGAAGGTGAAGCTAATGCTCGTCCAAGTTGGTTGAGATGGAAATGCACTGCCGGCGGGGTCTATTACAAATCCTTGGTCAATCCTACATTCGGTGTTACCCCATGGGTATGTATTATATTATCATTGTTATCAATCTACATTGTTAGCAATATTTTTAAACATTGTATTTAAAATCGGTTGCTTTTTTTTCCCTTCCTTTTTGCAGGTTGAGATGGTCGCTGATATTTTGACAACCGCCAAAGATAGGCAGTTCATAATTGGTATGGGGTTGCCGGAGGCGGATGTTACATCTCCACCTCGTGAATTACCTGTTCCCCCCGTGGTTGTCCCGGATCCTATCCCTGGTCAAAGACGTGTTCCCCCAAGGTCTAATTTGGATGATGTACTCCGTGAGCGTCCAGGAGTTGATGCTCAGGACGAGCAACCATCTCGCCAAGCCCATCATGACGAACAGACGAGTGCCCCGTCTACATCCGCAAACCCTCCGGGTACAAGATCGTTTTCTCAACAATTCGATATAAAGCGGTGGTAGTATACCTATTGGGGGGGCGTTGTGCCGTTAGAATCATCGGTGCTCGAAATCACGCGTATAGTTGACAATGCGTTAAGAGAAGTCGGATCGAGTTGATTGAAACAAAGGCCGAGTTGATTGAAACGAAGGCTAAGTATCTTTCAAACGATCGTTAAGTCGAGTGAAATGCAGGCTGAAATTGCACGTATGAGAGAGGCCCAGGAATCAACTACCAGAGTAGTTGAAGAACGACATACGCGTTACCTCGAGTCGTTAAAAAGGGCGGCGGTGCAACATGTTCGAATTAACTCCTAAATACAAATATAATTGCATTTATCTTGTTAACACAAATTTAAATTCACACCATTTCCTTTATTGTACATGGTACACTTAGGCCCCAAAGAGGGACATATGTATCACAAGGCTCCCAGACGGTGACTCACCTCCACATCTCGACAGACCCAAAGCACACCAACCACCGAAGTTGGGCCATCTTCAACTACTCAAGGCACCATCATCACTGAGGCGAGACACCTCAAGGTTTTGAAACAAACACGGACCGGACACTCGAGGTTGTGATACAAACACGAAGAGAGACACCTCTTAGGAATGTTCATCTGGCGCGCCACCGCCCCAAGTTACTCCTTCCGGGCTTGTGTATCGGGGTCCCAAGTCGGGCCGTCTTCAGTCCACAAGGCACACCATCCGCTCAGGTCAACACCACGAGATAGAGCAAAGCACCCATCTTGACCCATTGAATGATTTTTCATTTGAGTGTGCTGGTCTAGGTCCAGAATTCGATATTGATGATGTGCATGCGGAGATGAGTTCGACAGACACTGGCACTCTTCTAGGGCCCCAAGCGATCCTGTGTTTGAATACAACGGAAGGGAGGAAGGGGGAGGGAGGGGAGGGGAAGGGAGGGGAGGGGGAGGAGCTACAAAGAGCCTGCACTTCAAAAAAAAAAAAAAATGGGCCTTCGATCGACCCTTAAGCCGACTGAGTACTTTAGGAAGGATAATACCCAGTGGATTCAGCCTAAAAAACGGCCTGAGGACGATAGGCACACACCCGCTCGGAGGACTATCGAGCAGGAGTACAGCGAACTGAAAAAATGGATAGGATCAAGTGAAGGTGATACGACCAAGTTATTAGTCGGGGGGCTGAAAAGCGACGAGGAAATATTACCTTTCCCTGCGGATCGAGATTTTTTCAGCTGTATTTTGTTTCAAGGTCATCAGATAAATGCGCAAGTAAACTCATTTAAACTTGTATTCGAATTTTGTTAACATGTATTACTTTTTTTATCGTAATATTGTGACTGAGTATTAAATCCCATTTGCAGCACATTGACTCGTATGTGGGACTGTTGTCTACTCGTATGGCAGCTTACCCTGATCAGTATGAAAAATATGCGAGTTTGTGTTATGCCTCATTCGCAAGTAATCTTGTGGCTGAATTAGGGAAATGGGAGGGCGACATGGATGCGGTGGTTCCGGCTGTTTTGACATTGGAAACTTCTAAATGGACCAAGAAAACGATCGCCAATGCTATCTGGATGATTAACACGGAGCATTGGGTGCTTGTGCGCATGTTGATCAGTGAATGGACCATAACGGTGTACGACAGCCGATACAGAAGCGGTGACTCGACCCACATTGACCGGATCATACGGAAATGGGCTCTATACATGAGGTTAATGTTATCGGCATCACAAGATTGCAGGACAATCCAATGGATGATCGATCCATCTCAAACACCATTCTATACAATCCTACACGACCAGACTGGATGTCCACAGACGGAGTACCGGTACGTATCAAACCTTATACCTTATTCAGATTTTTTAATTTCAAACATTCAGTTCTAATATTATGGCTTTAATATGTAGGGAACGCTGTCCGGTTTTCAGTCTGATGATTATGGAGCTTACAATCATCACCGACGCACACATATTTGAGATGAGTGATGAAAGTTTTCATAGGCTTAGGATCAAAATGGCCGTAGATTTATTTTGTCAACGTACAGCGGTGTAATTTTTATCTTTGTTGTTCGGGAGTCGTGTACGTCCAACATTTGACATTTATTTTGGTTTTATCTCTACTTTTGGCGTTGTAATATTTATCTTCTAAATTTTGTTAGGTTTTTTTATTGCAAATTTATAATATTTATATAAGAAAATTGAATGCGAGTCCATGGGTTTTTGGGCACCAACAAGAACACATAACACCTAAAAAAACTCATATAGTCGAGAGGACATAAAAATAACATCTATAGTAGATGAACATAAAAATAACAAAACAAAAATAAACCGAAATGAAAGTTGATCTATCTAAAAAATAAATACTTAAATAACATGAATACAAGATGAACACTTTCATCATATTTATGTTTCAGTATGTGATAACGTCATCATGACCGTATGTCACATCATCTTCAACATATTCCGGCACCCGGCGGACTGACGATAGACTGTGATCGATAGGGAAAATATATATCCATCTCCTCTGCATTGCCCTTTGCTATCTGGTCGAATCCTAGATGTAATATACTCTCCAACATCGAAATAGGAAGTAATAGATGCGTAAGCAATGCATAAATCAAATGCCGGTGCGGTGTAATTCACCGTACCATACATATTAGTGGCAAGAAACATAATAAGGAAAGGAAAGAATGGACCGTACCAGGACCAGGGTGAAGGGCGGGTAGGCCGATGAGGCCTCACACGTTCCCACAGATGCATCTCCCCAAATAAAACAGCCATGTCACGCTGTAGTAGTTCAGGGACATCCGGAAAAAGAAAGAAATCCAAACTCTGAGGATATTCTGGAATGGCATACTCGTCGTTGATCCATGTATTATTCAAACGGACGGGACGCCTCGCACTAGTACTCACATTTCATTGAGCTCTGCCGTTGCTAGACAAGCGTAAAATTCACGCACAATAGACCGATTCACGTGATGAAAGCTTAATGCGCTTTGAGGGACACCAAGCCACCCGTTATATCGGAACAAGTTTCTGATCAGAGTAGGTAGACTTTCCATATTCAATCGTCTCTCTGCAACAACAGCTCTTGCCATCTAGTTAGTCACGTACTCACGCCTCTCCTCTTCTGTTGTGAAACGGATTATAAGAGACTGCTCGTCCAACGACAAATCAACTTCGTCATTAGGAATTAACACAGGAGCATGGGGGTTAGCCATTGAAAGGTATACTAAAAAGAGATTATTCGATAAAAATAAACGAGAAATGAGAGGGATGAATGCTTTGGTAAAGGATTGGTTAATATATAGATTTTTTTTTTCAAAACAAGCATTGATTGAGAGGGTCGGTGTGAATTAAGACTCGTGTGAATTCCAACGATCCCGAGTGAATTTTGAACGATGCTGTGTGAATTTAGCATAAACTAACCATTGATGACCCACGTGAAAAGACGCGTCACTGTATCAATGACAATAATGACTCTGCACCCTAATGACACCTATGACGTACGACATCGATATGCCATCAATGACAAGTCAAAACTAGCATTGATTGAGAAGGTAAGTGTGACCAAAGACTCGTGTGAATGACAACGATCCCGTGTGAATTTAGCACGAACTAACCATTGAGGACCCACGTGAAAAGACGCATCACTATATCAATTACAATAGTGACTCTGCACCCTAATGAGACCTATGACGTACGACATCGATATGACATCAACGACAAGTCAAAACTAGCATTGATTGAGAAGGTAAGTGTGAGCTAAGACTCGTGTGAATGACAACGATCCCGTGTGAATTTTCAATGGTCCCGTGTGAATTTAGCACGAACTAACCATTGATGACTCACGTGAAAAGACATGTCACTGTATCAATGACAATAGTGACTATGCACCCTAATGACACATATGACGTACGACATCGATATGACATCAATGACAAGTCAAAACTAGCATTGATTGAGAAGGTAAGTGTGAGCTAAGACTCTTGTGAATTCCAACGATCCCATGTGAATTTTCAACGATCCCGTGCGAATTTAGCACGAACTAACCATTGATGACCCCCGTGAAAAGACGCGTCACTGTATCAATGACAATAGTGACTTTGCACCCTAATGACACCTATGACGTACGACATCGATATGACATCAATGACAAGTCAAAAGTAGCATTGATTGAGAAGGTAAAATGTGAGAAGACATGTCACTGTATCAATGACAATACTACCTCTGTCACCTTAATGACCCCTACGAACGCTTCCGGTTTTCAGTATGAAGACTATGGAGCTAATAATCATCAATGACGCACGCGTATTTGAATGAGTCCACAAACATTTATGTTCATCTTTCGCTTTTATTAAATCTGTCGTCAAAACACTTTTATAGAAACAACATGATAGTCCCCTCATGTGATGGTCGAAGATCATCTATTACAATTGCGAGTAGATAAAACAAGAAATAATAGAACATAACTCGATGGCCTAAGAAAGAAAAAACAATACATAATGGAACATAACTCGATGTCTTAACTCCGTTTCAGTCTGAAGACTATGGAGCTTACAATACGACATCGATAGGACATCAATTACTAGTCAAAACAAGCATTAAAAGCAAACAATAAATACGATAGAATAGTTAAACAAACCAAGGGTGGTCACTATAGATGACAGTGGAGGTTTCCGAAGAAATGTCATCCATGTCATACTCCGGTACGTTAAAATCTCTTGCGATAGCCGTGATAAGAAAAGGAAAGTAGATATAACCATCACCACTACTGCCAAGCGATATGTCACAAAACCTACTAATGATGTAACGTCCAACGTCAACTTTGTAATGGAGAAATGCGTAGACCAAAATGTACAAATCAAATGGGGGTTCAAGAATATGTGTAGTACCATAGAGGCTATTGGCAAACCATTGGATCATAACACGCTCCCATTCGGTAGGCAATTGACATCGAGCAATTATACGTTGCAATGCACGAACGTTGGAAGCATCGTTGAAATCACTGGATGCTTCAACTCCACTTACACTATAGTAGTTATTGATCCAGTCCACCTCCAAGGAAACATCTACTCCACATACATTGATGACCCCTGATGCTATGGGCCTATACTCCACAGCTACGTTTGACCTGAAAACTGCGTAGAATTCATGAACAATTGATCTATTCATAGTCGCTGTCGATGCGGGACTATTTGCGAGGCCCCTCAACGAAAGTCTGCGTAGGAGACGCTTCATCTTGGTAGGTAGACTCTCCCATTCAATTCTCTTCTCTCCGATAATAGCTCTATCTTGAAACATCCAAATCCAAGTATGACGCTCTTCATCTCTTCTAAACCTCAACCTCAGTGTCTGAAAGTCGTAATAGTGACTAATATCATCCATCCTCCTCCTACGGTCATTAAGAAACACAGGTTCATGAGGATTGAATGGAGGATCCTCATACTCGGGGGAATTCGGTTCATGCCATTCCCGATGAGGGGAAAGCGGCTCAGACATTGTGATTAAGGCGATGTAAAGTAGAAGGTTATGCAGAGGTAGTTTAATAGGTCATGGTATATATAGAGTTAACAAGTGAATTGAGAGGGTCAGTGTGAGCTAAGACTCGTGTGAATTCCAATGATCCCGTGTGAATTTTGAACGATGCTAGTTTTGAATTTAGCACGAACTAACCATTGATGACCCACGTGAAAAGACGCGTCACTGTATCAATGACAATAGTGACTCTGCACCCTAATGACACCTATGACGTACGACATCGATATGACATCAATGAAAAGTCAAAACTAGCATTGATTGAGAAGGTAAGTGTGAGCTAAGACTCGTGTGAATGACAAAGATCCCGTGTGAATTTTCAACGGTCCCGTGTGAATTTAGCACGAACTAACCATTGATGACTCACGTGAAAAGACATGTCACTGTATCAATGACAATAGTGACTCTGCACCCTAATGACACCTATGATGTACGACATCGAAATGACATCAATGACAAGTCAAAACTAGCATTGATTGAGAAGGTAAAGTGTGAGCAAAAACTCGTGTGAATTCCAACGATCCCGTGTGAATTTTCAACGATCCCGTGTGAATTTAGCACGAACTAACCATTAATGGCAATTATTGTTGTTTTATAAGTACGAGACATTTCTCTCATTCTTCAAACTCTTTTAAGTTCATCTGAATTTTCTTCATCATTCAAGTAGTCAATTTAAACTAACCACTTCTTCACCTTTCAATTTATAATCTACACTGAAGCAAATTGGTGGGTCGTCAAACCACCAAAGATAAATCACATACAACCTCTATAGCTAGTATAGTAGAAGTAGGGGTCGAACCCACAGGGAACGGTGGACTTATTTCTTCTAAAATTCGTGAAAAGAAAAGATATTTGGTATTTTATAACTATTTCCTAAGAAGAAAAGGAAAACAAAATAAAGAAAAGTTCCAGTCAATTAATCGTTTCCCCCAATACCTATGATTGATCATTGATTCACGGATGACTCATTAAATTATTAATAAATTGGTTATAGTTGACCACAACCGTGAATCAACAAATCCCTCCTAAATTCATTAATTAGGACAACCGCCACTAATTACACCCCAATTATGGCACACCCCGCAACGACCGCCCGGAGTTTGGTGACATAACATCCTTAAAGATTAGAGAGACCCAATTACTAGGTATTAACCCAACCGGCTTAATTTTAACCATAGTATTATCTATTTCCACAACAGGGAATCCTACGGGCTACGAACCGGCAGACAATGTGTTGTTTACCACTAAAAATCTAATCTTTTATGGCAACCGCCTAAGATAGATTTTGGTACTAGATCAAAATAACCGCTTAATTATCGCGCGCTAACAATTAAACGAATAATTCTAATCCTATATCAATGAAATCAGAAAACAGACAAATATTAACAATCGAACGAGGATAAAAACGTTTAGATCTCACAACCATATGGAATCGAGAGATTAACAATCAATCAACTGGAAGAAAACCTAACTATTCATAATAAATTAAATAAGAAAAAAGCAAAAACGAAATAAAAACAATAAAGAGTATTACATAGAATTGCCGGCGAAATCTATTCCGTCCAAAACTATTCTCCTCTTCTCGTCTGTCCACTCTCAGCAAAATATATAACCTCATATCTATCTCACGTCCTGTATATTTCATTTAACCATTCAGAATCTATTTTGGGCCTAAGACCATTTATTTATTTAATAATCCTCATTTGATAATAATAATATTAAATGGTCTTCTAATAACCAAAATTCGATGTGACTTAAAAGAGAAATCCACGATTGACTTTAAAATGCTGTCTTTTCTTCGACATTTCGGGGTCTCGACATAGGCGACAATTGAAATTCACGATACATGAAATGCTGCTTTTCTCCAATCTTTCACAAAGCTTCCAAAACTGCTCTATAAGTCCGTAAATCTTCCATCACCGCTGACGAGCACTTAAAACCTGAAATCATCCAAACCATACCCGGAACAAAGCATCTCTCGACAAAATAGATATAAAACAAGCACATAAAATCCCATAAAATACGGTGTCATCACTCCCCCACACTTAGATTATTGCTTGTCCTCAAGCAATGCACTCTCATCCCCAAAAATAAGAAAAGAAAAATGCATGAAACCAAATCCTATATGAATGACCTAAAACTACATGAATGCAAAGCACCAGTAGAATTCCAAATATGACACCTGTCAAACCTTTTCATCAATCTCATGTACCATAATGCAAGCCAAATGGTAATCAAGCAATATACTCACACACTAGTATTCATGCAACTAACTTTAACTCACTTGATCACAACATTTAAAGTGGCAAAATAAAAGAGTTCTAACTTGTCCTCATGGGAAAACTCTCAATATACTGCTTAAGGACAATTCACACACGCTCAAATTCAACACACAACCAAGCATTACCATATGCTTGCATATCAATCAAATCTCCACCACTATAAATTCAAAATCCAATGCACAAATCATGAGGTCTTTATTAAAGTTGTAACGGGGCTAGGGACTGAAAACAAGGTAGGGAAAAGAGAAATACAAGGCTAAAATGTCAAGGAGAGTGCATGCATAATCACACCAATTATCACATAGCCACCAATAAGCATTCCAATGAAACACACCTTACGGCTCCAACTTCTATCACAACATCATAAGGATTGAAGTGCAAACAATAACATCCAAAGAAGCTTGCAAAAAAGGTTAGGAAACAAGCTACTTCTTCAAATATAAAACACTTCTGCAATATAAGCTCTCTTTTATTTCTTTGCTTTTTTTTTCAACATTCCATCTTTTTTTTTAATTTTTTTTTATTTTTAACTATAGATCTTGCAATTCACATCATAACATAATCTCGAGCCATGCTCCCTAGATACTCGCTTCTTCGCACTTCTTAAAAGTTTCATGCAACTATTCACACAATCTCTTGACAATAAGGTCAACAAAAGAGGGGTATATCGTAAGAAAAAGGTCATAGGTTTATTTTCTAGAGTTTGTCAAAGAAAGGGTCAGGCAAGAAGGGGCTCACTAGGAGGTATAAAACATGAGTCGGCTAACAAAAGTGGGTTTAGAAGGGGTTAAATCCTAGGTGCCTCAATCATTTTAGTGCACTGAACCTGAAAAGTGTGGTCACGAAATGCATGTCAAAGCAAATTCTAGAATGAAATTGGAAGTGTGGATACCACTCAAAGGAAAAATGAGCGAGTGCGCTCTTTGGATAGGTGAAATCTCACTTTTCGGTGGCTTTTTGTTACGGCTCAATTATTTTACCTCAAAAGTTCACAAACAAGTGATATAAGGTGAGTGTGTATCAACAAAAGTGTGTGCTTGCATTGATCAATTACAATTTAATTATTATTACTTCACACAAGATTTAAATGAAAAAGTTGGTAAAGTGTCATAAAAGGCATACTCGGTGCTTATGAGGTCCTAAAATGTCCTAAAATGCAATTCGAATATGAAAATGCATGAAAAACTCCCCCACACTTAAATCATAAATTGTCCCCAATGTATGTTAAAAGTGGAAGGAAGATGCAAAATGTGCAATGATATGCAACTAACATGGTATGTATGATATGAAAAAAAAGTACTAATCTAATATGAAAGAAAAGAAAAAAAATAAATTAAATGGGCTGAGAATACATTACAATTCGGACCATGGGATGGTGAAAGATAAGCCGTGAAATTCATCATGGTTTCCATATAGTCAATGGCGTCCGGGGTGGGGCGGGAGGGAAAGACACTTGAAAGCATTCTGGATTTGGTGTTGTCGTGTGCGGATGGAGTAGATGAAGGGCAGAAGGAGGGTAGCTAACATTTATTATCCAAGAAAGTATGAGAAAAATGGGTAGGACCCCACTATTTCAAAAGTAAACAAGTAGCTTTTAAAAACATGCTGAATTCCCCATTTCAGGAACGGTAGGATCCTACCGTTCTTGCTGTGAGCTTTCCAGCAACATTTCAAGTTTTTCACAAATTCTCAACTGCATAGTGGTAGGATCCTACCATTCTGCTTTTGAGCTTTCCAGATTTTTTTTTTTATAAAATTCATTGACATCTTTATTCTCCAACTAGCTCAACAAATTTCCTCCTCAATTTAAACCATCCTCAAACCATGCAAAATGGACATCAACTTCTCAACCTTCGATTCATAGCCAATTACCACACCTCCTGCAAGAAAAATAGTAGCTCCACAACAAGAATTATACCATTCTCACAACATCAAAACTAAATAAAACAAGAAGAAAAAAAAGTTATTATTTTTATTACAGTGGTTTGCCTCCCAACAAGCGCCTTTCTTTAATGTCTTTGGTTAGACATACTTACCTCGGCTATCCATTGTCAAATGGAATAGATTTTCTTTCATGATTCTTCCTTGCATACTAAGTAAGCGAGCCATCCGTCTCATCTTCAGGAAGAATCTGATGTGCCTTGGCTCTAGGCACTTTTATGAAGTATCTCCCCATGAAAATTTGAACCGGATTAGGGGTCTCCACATCCAAGTTCATTATGTAGTGATCAAGGGGGAAGACTACTTCTTTCTCGCTCGCTCGCATGTCCACAATCACCTCAACACTTTTTGGCTCCAATGGTTTCCTAGTGAACTCCTCCGGGTGACTTAGCTCTAATTTAGGCACATTATCCTCTAAATTCTCCAACACCGCGTGCATTTCTTCACCCTTTGGTTGATGAACATCTTCAACTATCTCAAGTGTCGGATAAATAATGGGACAATCATCTTCATCATCATACCATATAGAAGGAGAGGATGTTTCTAACCTTTGTTCCTTAAGCCAATCCACTTCAGTTTTCAGCTCGTCAATTTTCCCTTGCATATTCTGAACCCATGTGCTTTGCTCTTCTCTGAACTGTGAAATCTCTTGCCTAATTTCTTGTAGAAACTCTACATTAGCTTTTCGGAGCATTTGCGTTAGATTGTTAGTAAGAGATTCATTTGAACAAGGTATCAGACTTGCAAGTTCACTAGATGGCTGAGAATGTGATTCACCATAGCTCCAATCCGGATAACTCGGCTCACTGGAATAACATCTCTCCTCATATGAACTATTCACCCGGCATCCATACACATCACGATTCACCATAGGAGTTGCGTAATGGTAACCTGACATGCTTGCAAACAAAACAAGGAAAACACAACACAACACAAAAAGAAACTATATACAAAATTCTAAAAGAAATAAACCACTTAGCACCGTTCCCCGGCAACGGCGCCAAAATTTGGTGGGTCGTCAAACCACCAAAGATAAATCACCTACAACCTCTATAGCTAGTATAGTAGAAGTAGGGGTCGAACCCACAGGGAACGGTGGACTTATTTCTTCTAAAATTCGTGAAAAGAAAAGATATTTGGTATTTTATAACTATTTCCTAAGAAGAAAAGGAAAACAAAATAAAGAAAAGTTCCAGTCAATTAATCGTTTCCCCCCAATACCTATGATTGATCATCGATTCACGGATGACTCGTTAAATTATTAATAAATTGGTTATAGTTGACCACAACCGTGAATCAAAAAATCCCTCCTAAATTCGTTAATTAGGACAACCGCCACTAATTACACCCCAATTATGGCACACCCATACGACCGCCCGGAGTTTGGTGACATAACATCCTTAAAGATTTAGAGACCCAATTACTAGGTATTAACCCAACCGGCTTAATTTTAACCATAGTATTATCTATTTCCACAACAGGGAATCCTACGGGCTACGAACCGGCAGACAATGTGTTGTTTACCACTAAAAATCCAACCGGCAGACATTATTACCCATTTAACCGGCAGACATTATTACCCATTATTACCCATTTATTTATAGGCCCACACATTATTACCACACATTGTCTGCCGGTTATATTTTGGGCCTAAGCCCATTTATTTATTTAATAATCCTCATTTGATAATAATAATAATAATAATAATATTAAAGGGTCTTCTAATAACCAAAATTCGATGTGACTTAAAAGAGAAATCCACGATTGACTTTAAAATACTGTCTTTTCTTCAACATTTCGGGGTCTCGACATAGGCGACAATTAAAATTCACGGTACTTGAAATGCTGTTTTTCTCCAATCTTTCACAAAGCTTCCAAAACTGCTCTATAAGCCCGTAAATCTTCCATCACCGCTGACGAGCACTTAAAACCTGAAAATCATCCAAACCATACCCGGAACAAAGCATCTCTCGACAAAATAGATATAAAATAAGCACATAAAATCCCATAAAATACGGTGTCATCACAAATGGATAATTATCGTTTCTTTAAAGTTCTTGATGGCGGTTTCGCAACAAGTTTGGTATGTCATTATTAATTAACTTACATTTATATCACATGCATTATGTCACTGATTTTTACTTACAAAAACAAACAAGTAATAAATATTTATAAAACCGGTTTTCCTCAAGTATAAGGATCGTAATATAGAGGTTGATACCGGGTCGATCTTACGGGGAACTGGCGATTGCTAACCCTAGTTTTTGTCTAATTAAATTATGTCATGAAAACTAATCTAAACAGCGGATAAACTAAACGGAACTGAAAGTAAACTTAACTAAAACGTAAAACTGGACAGAAGATATGATCTAAAGCCAGGAAAGATACGGGTTGCGAACTACTAAACTAAAGTAATATGAAATAAAAGTAAACTACTCTAGACAATTCAAGTTTCACAGGATTAAATTCAAGTTTTAACGAGCAAACGAGCGATTGATCCACCTATCCTAACAAGTATCAATTCCTATCTCGATGATATTGCGTTTTCTAACCAAGTTGTGGTTTCACCTCGTCTAAAACATGAACCCTAATTTCTTAGGTAATTCACCTATTAATCTATATCTTTCGATCTAAGATTAACGATTTTACTAAGCGAAGGTGTAAACTTTAACCTAGCAATCTAACCTATTAACTTTCGTTATGATAGATTAAACAGCTATTCCTTATCATGGTGATCTAAGGTTTATAGAGACTTTCATCAAAATAAAACAATCATAACATGCAAGTCTTTCGATACAATTGCAATTAAACAATATAAACAATGATAAAGGAAACAACTTTAGATAAAACTCACAATATAATCGCAGAAACGGAATCAAAAAGTGTTGGATAGGCTTCACAATGCTCGTCTGATGAAGCTTAGCCTCTCAACATCCTCTGGAAACTTGCAATTGCAGAAAAATCTAACATAAAACTACCTACTTTTAATCTAGAATTTAGAGCATAAAAACTGGAATAAAAGAAGTAAAAACGCAGCCTAAAGCCGCCCCTAGGTTTAGGGTTTCGAATAATGAGTATATGGTATATCATGTCGAGAAAACAGCTGCTATATATAGAGTCTTGAGTCGGTTTCACTAAGTCGGCCGCTGGACGCCCGTCCATACTTGTGAACGCCCGTCCAGATAGATCTGGACTTGCTTCAGACGCCCGTTCATCCGACGTCCAAACTCTCTGTATCAAAATCGCACCACCGGACGCTCGTTCACTAATTCAAATGCCCGTCCACTCTGGACGGGACCTGGACGCTCGTCCAATGTGATCGAATTTTGATTTCTTGATCTTTATCTCTTTTTTTCTCTATCCCATTCCTTCATTATCTCTTTTATCATCAATTAGCTCGAACTTAATCAACTTTTGATCATCTTTTTAGCCTCAAGCATGTATCTATAACACATAAAAACATCGCAAAATGTAATAATGTCCAATTAATCATAAAATCATATTAAAAACACCAAAATTAACCAATATTGCGAATAACTCATTTAAAACCTCATTTACTCAATACTTCCGTTAAACACTCGTTTCTTATGCAATTTCATACGAATATGAGGGAAAACATCATGGAATATAGCGTTATAAATCGTATAAATTCACCCTTAACAACTCCCCCACACTTAAGCTTTTTCTCGTCCCGAGCAAAACAAAACAAGAATCAAGGCTCGGAAAAAAGAACAGACATCTCAGACAATATAGCATAGATTCAATAAATCAGAGGTTCACCACTGTGTGTGTGCAAAGCCATAGAAAACTTCCACTAAATCCAAACTTGAGAAACTCAAAGCAAAACTAGCTAATACCCCCTCGTAGACTAGCGATAAATGACACTCATAAGATGTACCCTACAAACGTGACATATCCCGAAAAAGATGATAGAAGATATCTAGGGCCTTTCTGAGATACTCAGAGGATAATCCCTACAGCATATCTATCAGTTTATACTGGGGATAAGATAGCCGATAACATAGTCTTTTATTCATTTCATAACAATTCTTTATAAGAGTTGATTTAATTACTTCACTTTAAACACACATCAGAATGAGCTGTTGCCCTGTCATAGCAGAATAGGATATTCGAGATATACCCTACCTTACTCCAATCATAAGGCAGCTTCTTCTGACTGTTGTGAGCTTTTAGTCATCATAGTGGTATAGGACATACGTGGTATACCCTCTCGCACTCAAATCATCGACCAGCTTTCGACACACCCAATTAATTCATTCAAATTCAACCTTTTCTTTTGACATTAAGTTACGTGTTACTTATCACATTCAAACCTTAGATATTCACAGTATATCATACTTTGGCTATAAATACAAACTACATAGATCTCAAGATATATACGTAGCACTAAGCACATGACTTATAAGAAAATCAGAAATCACTCGTCAAAAGGGGTATAACTTTATAAATTAGCTCATCATTCACTATGGCTCGTGAAAAATAAATCTCAGGTGAAACAACTAACTTATCAAACATATGATATATAGCTTAGATGACTATAAAAATAACGAACATCGAGTTCAATTGCCTACTCGGGACAACACAAAAACAAAAATGTCGAAAAATTTTGAAAATTCTAGCTCATTTTTGCATAGAAACATAACGAGTTAAGCAGATGTGTAGATACATATCAAATCATTCCCCTCCCCCACACTTAAAGATCAACATGTCCTCGTGTTGTGCAGAAAGTAAATAGAGAAAGAACTTAGCTGATTGAAACAGATACGCGAATCGTCGGTCAGGCCGGAGCCTACGTAGTGACAATTAAAACGTGGAACCATACAATGTAGCTCGACAAAACCGTGAAAAATATACCTGCACGACTTGACAAACACGGAAACATCTCGGGGAAAAACGGGGAATTATACCAAAATGGAAAGATATTACAAAACCGAGTATTATCAAAAAATGAAACATTAAACACATCCAAAAGTTGAAACAAAGTAGAAATGAAAGAACGAATGCCTCTTGGCTTACATGATCTGTCGGAAAGAATAAATAGTCGCTAAATGAAAAGTACACGAATCACATAATCATAAGTAGCAAGAATATACAATCATAGTGTCTAGGACAAATCAAAATCAAAAATGGAGAAATAAGATCAAGGCTGCTCCGGTGCCGCAGAATCATCAGCCGGAGGTGCTCCACCCGGAGGAGAGTCAGGCTGCTCCTCATCAGACAACGACTCAGACTCGTGAATAACATCTGCAATGGCCTACTCAATCTCGTCAGAATAATGGTAATCAATGATGCTCGGATTGAAGATTCTGTCGTCCCTCGGCTTGCGGTCCTCACTGATGCACCGGAGTATGGTCAAGATATTGTTTTGAGAAGTCCGAATATCCTCCATCCAGTTCCTTATACTGTTGGCCATACTCAACCTCATCCGGACTGAGGGAGATAAAGTAGGAAGGGAGAACCAGGCACCTGTGGTGCCCCCGACTCAGAATGGCCCGAAGACTTACCCTTTTCTCTCTTTATAGGCCTCGGGTTCTTCGGTTTATGATCCGCTCCATACTCAGGCACACCGGCATCATTACACAAACCGTGAATCAGGTGAGGGATAATCAAGCATCGCGTATAAATCTTCTGATTGATCGCTACCTCATCGTATAATGCTTGTCCCACATTCACATTCAGGCCAAATGTCAACGCATATAGCATGCCTAGATCACCAATATGGAAATGTGTCAAGTTGTTCTTCGGCAACAACCGACTCTGAATGAACCTACACTGGATTTTCCAGTCCTCTGTCCAGGTAGTCGTGACTAACTCTTTCCGGTCTCCACCCGGTCTCAATGTCCAAACCACGTCCGGGCAAATTCTCAGCCTCAACTCCTCCAAAGGATCCTGGCCCGCAGTCTGTCTATGAACAATCTCCTCCTTGTAATCCCGACCCTCAAAAGCTGCCAAGTTATACTTCCGATTAATCGCATCCGGCGAAAAAGGAACTTGCACCCCTCGAACCATAACTACTCCCCTCTCCAAGTCGGTTTCCGAGCAATTAGCGTAAAATTCTCGAACTAGGGAGCCATTGACCGGGGTAGTCGGGATAGTCATCAAGGCCTCCCATTTACGATCCTTTAACAACTTGACGAATCCCGGATCGACCTTAGCCTCCAATGTAGCTCTCTCAATCAACATGGTCCTCGAGAAATAATGTTTACTATAAGCGTCATGGGCTCTAGGATTCACGAATCTACGAGGCAAAGGCATAGGGGCTACGGTTTTCGCTTTCTTCCTAGGTTGTGCAGCCCTAGGTTCAACCGGTTCCTCTTCCCGGGTAGCATCTACAGCTTCCTCCACCCTAGTCGATGCTCCACCCCTCTGAACCCTAGGCATCCTCATCAAGGGGATATCATCGTCTGTCTCAGATCCTGAGGTTGGCTCATCCCTCAAAGTTGTCCTAGTTTGGGTGGCTCTATGGGGTTGCTCTCGAATGCTAACACCCCGGTTTGGATCAAATAAGGTGGGATCAAACTCCTTACGTTTCTTCCCGGCCTCCCTGGCCACTTCCTTACCATGCCGCTTCAATACCGCCTTCTTATGAACCATAATTCACTCCTAAACTAAACCAAAACAATCCCAATTCAAAACAAGGTACCCGTTTTAACATCCAAATCGGGATTTCAAAACAACCAAACCACAAACCACAACCATCCATTGTCAACAAACAACCCATTCATCACCCATCACAACACCACAGCACCATAACAAGGTAGAAAGAGACCACAAGACCAGAAAAAAAAACGAATTAAGGTAATATTCAAGTGAACGAGCCGACCCAAAGATCGAACTCACAAAAACGTTAATAAAATCTAGAAAAGTTGTTACTAACTTACCAAGTAAGGTGAGTAGATGCTGATCGAGATGAAAATCAGTCCAAACAACACCGATTGGGCTCACAAAATCGAATTTTTTCCTCAAATAGTCGGACTGAAGAAGGGTCCTGATTCTCCAAAAAGATGGTGTGTTGGGGAATTTGGCTTTGAAAATCGAAGAGAAGGGATCAAAAGCGGTCTATAGCACTTTGAATCGCTCGAAATGGTTTAGAATCGAAGATTTTAGGGCAAAAGGAGGGAGAAAAGTCGGTTTTTCGCGTTTGAAAAATCAGAAATGTGAGGGTTCATGGACGGAGGGGGTATATATAGGCAGAGGCTGGATGGGCGTCCAAGTAACCGGACGGGCGTCCAGGCAAAGAACACATGAACCGGACGGGCGTCCATTGTATCAGACGCTCGTCCAGACGCTCAAATCAAATACAGGATTGGAGGGAGATTGTCAGACGGGCGTCCAGGCATAGTGGACGCTCGTCCAAAAAAAATACACAGGGCAGACGGACGTCCAGACCTCTAGACGGGCATCCAATGCAGTTTCTCAACAAAATATCAAATTTTCATGCAAGTTGAATTCAAATAAGCCATTTCTCATTAAACTTAAATAAAATTTAAAAATTACAATATGAAAACTAAGAAAATACATAGAATGAAAAGAAAAATAAAAACAAAGGAAATAGTGGGTTGCCTCCCACCGAGCGCTTTTGTTTTACGTCGTGAGCTCGATGAAACAACCTAACTAACGCTAGTCATCGTAAATTTCCGACCAATCTATCACCCGGATAAGACGGCGGAGCATGTCAATCGCTGGAGGGAAATCATATTCATCCTGCAGACCCCAGTCCTCACCAGCTACATCAACACCCCGAAAATGTTCAGCTTGCAACACTAGCGCTAAATCTGTCAAAGATCGGATCATTCAGATTGTGTATGGACGCCCTAGAGCTCCTCGCAACTCCTCAGTGAAGTCTCCACCTCCCGAACAATGGGAACAATAAGAACATAGGTGACAAATTCCGATGCGGGTACTAATATCAAAGTCTCGTGCAACACTATAGTCCCTCCCGGTCAGTCATCTACAGTGATAAGTGGGATCCTCCTAAGGAAAGGTAACTCCTCTGGTAGAACTCCGAAATCCATATCTAGAAAGCACAACTAACTGACAGATATAAACAAAAGCAAAACTTAGTAAGCTAAACTTAAATACTAAAACTACAAAAGCAAAACAAAAACAACTAATATAACGATATCTAGGTTGCCCCCTAGTGGCGGTTTTGGTTAATGTCATTAGCTCGACATTGTTGAAAGTTCAGCCTGGATCAGGCCATTTGACTTTTCTGCCAGCCACTACCTCGTCTAGACTTGGGTCAGTAGTTCGGCTGCAGAAACAGCACTTAACACATGGGGTTAAATCTTTGATAGCTTCCCAAACACGTTTAAACTTCCCCATGGTCGACTTCTTCTTCTGAATTCTCAGATGACGTTTCAGCTCTTTCTTAAGCTGCTGCTCCCTTTCAAACTCTTCCATATCCCAACTACCAGCTAGAACTTCTTCAGATCGACCACTACCGTCATCCTCTGAAAACAGGTCGGGTGAAAACTCGTCAAATTCTTCGACTTTTGTAGCACCACACCCGAGGATATCGAGGAAACGAACAATCAAAGGTTTCTCTTTAGGTTCACCAATATAGTGCTTGCACCTTTGACCATTCACTCAAACGGTTGGTCACCATAACCGCAGTAGTTCTAGGGCGCCCAGGAATAATTTGGAGAATCTCAAAGGGACCGGACCATCGTGTCCTTAACTTTCCAGGAATGGATGTAGCCTGGAATTATACAGAAGAACTAGTTCCCCGACTTGAAATTCTCTCTTCTTAATCTTGGCGTCATGGAGGAGTTTCATCTTATCTTTGCTAATCCTGGTGCTCTCGTGAGGCCTGGAGTCCGAATTGGCCCAACTCATGCAATCGCGCAATGCGGTCGGTGCTTACCACAAGATCGGGAATCAAAGTTCGTAAACTTTGTAGCCCAATAAGCTCTATGCTCTAACTCGATTGGGAGATGACATGGCTTACCATAAACCATTTGATATGGAGATGTACCCATAGGAGTCTTATAGGCGGTCCTGTATGCCCATAGCACATCATCCAACTTCAAACTCCAGTCCTTTCTATGACTGTTGACCGTTTTCTCCAGGATTTTCTTAATACTCTGGTTGCTCCTTTCAACCTGACCACTAGTCATAGGATGATATGCTGTGCCAGTCTTATGACGAACACCATACTTTTCAAGGACTTTCTCTAGGGGTCGGTTGCAGAAATGCGTCCCTTCATCACTGATCAAGGCACGTGGAAATCCAAACCTCACGAAGATGTTTTTCTTTAGAAATTTCATGACCGTCTTATGATCATTGTGAGGAGTGGCTTGAGCCTCCACCCATTTAGACACGTAATCCACGCAGACAAAGATGTATTTGTTACCACAAGATGATGGGAATGGTCCCATAAAATCGATATCCCATACATCAAAGACTTCGCATTCTAGGATGGGTTTCAAAGGCATGTCAAAATGCCTTGTCAGAGTACCGGTTCTTTGGCATCTATCACAAGCTGTACAGAAAGCTTATGCGTCCTTAAAGATCGTGGGCCATTAGAAACCGGATTGGAATATCTTAGCAACGGTTTTCCACGGACCAAAGTGACCTCCGGTGGGTCCACTGTGGCATTGCTCAATAATATCTCGTTGCTCAGATTCTGGAACACATCTCCTAACAGACCATCTTTACAGATCTTAAAAAGATAAGGTTCATCCCAAACGAAAGATTTCAAATCGTAGAAGAACTTTTTCTTCTCCCGATAAGACATTTCGGATCAAGATATCGGGCATGAAGGTAATTTACAATGGAAGAATACCATGGAACATCTGGAGCGCAGCCATCGATAAGCATAATGTTTTCTAGAGGAAAGTAAAGATCTATATCATCTGGATCATCCTTTTCCTCATTCAACATTCTAGAAACATGATCCGCCACGACGTTTTCACTGCCCTTTTTGTCTTTAATCTGGACATCAAACTCTTGTAGGGTCAGTATCCAACGTAGTAGGCGCGGTTTAGCCTCTTTCTTAGTCATCAGATAACGCATAAGCGGCGTGATCACCCACACAACCACTTGAGCTCCTAACAAGTAACTACGAAACTTGTCCATAGCAAAGACTACGGCCAATAATTCCTTTTCAGTAGTAGTATAGTTAACTTGAGAAGGATTCAATGTGTGTGATGGCGTAATAGATTGGTGGAATTTCCCATTGATCTTTTGGCCTAAAACAGCGCCAACTGCATAGTTTGATGCGTCGCACATAAGCTCAAAAGGTAGATTCGATCAAAGCGATATAAGAATTGGAGCGAGAGATTAAACGGTCCTTGCTTGTCAAACGCTTGCTTGCAATCGTCATCAAAATTGAACTCAACGTCTTCCTTAAGTAAAGTAGATGGGGGCTTGGCCATCTTGGAGAAGTCTTGAATGAATCGTCTCAGAAACCGACATGTCCAAGAAAGCGTCTCACTTCACGCACATTCTTGGGATAACTCATCTTCTCGATAGCTTCTACTTTTGCCTGTCAACTTCTATACCTTTGGCGGAGATTTTGTGGCCAAGAACTATTCCTCATCAACCATGAAATGGCATTTTTCCCAATTGAGTACTAAGTTCTTTTCACACATCCGGATAACACTTGATCTAGGTTGTCAAGACAAATCGTCAAAAGATCGACCAAAGACCGAAAAATCGATCCATAAATATTTCCATACACTTTTCTACTAGCCCGTCAAAGATAGCCGGCATACATCTTTGAAAAGTGGTTGGGGCATTGAAGAGACCAAATGGCATTCGCTCAGAGGCGAATGTACCATGCGGCGGTGAAAGTGGTCTTTTCTTGGTCGAATTTGGATCAATGGGTATTTGGAAATATCCCGAATATCCATCCGTAGCAAAGCGAGAGAATCGTGCCCGCCAGACGCTCAAGCATCCGGTCAATGAATGGAAGGGAAAGTGATCCTTCATGGTTACCTCATTGAGCTTTCGATAATCGATCAGCACTCAGAACCGGTGACAAGTCTCAGCGCTATTTCCTCTCCCTTCTCATTTTTCTCAATTGTAATTCCACCTTTCTTGGGAACTACCTGAGTTGGGGAAACCCATTCACTATCAGCGATGGCATAAATGATTCCCATGTCCAGAAGTTTGATGATTTCCTTCTTAACTACTTCTTGCATATGAGGGTTGAGCCTCCTCTGGGGCTGTCTAACACATTTCGCACCCTCATTTGTCTTGATCTTGTGCATACAGATGTCGGGAGATATCCCTCTGATATCTCCTACTTGTCATCCAAAAGCTCTTTCATTCTTTTTCAAGACGTTGATTAACTTCATTTCCTCTAAACGAGACAGCTTGGCAGATATAATCAAAGGAAGCTTGTCACCTTCTCGTAGAAACACATACTTAAGATGTTTAGGCAACGGCTTCAACACCAAATCTGCAGGGGGGTCTTCTAAACTAGATTTGAGCTCTCCACCTTTCAACTCAACATCGCTGAGTTTACTTAGCGGTCCCACTGCCAAAGCTTCTCCTCTCAACAATTCGTCCTCAAAATCAGCTTCTAACTGCTCTAGACTTACCACACCATGATTATTCAAATTATCAACCAGTCGCTCATACTCCGTTGCAACAGCCATGACTTGCTTTTCCATGTGGTCATTAAAGTCATCAGACATATCTTCAATAGACAAGCCGGTTGGAGGACCAGAAGGTACTTGAATGGATCTGAGACATTATAGCTCACTTCCTGTTTGCCAACACGTATCGTCACTCACCCACCATCGCAGTCGATGAGGGCTCTGGCTGTAGACAGAAAAGGTCTTCCAAGTATCAGGGGGACATTTTCATCCTTTTCAATGTCTAGGACATACCAGTCAACGGGAAAGGTAAACCTGTCGATTTGAACTAGTATGTCTTTTAAGATTCCCGCTGCTTTCTTAGAAGATCTATCAGTGAATTGCAGATTCATGGTCGTGGGTTCTAGAAGATCAATTAAACCCAGCTGTTTGCATACAGACATTGGCATGAGGCTTATAGATGCACCCAGGTCACACAAAGAGTTAGGGAAGACCAAGCCTCCCATTAACACTGTAAGCACGAACTTAACAGGGTCACCTCTCTTGGTTGGTAAGTTTTCGTAGTTGATCATTGAACAATCCTCACCAATCAGCCTCTCCATGTCTGACAATTTCCTCTTTGAAGAAACAACATCCTTGATTAATTTTGTATACTTAGGCATTTCAACCAAGACCTCAGATAATGGAAGATTTACCTGAGTATTTTTCAACAGATTAAGCACTTTTTCATACTTCTTATCTTCACTCAAAGGGATGTTGCTCTTTCTTGGTGGAAATGGAAGCTTTTTCAGACCATTCTCAGAAAAGATTTTCTTCGAAGATGCACTGACAGCTTTGTCTTCCAGATCCTTCCACCTGACGGCTTTTTCAATCTTTTTATTAGTCGTGGGTCACCTCTCCGACTTCCACTAGATTCTTCATCCTCAGGATCACCACCGAGGACTTCCATTTTTTCACCTCTCAGGATCAGCCACCGAGTATTCTCTTTGGCCAAGGAGTGTAGGTGCTCGGCTTCCCTCCCGCCTTATCAATGGCGAGAGGGGCTAGTGGTTTCCGGTGGGAAGGACCACTCACTTGAGTACCACTTAAATTCATTGCACCGGCCTCCTCTCTACCGTATGGAATTGAAGGCACGAGGTCAAGACATGGGCCTTTGTTCAAATCGGTCCGAGCAACTTGACCACCCTTGGATTTTTCTCGGTGGCTGGGCAATTGCCCTGGGGTCTAGAAGCTAACTGCTCACCTGGTTGTCTGATTTGCCTCTCAAGGTTCTTATTTGTAGTCATCGGTTGGATACTTTTATTTTGCTCCTCCAACTTAGCTTCAAGATTGTTAGATTGGGAGGGGCCTTGAGTGTTTTGGAAATTTTGAGCATATGGCTGGCTGGGCCGACTTTGAAATTGAGAATTTGAATTGGAAGGCCAATTCTGATTGAATCTCTGAGTAGGATTGGAAAAATTTGAGTTTTGGTTCTGATTAAAACCAGGGTTTCTATTGAAATTTTGATTCGAATTAAAATTCGAATTAGGATTGAAACTGGAAGATTGATTAAACCCGTGGTTTTGGAAATTATTCTGGCTAGACACTTGATTATACCTTTGGTTGTTCTGGCCATAGAATGCATTCACTTCAGCATTCTGTCCGTTCATAGGACAGAATCTAAATGTGTGCCCCACCTCGTCACAAATCTGACATGTGACTTGATTATACTGTCCAAAATCATGAACAACATTCACTTGATAAGGTGCGGGGATTGAATTGACACCGCCATTCATATGGCCACCGACAAAGAAGCTGCAATACGTGAAACTGAGGGTTCTGTGGAAAAGAAGAAGTTTGATTTATCGGATTTGAAACTTGAGATGCCGCCATCTGCTTCTGCAGCATGGCGATCAAACTTTGCATGTTTACTTCCTCAACCTTAGGAGGAGGAGGAGGTGCTTGAATTGCTTGATAAGAGGGCGCGAGTTGTACTTTGCAATGTCCTCAAACAAAGGCCCATCCCTAATCAAAGCGCTTTTTCTTAAACGCCCCACCAGATGAACTATTGACCATGCCTTTTGTAAGCTCGGTCAATCCACTAAAGAAGGTGTTGACTTGCCTTTGCAGTGGCAAGCCATGGTGGGGACACTTTCTAAGCAGAGCTTTGAATCTTTTCCAACAATCGAAGAAGGATTCATTCTCTTTCGGTAGAAAGTGAAAATCTTTTAAACAACCAATGTTTTTGAAGGTGGGAAATATTGACTCAAGAACTCCTTTTCAAGTTCGGCCCAGGTGGTAATCGATTCAGAGGGGAGAGAAGTATACCACTCCTTCGCTTCTCCCTTTAGAGAAAATGGAAAGAGTTTCAGTTTGATGGCATCCTCACTTACTCCTTGGATGCGTGTGGTGCCGCATATCTCCAAGAATGTATGCAAGTGAGTGTGGGGATTCTCTGACTGGTAGCCGTGGAAAATAGATGCATGCTGCATCATCTGAATAAGTCCCGGCCTTAGCTCGAAGGTCTGTGCAGTGATGGCTGACAATAGCCGGGTTGACTGTGACTGCGCCAAGCATGGTGTAGTCTGCCAACGTACGTCTATCATTAGCAGCCATTATTACAAAATCAGTGATTTCCTTGGCTAGCTGCTCCTCAAGATCTCGCTCGGCTCTATCTGCCAGAACCGCAGAACGGAAAATCCGCATGTTTGGCCGGACTATGGTCCGCTCCAAGTCAGGGGTATACAGTAGTGGTCCCTTCTGACTTCGAGTTTGCATAAACCGAACCAAAATCAGGTAGTTGAAACCTAAAGACTAAGGATTTAAAAACCTAAACTAAAAATTAAAGCCTAAGAAGAGAAAAAGAAAAGAAAAAAAATAGTTAAGACAGAAAACAGACGGACGCCCGAAACACTGGACGGGCGCCTGGTCTGAATTGAACTTCAGACGGGCGTCTGGAAGTCCAAACGCTCGTCCGATAGGTTGAAGAAGTGGACGGACGTCCAAATTGGATGGACGTTCGTTCAACAGGTTAAAAACGGTTCAGAGTTGAAGAATTTAGAATGCACGGGCGCCCATTTGGTCAGACGCCCGTTTGGAAGCGAAAAACGGCGAGAATGGAGAAAACAAGCAGGAAAAAGAAAAACAGAAAGACGGAAAGACAGAAAGAAAAAGGAGAAGAAAACTAATCACAAGAGAGAGAAGAACCTTAAACCCTAAACTAAAACCCTAATTACCTAAACCTAAACAATTATCAACTAAAAACAGGAATTAAAACGAAATATAAACAAGAAAAACGAAAAACAAAAACTAGTCAACCGTCTGGTTCCCCGGCAACGGCGCCAAAGACTTGTCACGGATTTTTACTAACAAAAACAAACAAGTAATAAATATTTATAAATCCGGTTTTCCTCAAGTATAAGGATCGTAATATAGAGGTTGATACCGGGTCGATCTTACGGGGAACTGGCGATTGCTAACCCTAGTTTTTGTCTAATTAAATTATGTCACGAAAACTAATCTAAACAGCGGATAAACTAAACAGAACTGAAAGTAAACTTAACTAAAACGAAAGCGGATGAGAAGATATGATCTAAAGCCGGAAAGATACGGGTTGCGAACTACTCAACTAAAGTAATATGAAATAAAAGTAAACTACTCTAGACAATTCAAGTTTCACGGGATTAAATTCAAGTTTTAACGAGCAAACGAGCGATTGATCCACCTATCCTAACAAGTATCAATTCCTATCTCGATTATATTGCGTTTTCTAACCAAGTTGTGGTTTCACCTCATCTAAAACATGAACCCTAATTTCTTAGGTAATTCACCTATTAATCTATATCTTTCGATCTAAGATTAACGTTTTACTAAGCGAAGGTGTAAACTTTAACCTAGCAATCTAACCTATTAACTTTCGTTATGATAGATTAAACAGCTATTCCTTATCATGGTGATCTAAGGTTTATAGAGACTTTCATCAACATAAAACAATCATAACATGCAAGTCTTTCGATACAATTGCAATTAAACAATATAAACAATGATAAAGGAAACAACTTTAGATAAAACTCACAATATAATCGCAGAAACGGAATCAAAACGTGTTGGATAGGCTTCACAATGCTCGTCTGATGAAGCTTAGCCTCTCAACATCCTCTGGAAACTTGCAATTGCAGAAAAATCTAACATAAAACTACCTACTTTTAATCTAGAATTTAGAGCATAAAAACTGGAATAAAAGAAGTAAAAACGCAGCCTAAAGCCGCCCCTAGGTTTAGGGTTTCGAATAATGAGTATATGGTGTATCATATGTGGAGAAAACAGCTGCTATATATAGAGTCTTGAGTCGGTTTCACTAAGTCGGCCGCTGGACGCCCGTCCATACTTGTGAACGCCCGTCCAGATAGATCTGGACTTGCTTCAGACACCCGTTCATCCAACGTCCAAACTCTCTGTATCAAAATCGAACCACCGGACGCTCGTTCACTAAATCAAACGCCCGTCCACTCTGGACGGGACCTGGACGCTCGTCCAATGTGATCGAATTTTGATTTCTTGATCTTTATCTCTTTTTTTCTCTATCCCATTCCTTCATTTCCTCTTTTATCATCAATTAGCTCGAAATTAAATCAACTTTTGATCATCTTTTTAGCCTCAAGCATGTATCTATAACACATAAAAACATCGCAAAATGTAATAATGTCCAATTAATCATAAAATCTTATTAAAAACACCAAAATTAACCAATATTGCGAATAACTCATTTAAAACCTCATTTACTCAATACTTCCGTTAAACACTCGTTTCTTATAAAATTTCATACGAATATGATGACGGTCGATTTGTACCCATGATTCTACAATCTTTACCCTTGATTTTGATGTAAAATAACCTTAAGAGAGTGATAATAAGTCGTTAAGTGTCTAATTTAGATATACCCCGTGTTACGATTTATTATTATGCATTTCGATAATTTATCAAGTATTTGGTATTACAAACTATGTTTTTGTATGATAAATACAGTGAGCATTATGGACGGACTACGGAGAAGGAATTAAAGATCCCGGACAATGCAGAGCCCAAAGAGAGATAGAAGACGGAGCCCGTAGCGTTGAAGGCTCGGTCGACCGAGCCCAACTATTCGGTCGACCGAGTGGACTTAAAAGCCCATGAGTCCAAAGACACTACTTAAGTCGGTTAGGGTTTAGGGAATCGATCCTTAGTCGGTTTCTAAGTCGGTTTTGAGCTCTATATAAACACATTGTCATTAGTATTATTTATTCATTCATACATTGATTCAATCATTCAAAAAGAGCACAATAAATTGAGAGATTTTCAGCAGTTTAATGCAACAATGTAAGCCTCTTAATCTTCATGTTTTATTTTCAAGTAATTAATTCTTCCAATTACGTTCTTATCGCTTGAATTAATTAAACATAGCTAGATGATGTTATTCTCGGCTATGACGTTAGGTGGTGGTGACACCTTGTCAATGAGGATCCCATGACCTACGCCATAATCTAGATTTATTCATGACTCTATTTGATTTAATTAATGTGTATCTATGATAGTTTATATAAGTGATGTATGAATTGTTGTTTAATCTGCTCAGATAAGGAAACACCGAGAGATTATTTCTAGGATGTAGTTAGGGTTGAATTCGTCCGGGTGACCGAAAGCAAATTCGCTCGGTCGATCGAGCCCCTTTACTCGGTCGACCGAGCCCTAATTTTGTCGGGCTAAGTCCCCGCCACGCCTTTATGGTGGGTCTAACCTAGTTGAATTTACTTTCAAGTAGGTATGGCTACGGCCACGCCGCCGCGAGTTTTTCATTAGCGTGTTATTAGGAAATACCAATATAAGACGCCTAGTTCGGCTCACGAACGATCTTTCGGGACTTTCAAAGAAGATCTAGATTAGTTTTGTATTAGGAATTGTCGACACCTAGTCATACGTAAATCGTAGATTAACAAGAGACTATACCAAGTAATTGTTAATAGGACGAGGCTTGAGCGATCGCTTAGGAAGCACGCCTAACCATAGGAATGTTGCCTAAGCGAGGTGTACGGTTAATATCGGCATCCTTAGAATAATGAGCGTGTGAGTTATATGAGATGGAAACCCAAAAGGTGAAGTCACGTAACAATACCACACGTTGATCTAAGAACCTAACCGGTGCTAAGTCAAGTTAAGGGGATGACTCCGTAGCCAATTAAATATGAATACAATTGTGATTGATGCTTAATGAGTTAGGTTATCTTATATAAGTTGTCTTGGTCCAAACGATAACGTTGGTAATTGGAAGGTTAATTACGCTTGTGTATTTTAAGTTTGAGTTTGCTTTTCTTATTTTGCTTTTTATGTTGGTCTTAGATCGTCTGTCAATAACGAATTAGGTGAATTAATTATTTAAACCTAGGGTCCACATTTTGATTCCTCGAGGACCGACCTTGATTCACCATCGCTATGCTATGATGTACCTAGTGCTATTGCTAGTATTTGGTGGTCAAGTAAAATAAATTTATAACCTGATCGCACCGCAATCAAGTTTTTGGCGCCGTTGCCGGGGAATCAATGGCCCAATGATTGTTTAAATAATTATTTTTATCTACTTCGTTCTTTCTTTATTGTTTTTAGTTGAATTCTTTATTTTTATTTTGACGAATTATCTCGTATTTGTATGTCGTGTTAAAGGATTAAAGCAGAATGGGGAAGATATTCGCTGGTCGATCGAACGTATTCACTCGGTCGACCGAGCCTTTTCCACTTTAATTTTATATACAAAGGTCGTTTCCCAAGTGTTCTCGCTTTCCCCCTGCTTGTAGGTTGTAAGTTTGACAACAAAGATGAGCAATCATACTGTTTGTCAATTTACTAATTGTTTATTGTTTTTCAAATATTGCAGATAATTCGAAGTAAATCACTCACTTAACCTGCTCAAGATCAGCAAAATGTCATCAACTGATTTTCTCGAAGCCAAAGAAGAAGTTAAGGTTTTACGAACCAAAACTACACCTAAAAAGCCGTTAACACCAAAGCTCATGGAAAGGATAGAAAAGATGAAAGCAAAAATCCGAGAGGCAAGGAAATCGAGGGAGGCTAAAGAAGCCTATTGGCAAAGAGGTATGTCTATTTTGAATCCAGAGGAAATTTCTTCGGATTCCGATTCAGCTTTAGATTATGATGATTACATGTCCGAGATAGAATATGAGTCGAGGGTAGCCGCAGCTATGGAGAGCCCTATTGTCATCTGTTCTAGAGATGAAATATTAATTAAAGACGAGTCTCGACTGATGCAAAAGTTAGCAGACCCAGGAGCTTTTATGGTTGGAGTAACCCTAGAACAAACCCACTTAGGTTTAGCCTTGATTGATTCCGGTTCGAGCCTTAATATCTTTCCTAAAAGCCTTTGTGATAGGAATTTCATTTTAACACCCACTAACACCCCACCCAAGTTAGATTAGCGGATGGAACTAGGACAATCATGACCCGAGACCGAACAACATGATTATTGGTATTGGGCAATTACGGTTTAAGATAGACATAGTGGTAATGGAAATCGAGGAACATCCCGAATGCCCAATCATTTTGGGTAGATCGTTTATCAACACCGCTAGAGCCTTCATACGGATGACCGGATATGAGATAGTATTGTTTGACGCCAAGGGTTCGAGTGTTATGGGATAACAAACCAAATTTCCCTGCACTGTAAGTGTGAATGTGTTAGAAGTAGTTGGTTCGGAGAAGCTTGATGCCATTCAAAGTTTAGGAAAGGATGTCTGATGATAATGTCGATGATAAAGATGAGAAGGAAGTCCTTACTATTCTAAGTCGGAATAGGTCACCACCGCGCACCACCGACCAATATTGAAGTCGTAGACCTACCTAAGGATAGGAGGACCAGAGCGAAGAAACAAACTAGGAGGGTTCGTAACAAAAGCTCATCGAAATCAGAGTGAATCCAAAAGTCGGCGCTATGTCTGGATGGTCAATTCGGGTGTCTTTTCATTGGACTAAATTCCAAAGGAAGGGCACTCGTAGAAAAGGACGGTAAAACTTTTTCGTGAAAGTCGGCCGGGGTGAAAACTGGCAAGTCAAGTGGCAAGTGTTTAGGAGTGAAGATTTTGGAAGTCAAGTTTATAGACTCAAAAATTTAGAATTCATTTCATTTCATTTTATTTTATTTTATTTCATTTTTATTTTTAGTATGAATAAAAGTAACGTAGAATGACGAGAGCCTTTTTTATTTTTGCCGTGTTCAAATGACCATTAGGTTACGGATGTGCAAAAAGTTATTTTACTCAAATCATTTTAACGTGAAGTAGAGTAGGAAGAGAAATCATTATAAAATGTATTGATGATGAGAATTTGGTGAAAAGATGCTTAGTTTCAAATTTGTCTTATTTGGAAAAAGTGATGATTTATATGTTAATGGATTGTGGTTGGATTATTCGATTTTTGAGGTAAGGATTTTTCAAATTGTGACATAATAATTTTGATAGACTTATGTGTTCTAGCTTGAAAATTTCGTGTGTATCAAATTTAGGAGGTCAACTATCATTTATTTTTACACATCCCCATTTTTCATTTCCCAATCCACCTTTTCATTTTCCCCATTAATTTATTCCTCCAACAAAACCATTCCACTCCTCAATCCTTGCCTTTCTATCTCCACCAATCACCTTCCACCATTTCCAATCCTTTCACTTTCCACATCTTTCTATTTAAACCTCCTTTTTCTCTTCATCATTTCTACACCACAAAATCTTCATCTTCTCCAAATCCCCAATTTTCTTCTTCTCCATCCATTCTCATTTCCAATCTTTCTAATACTTCCATCCACCCAAGATTGGGGATAGTAATTTAAATGATCCCTCCAATATCACAAGTTGTGATTGTTCATATCTCTCAAGGATTATCCAACCCAGTTGTCACAGGGGAGACTCGAACCTCAACAGCAGAGCTTCATCGCCTCGGTCGATCGAACCTTCCTCGCCGGGTCAACCGAGGCCATTCTCTCGGTCGACCGAGAGCTTACATCTTCTTTGCATCTCTATCGGTGTTGCTCGCTCGGCTTTTTCAATTATGCCACCAAGACGGCGATCCTCTCGCATAGTTTGAAGCGAATCAATGATGCCATACCCTTGATCAACGGGTACCGCAATTCGCCAGCCAAGAGGTATTTTCGGTTTATCGGAATTTCTTCAACAATTCGCCGTACACCGGCTCGGGATTAGATTTGACCAACTCGTGGTCAAGAGTCGTTCGATCTAGTGGAGTATTATCGATGGCAAGAGGTTGTTGCGCCACCTGGCCAAGTTAATGTCGATCGGGTAAGAGAGTTTTATTCTTATTTACGCGCTCACCCACACACCTAATTTAGTCCAGGTTCGTGGCAAATCCATTGTCATTACTCCGGGACTCTTAATAATTATTATGGTCTCGATACTCGGAGGAGGAGCCAGAGTACACAGTGACGTTTGATGAGTCTGATGCATGGTTGGAGGAGGTTGGTGCCCATCTCGGGATAGCATGGACAATAGGGGAAGTTGCTCGCACTTTTGAGGAGCCATACTTTAGGCGGTGGGAAGATAGTGCTACATAGGCTTATCCATTCTAACATTATTCCGACAAGCATGTGTCTACAGCTTTATTATGCACATGCTACGCCGATGTATTGGTTGAGCAGAGGATGGCTGTTAATATTGGGGCACCGATGCGTTCGAGATGATCGCCGATGCCCGCAAGCCCCAGACACATGTTGCCTTATGGTTCATTGATCACTTCATTATGTGAGGCAAATTGAGTGCCCAGTGCTAGCGGTGACTCTTATGTTAGGCCCATGCCTATCCTATCTTTGGATTCTGTTGCACCACCTCTTGTGCAACCTGATGATGACGGTCCAGGTGATGACGATGCGCAATTCCAAGATTTTCCTGGAGCAAATCCCAATGTTTTTCCATTAGATTTCGTTGATCCGAATGATATACCTTCGGACTAAGCATCTGTGTTAATCTATTAATTTTCTCTTTATCAATGTGTTTTTATTTTTGATTTCGGTGTACCAATAAGTTAAGCAGTGTTGTATGGAGTTCGTTTTGAATTTCCCTAATGAATAAAATTTGTCTTATTTAATGTGTTGGATATTTGTGCATTATTTTCACTATAATCATTAAGTATGGGCTTAAATATGTTTAAGGCTATTATTATAATTATTATACCATTTGATATGATTATATTTTTCTGGACTAACCTCGTAACGATTTCCAAGTTTTTGTTAAAGATTTTTGTTGCAGAGGTTGCATTTTATTTGCGCTTGGTAAATCGTATTTCTCACAAAATTCTCCGGAGTTCATCAAGACTTGTTCAACTCCCGCACTTATTCCAGAGCTAAGTTCCTTGTTCTATTTTTTTATACATTGAGGACAATGCATAGTTTAAGTCGGGGTATGAGTCACTTAGCTCATTTAGCATACTTGAATAAGTTTGTATATTAAATAATGAGTTTAAATTTTTTTACATTACAATCACACTTATCTTTTGTGAATTCCCTAATTTTGTATTTAATAAGGTAGGAACCATATTTCGTTAGTACGTGGTCATGTTATACTCTTGCGATATAATTTCAAGAAGTTTAAAGATATTCATATTATAAGTGGCTAGTAGTTATTTATTATTCGATTACTCAAAATATGAATCAACTTTTACCACGCTTATCAAAAATGGAAATATATGTGTACATTGCATAGATAATGGGTTGTGCCTCGCTTAGTAATCAATACTTATCGTCCGATGTATTCTTAATTTTCTAGCTACAAAAGCGAGAATAATAAGCTTGAGATATATCTATGTTTTGCCAATGAGCTAAACACTGGCTTGTAGTCAATTACCAAAGTAGCCTTGCGCTTGTGGTAATATTCATTGCTATATGTGATCTAAGATAGGGGATACTTTAAAAAGTTTTCTTCCTTGAGATTTGTAGTATTTGAAAATGTGAAGAATTGAAAATTCAACTCTTAAGAGGCTTTGAGTAGTACTCGGTCTCCAAGTCCAAAACCGTATAGATATATTCTTGCTTATTGTTCTAGTGCTTTACCCATTGCGAGGCTTAAGCAGAGGAATGTCGATGATGGTGGGATTTGAGAATTCAAAGTTGGCATAACCATTAATCATGCCACATTTATAAAACCAATGCATGTGCACACATCACTGATTCATACCGAGTAGTGAATAATGGATACCTTATTAGCATATATAGTATGAGTTGATTCGGTTTCTTGTGTGAGTATGGTGTGACCACGGAAAATGATCATATGGGGAATAACTTGTTAATACTTTAATCGGGACGATCAAAAGCTAAGTGGGAAGCGATTGATGACGGTCGATTTGTACCCATTATTATGCAATCTTTACCCTTGATATTGATGTGAAATAACCTTAAAAGAGTGATAATAAGTCATTAAGTGCCCAATTTAGATATACCCCGTGTTATGATTTATTATTATGCATTTCGGTAATTTATCAAGTATTTGGTATTACAAACTATGTTTTTGTATGATAAATACAAATGAGCATTATGGGACGGACTACGGAGAAGGAATTAAAGATCCGTGACAATGCAGAGCCCAAAGAAGATAGAAGACGAGTCCGTATAGGAAGGCTCGATCGACCGAGCCTAGCTATTCGGTCGACCGAGTGGACTTAAAAGCCCAACAGGGTCCAGCACACTACTTAAGTCGGTTAGGGTTTAGGGAATCCGATCCTTAGTCGGTTTCTAAGTCGGTTTTGAGCTCTATATAAACACATTGTCATTAGTATTATTTATTCATTCATACATTGATTTAATCATTGATAAAAGAGCACTACAAATTGAGAGTTTTTCAGCAAGTTAGGGCTGCAACAATGTAAGCCCTTAATCTTCATGTTTTATTTTTAAGTAATTAATTCTTCCAATTACGTTTTATCGCTTGAATTAATTAAACATAGCTAGATGATGTGATTCTTGGCTATGACGTTAGGTGGTGGTGACACCTTGTCAATGAGGATCCCATGACCTACGCCATAATCTAGATTTATTCATGACTCTATTAGATTTAATTAATGTGTATCTATGATAGTTTATATAAGTGATGTATGAGTTGTCGTTTAATCTGCTCGTATAAGGAAACACCGAGAGGTTATTTCTAGGATGTAGTTAGGGTTGAATTCGTCAAGGTGACCAAACCAAAGTCGCTCGGGTCGACCGAACCATCGCACTCGGTCGATCGAGCCCTAATTTCGTCCGTTAAGTCCGCCTTGCGTCTTTATGGTGGGTCTAACCTAGTTGAATTTACTTTCAAGAGGTATGGCTACGGCCACGCCGCTCGTCGTTTTTCATAAGCGTATTATTAGGAAATACCAATATAAGACGTCTAGTTCGGCTCACGAACGATCTTTCGGGACTTTCAGCAAGATCTAGATTAGTTTTGTATTAGGGAATTGTCGACACCTAGTCATACGTAAATCATAGATTAACAAGAGACTTACCAAGTAATTGTTAATAGGACGAGGGCTTGAGCGATCGTTTAGGAAGTACGCCTAACCATAGGAATGTTGCCTAAGCGAGGTGTACGGTTAATATCGGCATCCTTAGAATAATGAGCGTGTGAGTTATATGAGATGGATACCCAAAAGGTGAAGTCACGTAACAATACCCACGTTGATCTAGTAACCTACCCGGTGCTAAGTCAAGTTAAAGGGATGACTCCCGTAGCCAATTAAATATGAATACAAGCCAGATTGATGATTAATGAGTTAGGTTATCTTATATAAGTTGTCTTGGTCCAAACGATAACGTTGGTAATTGGAAGGTTAATTACGTTTGTGTCTTTTAAGTTTGAGTTTGTTTTTCTTATTTTGTTTTTTTATGTTGGTCTTAGATCATGTCAATAATGAATTAGGTGAATTAATTATTTAAACCTAGGGTCCACATTTTGATTCCCTGAGGGATCGACCTTGATTCACCATCGCTATGCTATGATGTACCTAGTGCTATTGCTAGTATTTGGTGGTCAAGTAAAATAAATTTATAACCTGATCAGACCGCAATCATCAATCCACTGAAGAATGTATTGACTTGCCTTTCCAGTGGCAAGCCTTGGTGGGGACACTTTCTAAGAAGAGACTTGAATCTCTTCCAACATTCGAAGAAAGATTCATTCTCTTTCTGATAGAAAGTGAATATTTCGTTTAAACACTGGGCCGTCTTTGAAGGTGGAAAATATTGACTCAAGAACTCCTTTTCGAGTTCTGCCCAGGTGGTGATAGATTCAGAAGGGAGAGAGGTGTACCACTCTTTAGCCTCTCCCTTCAAAGAAAATGGGAAAAGTTTCAGCTTGATAGCATCCTCACTTACTCCTTGGATGTGTGTAGTACCGCATATCTCTTGGAATGTATGTAAGTGGGTATGTGGATTCTCTGATTCATAACCATGAAAAATAGATGCATGCTGCATCATCTGAATAAGTCCCGGTTTTAACTCAAAGGTTTGTGCAGTAATGGCTGGAATAACAATAGCCGGGTTGACTTTGACTTCGCCTGGCATGGCGTAGTCTGCCAGTGTACGTCTATTATTAGCGGCCATTATCACAAAATCAGTGATTTCTCTTGCTAGTTGTTCTTCAAGATCTCGCTTGGCTCTGTCTACCAGAACCGTAGAACGGAAAATCTGCCTGTTTGGCCGGACTACGGTTCACTCGGTCGTGGTGTATAATAACGGTCCCTTTTGACTCCGAGTTTGCATAAACCGGACCAAAAACAAGTGGTTGAAACCTAAAAACTAAGAAATTGAAAGCCTAAACTAAAAATTGAAAACCTAAGGAAAGAAAAAGAAAAAGAAATAGTTAAGACAGGGAAGCGCACGGACGCCCGAAAAGCGGACGGGCGCGTGCGCTTAAGTCGAGCTAGAGGCGGGCGCCTGGTAGTTCAAGCGTTAAATCGACTAGTGAAGAACTATATGCACGCCCAAATTAGATGGACGCCGTCCGACAAGCTAAATATGATTCAGAGTCCAGAAGTTTAGAATGCACGGGCGCCCTTTGTTATAGACGCCCGCTCGAAGCGAAACGAAGCAGAAAAAACGAATAGAAAATCTAATCACAAGAGAACTATAAAAGAAGATCTTAAACCCTATCTAAAACCCTAATTAACTAATTACCTAAATGATTATAAACTAAAAGCAGAATTTAAAAATAAAAGCAGGAAAACACAAAAACAAGCGGAAAAACGAAAAAACAAAAACTAGACAACCGTCCGGTTCCCGGCAACGGCGCGCCAAAACTTGTCACGGATTTTATTAATACAAAATAAACAAGTAATAAAACCGGTTAACCTCAAGTGCAAGGATCGTAGTAAAGAGGCTATGCCGGGTCGATCTTACGGGAACTAGACAGATTTGTTAATCCTAGCTTTTGTTTTAACTAATTATGTCACGAAACTAAACTAAACAAAGTGGACTAATCTAAACAAAGATTGCAGAAAATAAAACTAGACAGAGGAGATTATCCAATGCTAGGAAAATACGGGTAATGAGACTTATTAACTAAACTAAACTAATTGCAAAAAGGAAATTAACTAAGCAAAGCAAGACTCGAGTTGCAAGGATTTAGAATCAAATTATAAAAGGCAAACGAGGATTGATCCACCTATCAACATGTATTGATCTCTATCTCGATTATATGTGGTATTTATCTAGGTTGTGATTCACCTTACCTAAACATGAACCCTAATTCCTTAGGTAATTCATCTATTAACCTAGTATCTTCCAATGCTAGATTAACGCGTTTTAAGATCGAAGGTGTCAACTTTTACGTTTAAATCTAGTGATTAGACTTATTAACTTCCGTTATTATAAATCTAAGGACTATTCTTATCTACGGTGATCTAAAGGTTTATCATGACTTCCATCAAACATAAACACATATCATACATGCAAATCTTCCGATGTAAACGCAATTAGACGAGATAAAACATAAATAAGAAACAACCTTAAATAAATAACTCACAGTATAATCGAAATACAGAAATCAATCCAAGTTGATGGCTTCACAATTCTCGTTTGATTGAAGCTTTAGCTCCTGGACATCCTCAAAGAATACAGTTTTTTGAGTAAAAAGAACATCAAAGCCGCTTCTAACCTAATCTAATTTAAAGTTGCATAAAAGTGAAAGAAAAAGAAGTAAAAACGCAGCCTTAGCCGCCCCTAGGGTTTAGGGTTTGTATGATGTCGAATTGTTGTTCCTAATGTGTGAAAATAGCCTTGTATTTATAAGCAACAAAGTCGGTTCCTCTAAGTCGGTTTCATGGATGAGCGTTCGTTCTGGTGGACGAGCGTTCACTTTCTTGAACTCTCTTCATATGCTCGCCCAAAGAGCGCTCAAACTCTCGATCTCTTTTTGACATCTTGGGCGCTGCGTTCAATATTGCAGACGCCCGCTTGACCTGGACGGAGTATAGAGCGCTCGCTCAACATGACTTGAATGCGATTTTTGCATGTTTATCTCTTTTTCTTCTCTCCACTTGATCATTATCTCTTTCTTAAATCTTTATAGCTCGAAATTTATCTCTTTTGATCATCATTTGAGCACAATAAACATACCTATAACACATGGAAAACATCGCAAACTGTAATAATATTCAAATAATCATATAATCATAATTAAAACACATAAATCAACCTATTTTGCGATTATCTCTTTTAAAATATCATTTGGTCAATATTCCCATTAAACACACGTTTCTTATGCAAATTAGTACAATTATGGGGAAAAATATCATAGAATATAGCGTTATAAATCGTATAAATTCACCCTTAACAATACTATTCAAATAAGAGAGCGAACATTAGAATCTACAAAGGATGTTGGCTCCAGGTTTGCTGTCATCTGTTTCACTCTGAGTCTGTACAAAAATATTGGACAGCAAACACTGTCTGCAAAGAAAATAAGACAAATGATTACAGGGAAAGAAAACAATAAAACTTACTCTGTTATTCACATTACTACCGAAGGCACATCCATATTGCGTAGCTTTCAAGCATTTGACACAAGTCCAAGATGAAGACTCAGTACGAGCTGGGCAGATGGAATTACTTCCAAACTGAGTTGATTCATCGTAGCTAACAGCTGGTGCATGAAAATTACTTCAAAAAATACGACAGACAGCAGGACAAGAAAAATAATCATCATAGCACAAGATATTAGCATCAAACATAAATACACCAACAATAATGACCTAAGAGGCATGCCATTCCATCTACTGTAGTGTACATTAACAACTAAATCAATATGTACCCCAATCTCAGGTTTGTAAATGGAAGCAAACTGGCTGCTTATAGCTTGCGGCATTAATTGAAAGTGTTTCATTTTTACTATTTTTAATTACCAATATGAGTCTATAAATCATAAATTTGATATCAAGTGCAGATGCAATGATCCTAAAACATCAACAAGACATAATCAGCTGGTAAATATTTTAAACAGACAAGCAGGTGTACACTAAAAAGCACAAAAAATGTCACTTCATAAAACGATCCAGGAAAATATGTATACCATTTGTCCTGTGATTTTTCTTTATCTCTGCAATCAACTTCTTCTCCTGTGATTGCGACCCTTATCTCTCCCGATCGATGTCTCAGATAGATTTATCAATCATCCGTTTATTCTCCTGCAAAAGCTCTGAACATTCAAGAAATTGCTCCAAAATCAGTCTAACCATAAGAATATGAAGGTGTTTTGTCACATCAAGCACATGGAAATCAATCATGAGCATTTCACTAATTTAGAGCGTCAAGGCTGTGGAATCCATAACAAATTAGAGTTGTGATACGGAAGCAACAAATTGAGCAACAACATATGTAGATAGACTTTTATGCCATTGATCACAAATCGAGCAACAACATAAGTCAATATAGGCTTTTACACCATTGATCATGATGTAATGTGTATCACTCAATGATTAAGTGTATATTCTGACATATTAAATCTTTGGTTTGGCAAAAATGTTATGCCCAGACTATTGCTAACCTTAATCATAAATCAAACAACATGACAAAATCTTCAGCGTGTAATAGTCACTAGACTTGCTGAAGCAATCAACAATTCCACATAAACAACTAGGGCACGATATACTATATAACTCTAACTTCAAATTTTTATTTTTAATCCAGAAAAATATATTCTCACCTCAAAGAAATAAAACCTTTATAAACGTATATACAATGATGTTCAAGCAAAACAGAGAATTAATCTTTCCTCCCATACTAGTCCACAAAAAGCATACTTACTATCAAACCAACTCCGTTAAGACGGGATATGATGAGGGACAACAACAAGCTGTCTAATTTGAAGCAAATCCAGTTAGTTGGACAACAGTACGACTCCAGCCCGTGATGGAGGTGATGTCGATCGATTAAAATTTTACCCTATTTTGTCGATTACAATTTCGGGCTATTAATCAGCGCAAAAAGATGGGAAAAAAGAGTCTCAAGAAGAGCGAAGTTTCTACTCACCTTCTTCTTCACGTTGCTAGTTCAAAGTAAAGGGTTTGGACCTGCTTCATCTGCAATCAGTGAATTCGGATAACGGAGAATGATAATCGGAGATGACGGGGGAGGGCAGCCGTCGGAAAGACCATCGATTTGGGGTCGGTAGGACGGAGGCCGTGTTGTGAATGTAGCAAGCAGTCGTCGTTGTCGGAGGTGTTAATATTTCCTAGGTTTTTGGTTTGGTCTGAAAATCTTTTAGGTTTTGTGTATAATAGAAAGGTTTTGTGTATAATAGAATTAAGGATGTTTTGGCAAAGAAAAAATGAATTGGGAATGTTTTTCGGTGGGAATTTTCCCCGCGTATGATTTTGGTTTTTTTAATAAAGAAATGCTTATAATGGAAAAATGTTTTTTATATTATTTTATTACATATTAATGATGAGATGATTTTGTGTATACCAATAATAAGAGGATATGAAATCATTAATGACGAGAATTAAAACTTCCTCACCGTTTATACATTTTATAATTATATACATAGATTACCGTCATTAAAAAACGTTTATAGTGACATAATTCCGGCCAGTCATTAAATTCCCGTCACTAAAATCGGTTTTTCTTGTAGTGTACGTTTCTCTTTCAGAGAGTCGACATCTAGAACAACTACAAATATCAAAGATAACAGCCATACAAATATTTAGTTGAGATTTCATCACACATATCAACTATATAGTGACATCAATCTAGTATGTTGATTCCAAGTGACCTTCCAACTTTATCAGAATAACATTTATTCTTTACAATTGAATATGTCTACTAAATTCTAACGAATAAGCTGAAAGTATGTTCTTCATAAGAACCGGAACATAATAACATTTATTTAGTTCCCTTATCGGGTTTACTAGATCCAGTGTGGTAAGTGTTACAATGTTTGCTTCACCTTCCATATCTCAGATTTAACATTTCTAATTTAATCACACTCGAAAGATATCATATATCTAAGAGTTGACTTGAACTTAGATAGATTTATCTCAACACACTTACATAGAATAGAGACTTCGATAAGCTCTCTATTTAAGCACATGCCCTAACTTTCCTTTCAATCCTTTAAGCACCCGTAAATATTTCTTAGTGTAGTCTTCATAAGACTTAAGAAAGATCACAAGAGCTATGTCTTTAATTCCTTTCATAAATAAAATCTAAAGTTTATTAAATAGTTTATTTAACCTTTTGAATCGTATTCAAAACACTGACTATTTAGTTAACCTTTAAGCAATGATTAAAGAATTAAGTCAATACTTAAATCTTACAACTTTGAAAACAACATTTCCAAAATTCGATGCGGTCATTCTTATTCAACGTTTGAATTAATTGTCATTGTATGACAGAATGATCATCTTGGATCGTATCCAATATATGATTAATTCGTTGAAACTCATTTCAAATGATTTAATCACATCATGAGCTTCCGCTTTCACTAATAATTAAAACCTTGGAGTACTCCATCAAATATGTAGTCTCATTGTCTCTAACTACTATAACGGGATTGCTCGTGTCATTGCTTATTTTAAAAGGATTAAAATTACTTAATCATACTTGAGAACGTTTCTCAAAAGGTAACAGTCATAATTTGGTTTTACTAATCGAGAATAAAACATAAATATAAAGTTTGCTAAAACAGCAACATAAAAATGAAAATAAAAGAGTGTTGTTGTTTATACACGCAAAATCAAAAATGGTCTTTTGGTTTATGATTTTGCTCCCACTAGTCAGCTACTCTCAATTGACTTTCAAGAATTATTAATTTCTTTAGTGGACAAGATCCCACTAAACTACCGCGACCCCCGCTTTGGCTGGTGGGCTAAAAATAGTTTAATAGGTAGACAACTCTTGGTCAATCGTATCTTATATGGCTCTTGTTGTTTTACTAGTCAACTATTTGACAATTTTCATCTAATGAAGTAGTCAAACCCTTGCCTCTAAAATCCAAACGACCCCACTTTGGCTGGTGGCCGGGAGAATTCTAAGTCAAGTCATAACCCCAATATTCATGAGATCTCATACGATCATATCTCGATAATAACGATATACCCGAGGTAGGTCAACCCTCTGCTTTGGCTGATAGGTTGGATCCGAACAAGGGCTCTTCACCCTCATTATAATATGGGGAGGCAATTTCATCTTGATTCTTTTGAGGTGGAAGTATTTATGTAAATTAATTCACTTAATTAATTTTAATTATGGTCTCATCATAAATATGTCTATGTCTATAGACATACATCCTACACATTTATCTAGATCGTGCCTAGTCATGCATCTATCGTATCATATAAAATAAATACAAGCACAAAATAAATAAATGCGTAAAGTAACCGGTATGATCATGGACTTTTCATAGGTGCAGTTTCGAATACAAAGTGACGAAACCACGGGTCACAATCAGGTAATTTGGGCGGCCAATAGGATCTTTAATGCGTCATCTCTGCTCCATTCTTTATTCTTCTTTCTTTGGCCTCTATCTTCTGCTCCATTCTTGTTACATTTAATTCTATCTAATAAAATAAATACACCCGCCGCACACGAGGAGCTAACGGGAATAGGATAAATGCAGAAAATAAACTGAGTCACGTTATTCATAACGGCCTAGGACAATTTTAAAACAAAAAAAAATTAAATCGTTCACATCTATCCTATCGGTCGAGTCCATGATCAATCGGGGTCCATATAATCATATTATATCTACTATATCTAATCCATTTAATAAAATCTTATAAAAAAGATAAAATTAAAATTTAACTACTTGCATCTTAATTAATCAATTAACATTTAATCTATTGAATAATTTTATCCAATCAATTAACTAATTAAGATTTAATTAATTAAATGATTTTAATCGAAATAAAATTAACGATTAATTTTAAACCGATTTCAATTTTAATTTTAATTAATTGGAATTATTCCAAAAATAAATTAAAATTAAAATTAGGTCTCTTTTGTTTCTTTCCTTTTGATTCCTAATCAAAATGGATGTCCATGGTTTCCTAAACCCAAAAGCATCTCCCTTGGCCCTTTCCAAAATCAATATTTTGAAAAGGGCCTAGGCCTATTCCAAACAAAATTTAATTTGGAAAGACCAATATTTTGGTTAATATGCCTGGCCACTTTCCAAAATCAAAATTTTGAAAGCTAAGCTGCAGCCTTTCCCAAATCAAATATTTGGAAAGGTCCTAGGCTAATCCAAACAAAGTTCGGAAATGTCATTATTATTTTAATGCCATGTGGCATCCCAATGGCTTAAACTATTTGAACCATTGGTTAGACCACATGACACAACTAAACAAAAGAGGAATTATCAATCACAACTATGAACCATATTGAAACACAAAATACACAAAACAAAAGGAAGAGGCTTTCCAGGCAGCCGACGGCCGCCGGCCGCCGGACGGTGGTGGTGCCGCCGCCTGTCGGCCGAGCACCACCCGATCTCCTTTTTTTTTTCTTTTATTCTGTTCGTGTATCATTTTGCGAATCTAAAAATCTTTCATCTTTTAATTATGTGATTAGAACGATAAAATTAACTACGCAAAATAACATGCTTATTGCTTAAGCTCAAGCTCGCTCGATACCCTTTGTTAGAAATCTACGCGGGAATCTTTGTGGAATTAAATTTATTTCCTATCGACCCAAGATCGACTTCTTTAAGCAATAAACAATTAAGCTAATAGACGGTGGTAACCTTGGTTGATCTAAAAGATCGACGCTTTGACCGTCTAAGGAGAGTAGCGATGCACGGAGCTGCCCAAGCGTTCAGCGTCTACCGGTGATCCACACAAACAGCCCGCCGGAATCCCATCATGGATTGCTACTAGAAAAATCCGGTTGCTAGACCGTCCTTTTCTCTCTCTAAAACTCTATCTAAGAGGTACTCTATTTTTCACAAGAACTATTACCTCTTGGAGTTATGATGTACAAAAAGAGCTTGAAACCCACCTCCTATTTGTAGTGGATGGGGCGCCCCTAGTAGAGTAGAGAGGAAGAAAACCTTTTACTGGTAAAATAAGGAAAATATATTTGATTGATTTATCTCATTAATATTCAATATCTTATATTAAATATTACAATATATTGTCAATATCTTATATTGACTATATTTATCTTATTACCATAAATCAATTTACACATGTGTATATATATATATATATATATATATATATATATATATATATGTATATATATATATATATATATATATATATATATATATATATATATATATATATATATATATATATATATATGGATACAATGAGTTGTACATGTATATAGGATATACTTGTGCACAACTTTATTAGTTATATATATTTGTATATAGATTTATATATGATATATATATATATATATATATATATATATATATATATATATATATATATATATATATATATATATATATATATATGGTAATACCATTAATTAAATTGTATAATCCAAGTGTATCTTATACACATACAAATTGCGCCACCTTTAGCCAACAAATTGACATCCGGAATATTCTTTAATTAATATAATACTATTAATAGCTTGTATTTTATTTATTCAATATAAATATATACCACCATATTAATTTACCACTATAACCTTTATAATACGAGAAAAATTATTTCCGTACTTGGTTATCATCTATAACCACATTTTAATCCGGCTAGATGTCATATGTGTGTGACCCGATAGGCTTCCTAATAAGTTGGCCGTAGACACAAAGTGCAAATTACGAAAATACCCTTCATTCCTAACGATCACGGGATAGCGTCTAGCAACACACTGTGACCCCCAATCATCGGAAGAGTCAAATGCAATGACTACTACCTTTCATGTGAAACAGTTACCGTGTAACTTACAATCCTATCGCTGTAATAATTTCCATACGGTCGTTAGTCGAGTGTCAAAACATCAACGACCGTATCTTATAATCTGGATATCATGCTTTCTCGAAGTATCTCATTTACTTCCACTTTGCAAAGATTCATGAGAGTAAGACATTCCTTATAAGAAGGCCCTTTCGGATATTCACCCTACTGATAGGGTATGCGATTCCTAGACGACCAAACATGTATACTCCTCATGCTTCAGTATCACACCCAATCACTACCGCATGATCGCTCTGTGGCTAAAGGAAACCTCAATAGTGTCAAAGCATGACAATCTACACCGTGATTCCATGAAGACTCCGGTCTTAAGGATAATTACACAACCGTCACATAGTGTGACACTTAACCGTGTAAGTGGGTCAGTCTAACGTACACATTCTCTAATACACGTCCACGTACAGTCCAAGTGTCTCTACACTTTCATAGACGAGATCTATCCATGCCCTTAAAGATAGAAGACATCTAATACGTATAGCTTTGTTCATGCTATCAATGCCCTGTTTATAGTACATCGACCTAGAGACATTTATGCATTAAACTTATTAAAGTGATTAGAGATCTCATCAACCATAATCGCCTATCATGGTTTCTCTGTCACAGTTTAATACTAAGGAGTTATCATATAACAATTCATAACTGGTTCTTTAAAAGAACATATTTATGACAACAGAAAAGCCATTTAATATATGCATAAACATAAAGAAATAGTAGAAATGATCCGACCCGGTCGGATCCGGTCCAACCTGATTGGGTTTAGGACACTATTCCAGCATGAACAACCTACATCTGAACAACATGATTCTGATCCAGTTCAAGACAATCAAAATGAAGAAAATCAAGAATCAGTTCCTGAAGAACCAGTTCAATAGAATTTAGATCCCTTGATGCAACCCCCAGTACATCAATGGATAAGAGATCACCCTGAAGAACAAGTGATTGTTGATACTCAAGCTGGTGTTCGAACAAGACATCAACTAGTCAAGTCTTTTAGAATGGTGTTTGTGACGCTAACGTTATGGTTTATTTTGCAGGTATAAACAAGCACCAAGATGTTACCTTCTGGTATCGCACGCATGAATTTCAAATCCTTTTATGCCTTTCTTCAATCATGCATTTTCTAGTAAATTACTTCCCATTTGATTCCTTACTCGAGATCCTTGAGTCCAGCAACTACTCACCATCTTTTGCCATGAGTTACCTCAGAAGCATATCTCTTTAAGTCTTTCTTTTGAACAAGTTCTTACCCTTTTTACTTTCCAAATCAAAGGAGCAAGTCCTCTCTAATTTTGTATCGTCGCAGTCCCATTATTCCTTCCGAATCCAATTTTATTGAACATTATAATGAAAAAAAAAAATTTCCTCTTACTTGAGTTCATTCTCAGCTTCCCTCCTAAGGGTAGTGTTGATGTTGTAAATTTTTCATCTAATGTTGTCTGTTCTTTCAAGGTATGCATCTCACCTCTCCGCCGATCAGTCTTTAAATCCTACCACGACATCCATTTTCAGTTACTTAGCTTTAACCTTATAGCAATTTATGCTAAACCAGTTTCAAGTAGAAGGTAGTCTTTGCAAAGATGCCTTCCGAACCTCTAGCCAAACAACTTTTGAAATCCAAACATCTTTCTAATTTCAATTCAGATTAATGCACCGTGTACCTTTTCAGCTTTAAATCTCTTTCAGGACATTCAGAGTCATAAACCAACAGACATACATTTTTGACATTCCCTCTTTTATTTTCGTGTTTTCTTCTCTTGTTTTGTTACACCGGTGAAAATGTCTGTTGTTTTAACCTTTTCATTCTCTCATAAATAATAACCCTGAGCACGTATTCTTTGGAACTGTATTATTCCTCTCGAGTGGTGCAACCTTGAACCCTCGAATTGGATCATCAATGATCATTTACACTTAATTTGAAAGTTGGATAAATTCTATGAAATCAAACTTTATTCGGCATTTCTTAAGTGTCTTATAACCTTCACTCAAAAGCATGTTTATCATTTGACCCTTTTTCCAAAACTTTTAAATTCCGTTTACCTCACCTTGAGGAAATTTCTATCATAACTCAATCTTGAAATAACCTTTCTTTGATGCAAACTTTGACACTTCGTGACAAGTTTCACCCATTCCTAAGACCTTTTGGTATGCTTGTTTTGGCCCCGTAACTCTTCAAGTTGAGATCTTTATCTTTTTCTGGACTTCTCAACTGGTTAGTCTTTCAGGTGCTCGACCTTGCACTCTTGCTTTGTTTTTCTGTTATGGGATGATTACTCTACAACAATTATCCAAAATGAGAATCCTATTAATTCGCCAACATCCATTTTGTTGATCAAAATAATTGATAGATAAGGTCACTTGCCGTACGTTCACAAGTCCAATATTCTTTCTTCTTGAAGTAAAATGTCCCAAGTCCACCATGAGATGATTCTCTTAACGTCTCCACTTTCTAAAGGCTTATGTGAAAAGCTCATTACCTTCCTTCCAAGCGATCTGAGTTCTTTTGAAGACCACCGTATCATGCAGAATTGCACTCTCTCAAAAGAATCTTATACGCAAGATGTTCCATTTTTTCCCCTTCTGGTGGGTACTTTTTGTATTATGACACAATTCCTCATCCTTCAATCTTGAACCAATTTCAAACTTACTTCGACCAAGAATCTCCATGTTTTGTTTATAACCCTTGAAACTGTTAGAAGTAATATCGTCGGATCAATCATGGATTGACCCGATTACGCAGCGGAAGTATCGGATCTAGATCTAAACGAAACAAAGAACATAAATTAAAGATCTAAACCTACAAGGGGGTTTAGGAGCCTACCTTTTTATGGTGCTTAACTCAAGAATGATAGATCTCCAAGAACACGTATTTTGAGAAGCCACAGCCTTCCAACGTGTGTCTCCCAGCAACACCAGGTGGATGGTGTTTCCCGCCGCCGGACCTCCTTGATATGCTACCGGAATAATCCCGAAGATTATTCCAACTCGAACCCTAAGAATAGAGGCCGAAATTTTCAGCCAATTTCTCTTGTGAATAGTGACGTGAATAGTGTGTCAAAAGGCTTGGGAGAACTCTCTTTATATAGGAGAGTAAAACTTAACCTCCAAGGATTAAATAATTAATACAAAATCAATTATAATAATCCTTTTCCAAATAAAAGATAAATAAAATAATTATCCCAAACAAATTAGGATAAATCATATTATTATCCAATATTCTATGAATTATCAATTAACAAATAAAAGATAAATCACATGTCAAATAATTATCCAAGAAAACTAATTTCTTAATAATATTTAACATCAAAACTTGCGCCACCTTTAATTAAAAGGGTTCACACGCATCTTTCCTATATTTGACCAATTAGATCAAAAAAGAAAAGTCAACACACTAATTTGGGCCGAGTCCACGAAAAATGTCTTTTCCGTGTATTTAATTATTTAGTCCAACTAAACAAGTAATCCACATATCAATTAAATAGTCCAATCCAACTATTTAATTATAATTGAGGTGCAACGACGAGAAACCTATATGCTATATTAGAGCTACGCCGGGGACCATGGACCCATATTCAAGTAGCTACAATAAATCGAATAAAATTATTCATCAGATGTAATAATTATATCCAACCTATTAATTCCGGGATTACACCACCATAAACCCAAATCGAACTCTATCGAATATAGATAACTTACACTCAATTTATGAGTCGGCGTCCATCGATATAATCATTACATACGGATAAATCCTCCATAGACTGTTCATTTCGATTCGGGATATTTCCGTAAACCCTTCTCGAAACATCTTATCCTTATTTACCATTAACCCCCTAGTGATCAATTAGTTCATATTCAATATAATATGAACTCGGCCGATCGATCAGTTTCTAGGGTCAACAAATAAGGGAACTGTCTCTCTACTTCCCGAGGGAAGGAATGGATTCCATATCTGTGATAGCACAGACCACTCACTCATTCCAGAATAGAGCCAACAAGAAGTGTTGGACCACATACTTCGAAGTGATCCTTACTAACACATCAAACTCTACCCTAGTCTAAGCAGTCGTCTGTGATCACCTCAGGATTAAGATTAATCCATATATGATCATCTTGTGATTCGATAAGACTTCTCGATTACGGAATTATATCGAGAACTCAAATCAAATCGGTCCAGCCCTATATGATTATCATCATATATAAATGCCCCACTAGGTACCTATTACCGCAATCCGGATAAAGCATCTCACACCTAAAGTGTTTCAGGCGCATTAATAGCAAATTAATCATGAGACCCGTACTCAGATTAATAAACGCTACGGACTAAGTTAATTTTAAGTACATCTCACTAACTCAATCCTCTTGTGTATAGCCATACACTGAGTTATGTGATTACATAAACGAGGTACTTAGGGTTTTTAGTAGTGTCTTAATTATAAACATACACGCATATAATAAGATGAATTATTAATTCTGTCTTAAAACAATTAGATAATTGTCTTTCGGCACTACACCTAACAATCTCCCACTTGCACCAAAAGGCAAGTGGATTAATTGTTTTAGAGCACCCCCTTTTATATCTATTTCTACAACATTCTCCCACTTGCTCAAAACAAGTGAGACTTATCCCTCAAATCAGAACCTCCAAGCGCATCTTAGTAATTCATCCTTCCAAGCACGACCGAGTGTGCGCGCAGGTAGGTCGGTGACCGCGCGTGCACTTAGAATCCGAATACCATGTGACTGGTACATCGAGGTAGGTTGGCGGCTTGAGTCAATCTTTGGGATCGAAATGTCGCCTTTCCATCTAATCCGGTGGTACGATTTCAATATGCCTTTGATTCAACACCGAGGACGAAATCGACTTAACGATCATCCTTCATCTGACCTAAAGTCAGAATCAGTGTCATCACTTATATTCTAGGTTGCACTGAATATACTAGCATATTATTCCTCATTCTCCCGAAGATATTTGAGGATTCACTAAACATCCCATTTCAGTATTCATCCTCAAAGTTTAGATAACCATTCCCGAGAGGTAGGGTAGACTACATCGTTGAATGTTGCATAAATGCAAGAATATCTTAACCAGGTGAATGGATGGGATTGACAATGATCGATTCTCGCGGATTTGAGCGAATCAAATCCTTTAGAATGAATCCGGTGGCATGTCGGACTCGACTTGGATAACACACCCATGTTGTTTCCAATGATTTAGGTGTTACCGTTCACAAACACTAATCTACATACTACTTTACTAATATTGATGCCAAGTCTACAAAAGACTTATCAACATTAGTCAAGTCCACATATTAAAATATATTACTTTGAAATGACCAGAGGTTTGCTTTAATCCCCAAAGGATATAAGCTATGGCGAGCTTCTGCCAAAGGTTCTTCTGAATAAATTAAGATACCGTTAGTCTCTTAAAAGGTCTTAGGGAATCACCCCTATTTTATGCTTTGTAACGAATCCGTTATTTGTTCTTAGCTAAAACCCTTCTATTCTCGAATGAATTGATTCCGTTGTTCGGCAAAAAGTCTTAGGAATCACCCCCATTTCCCGCTCTCGACGTAAATCAAGCAAGATCGAGTGATAAGAGAGATCACGGTCTGGTTAACTCTCTACCTTTTAGGGAATCACCCCTAAATTACTCACTTTGCTATTGAAAGTTAAACTTTCCTATTCATTCGACTCTTCTTCGTGTAGTTCCAATTTCTCCCCCTGGGCTGAGATACTCGGTGGTTCTACAAGAGTCTCAATGCAAATTGGAGTATCATACTCCATTCAGCTGGGTTATGGCTTTTAACCAACCTCATGATCGAGGATCCTACACACCCACAAAGGACTATAGGTCATCAATCTACCCTATAGACCGTAAGGTCCTGCAATGGGTAATGGACAAACCATACTCCCATTTGCATTTTGGGTGGATCGATATCTTGATCTAGTTTAGTAGTTTTTATCGTTGTTGTCACCAACTCCGGTGTTGGATGTGGGTGAACACATCGATTAGTAACATCTTGAGTACAAATACTTCAAGATCCAAGGTTGTTATTTATAGACTCTATCGGACCGAGTTTGACAAAGATAACCGTCATTCTCTCGATTTTATGAGTTTTATAACCAACCTTTACTCAATGCATTAAGATATTTCACGTCCCGAACGTATGCGCAAAATTTCCAGTCCTACCTTCAAGCACTCAGTGCTAAATGCCTCTATTTACGGAAGTGGGGTGAACCGAATTCACTCCTTATCCACAAATGCTTAGGCATCTTTTTGGTAGACTTCTCGGTTTTTCATAACGTAAACCGTTATTTTGCAACCAATATCTTAAATGAGTTCAAGAACAGATCGTAGCACATCAATAACTATATAAGGCAAATTTATGGTGTATCCCTTAGTGAAAACATTTCACTTTGGGAGGCGGAGCCGAGCATCAGTCCCGAAGACTACGCAACAACCTATTTCTGAGTATGGAATACTCTATCTCTGGTGAAATCAGAGATTTCCTCCAAATATTTTTGAATAAACTTACCGGAGTTTCGAGTAGTTATCAGACAATATGTCACTACTCAGAAGCTCCCACTAGCTTGTATCTTTCATATGACCCCGAAGGTCAATATGAACAAGCTATGTAACTTCTTTGAATCTATTACCCTTTCCCGATTGAAAGGAAACTTAGGCATTGTTCCTTTGAGACAGGGTTCCTTTGAGTGGGAGATAGGAATCACCCTAAGCCGTCTCCGCAGATCTTATCGTTAGGGAATATGCACTAATTAATAGTATATAAAGAAGTGTTTATCGAAATACGGAAACCATTTGCGTTTATATATTTTAAGATGTGTTACTAATACCTTTTCAACAATGATTCGTGGTTCTGACTTTATCAAACAAAAGTCCAGTCTTGGATTCGTGCTACGACTGTTACATTCATCATCAATAAGACAAACAAATTATCCTATTGAAAATGAATACGTTCGTTCCAACGAATCCAAAGCGAAAATGAATTTTCGTGATGCTCAAGAATTGAATCGAGATTCATTTCCATATATCACTCCCACTAGTCAATCTCGAAAAAAGCGCCCGTTGTCTATTTTATTTATCGTTTAATGCAAAGCTACCTAGTTCTTCCAAAGAACTTTAGCTTTCAAGAAAATTGCTAGGATACATTGGACAGTGATCCGAAATCACTTTCATTATCCTCTAATTTCCAATTTATTAATTTTCCGGTTTAGCCTTAAAACTACTTAGTCTAGATGACTAACACGTATAAACATTCTTTCCCAATTCTCGACTTTCCTTAGATGGAAGCAGTCTTGAACTAGCGATTCGTGTGAGTAGACACTACTCTTGAAGCGTGGGACGTTCGATGTTACTTGCTTGGACTATCGATTTTTCTAATCGTTAAATCATAAGACCAAAGCTCCGACTAGTTTATCGGTTCCAAATACCGTCTAACTAGCAACACTTTGTATTTATGATTTTTCAAAGATCAGAAAAATCCCAAGAACTAAGCTCCCACTAGTTTATCAGTTCCAAATACTGTCTAACTAGAAATGCTTTGTTCATGATGTTTCAACGATTATAAAATCTCGAACTAAGCTCCTACTAGTTTATCGGTTCCAAATCTTTGTCTAACTAGTAACGCTTTATTCTTGTTTTTCCAATAAATGGAGAAACACATGCGATCTATTACACATTTCTAATAATTCAGAAAAACATCAAATCATAAGGCTAAGGCTCCTACTAGTTTATCGGTTCCAAATACCGTCTAACTAGCAACGCCTTATGTATATGATTTTCCAATTTTTCAATTTAGAAATTTGTTGTGTAATTACACTTTTAAAATTCACTAAATGAATTTTATATGATAGTCCTATGTCATCTTTTGTAAACTAAGTATGGTCGTCTCTCGTTCAACACGAGTGACACCCGTGACATACCTGTACTATGTCACTTAAGTTTTTAAAGGCTTAAGAGAAAAATCTCTTCCGAGAAGTTAACTGCATTTATTGATAATTACAACGTACTTGTTACTCTCCACATTTTTAATGAAGTCCTATAACTAACAGTTTAGTAGCCTAGAGATTAGAGTTGTAAAATGAACATGACAAAAAGTTAAATTAAAAAAAAATAAAAATTATCACTACTAGATTTTTATTTTAGGAATAATAAACTATAAAAAGTTTATCCTACCATTCCAAGGATTTAACCTCGTATAGTAAATCGCATGCAGGAGAGGGTCGATATCGATCTTATGACGGTTAAATCGAGACAATGCCTCTCAATGATTAAGCTTCGAGAATCGAACATCTCACGGGAATCGAGACATCCCGGACATTTAATCATTGATTACCTTCCTTTTTCTAGCCTAGATATTTGAAAATATCCATAAGAGTGTGACCTACTATATCGGATCTCGAGTACGCCCGAGTATGCCTTTACGAGGAGGTGTCAATGACCCGACGAGTACCGAAATCCTATCCTTTCGGAGACCAAGCCTTGAATTTTGATAGCGGTGAACACCATCCGAAGGGGCGAAATCAAAGCGCACGAGGCGTCACCATTCTCTCACGTGCTTGCATCTATAGTAGAGGCCGTGGGGTTGGTCGTCGCCTTCCCGCTCCCACTCAATATTTTGAAAAAGTGGTGGGTTTACTAATTACGGTTTCGGTCTTGACAATAAGAAACAATAAATCAAAGTACTCCGAATAGGTTCGGTTATGTAGGCAAGCCTACGCCGTCTTATTCGTTGGAACATATGTGATGATTCAGGCCAATCCGGCAAAGAGAAGCCCGTTTAGCCCGAAGGCTTATCGGCTATGCTAAGTCTGTCGTCGAGCTGGCGTAACGTACATCACACGTGGAGGAGTCGATTGAGCCGGCTCGGTTGAACTCGCCCAACCATGGTTAGACCATTTCCGAACCCATGTACTAAGATTCTCCGATTTCTAAATTGTAACCCAAAGCGTAATCTCGTTTCTGTTTAAGGTGGGTTCACTAAGAAGCCATCACCGAAAAGCTCAACGATTTATCCAAGTGGGATTCACCGAGAATCCATCACTAAAATCGTAACGATTGATAAAACCCGGGTCCTCGGTTTTTATAATTAGCTACTTATTATTTAACTACCACATATTAAATTAATAAGCATTCATACTAATTATTCGAGTTATACACGTCTATTTTAATTCGAAATTAAAAAAACTACGTGTATGCATTGGAGTGGAATCATGAAGATGCAAGTCATGGCAATTTTCCGGTTATATCATACAATTTTCGATCATACACGAAAAATTAACGGAAAAAATAAACACCGAGATGGATCGTTGGTACCCCCGTATCTAACCTATTAAAAAAAAAACACAAACCCTAACTAGGGTTTACTATTTTCTAATATCTTTCTTTGCTTTGCGTATTATCGATGATCGGAAATCCAAAGCGAACCTTGATCGTCATTAAACTTTATGGATCTGTTCTTCACTCCGGCTACTTCAATCTGAACGGTTGGATCTTCGTTTCAATGGTCCAATTTTCTCCCGAAATTCGACGAACTCACGGCTAGGGTTTTAATGCCTGCTTTGTGCTTTTTTCACATAAAGAGCAACTTTATAGCAGCGATCGGACATCGACATCGACTCCGATCGTCACTAAATTTTGAGGGCATGTTCTTCAACTTTTATTCTTCATTCTGACCGGAGGGATTGTCGTTTCAACGGCTCAAACTCCGGGAAAAAATAAAAAACGGAACATAAACAAAACAGATCTACTTCTAGGAAATTAAAATTACAAAATTTCCTATACTCATATAAACGAATTTATATGAGTTTACAATAGATCTAACGAGTAAACAATACCAACCCCAATCCATCTCTTCAACCACAACATATCAAAGCATTCATCATCATGATTTTCGAGAAAAAAAAAAACAATGCAATCTAAACATGCAATTTCCACTCCTAGATCTAAAATTCATATACTTTGATCGTTAGATCAAAGGCTCTGACACCAGTTGTTAGAAGTAATATCGTCGGATCAATCATGGATTGACCCGATTACGCAGCGGAAGTATCGGATCTAGATCTAAACGAAACAAAGAACATAAATTAAAGATCTAAATCTACAAGGGGTTTAGGAGCCTACCTTTTATGGTGCTTAACTCCAAGAACGATAGATCTCCAAGAACACGTATTTTGAGAAGCCACGGCCTTCCAACGTGTGTCTCCCAAAGAACACCAGGTGGATGGTGTTTCCCCGCCCGGACCTCCTTGATATGCTACCGGAATAATCCCGAAGATTAGTCCAACTCGAACCCTAAGAATAGAGGCCGAAATTTTCAGCCAATTTCTCTTGTGAATAGTGACGTGAATAGTGTGTCAAAAGGCTTGGGAGAACTCTCTTTATATAGGAGAGTAAAACTTAACCTCCAAGGATTAAATAATTAATACAAAATCAATTATAATAATCCTTTTCCAAATAAAAGATAAATAAAATAATTATCCCAAACAAATTAGGATAAATCATATTATTATCCAATATTCTATGAATTATCAATTAACAAATAAAAGATAAATCACATGTCAAATAATTATCCAAGAAAACTAATTTCTTAATAATATTTAACATCAAAACTTGCGCAACCTTTAATTAAAAGGGTTCACACGCATCTTTCCTATATTTGACCAATTAGATCAAAAAAGAAAAGTCAACACACTAATTTTTGGGCGAGTCCACTTAAAATGTCTTTTCCGTGTATTTAATTATTTAGTCCAACTAAACAAGTAATCCACATATCAATTAAATAGTCCAATCCAACTATTTAATTATAATTGAGGTGCAACGACGAGAAACCTATATGCTATATTAGGAGCCACGTCGGGAACCATGGACCCATATTCAGTAGCTACAATAAATCGAATAAAATTATTCATCGAGATGAGAATAATTATATCCAACCTATTAATTCCGGGATTACACCACCATAAACCCAAATCGAACTCTATCGAATATAGATAACTTACTCTCAATTTATGAGTCTAAAGCGCCCATCGATATAATCATTACATACGGATAAATCCTCCATAGACTGTTCATTTCGATTTGGGATATTTCCGTAAACCCTTCTCGAAACATCTTATCCTTATTTACCATTAACCCCCTAGTGATCAATTAGTTCATATTCAATATAATATGAACTCGGCCGATCGATCAGTTTCTAGGGTCAACAAATAAGGGAACTGTCTCTCTACTTCCCGAGGGAAGTAATGGATTCCATATTCTGTGATAGCACGGACCACTCACTCATTCCGAATAGAGCCAACGAGAAGTGTTGGACCACATACTTGAAGTGATCCTTACTAACACATCAAACTCTACCCTAGTCTAAGCGTTAAATGCAGTGATCACCTCGAGATTAAAATTAATCCATATATGATCATCTTGTGATTCGATAAGACTTCTCGATTACGGAATTATATCGAGAACTCAAATCAAATCGGTCCACCCTATATGATTATCATCATATATAAATGCCCCATTAGGTACCCTATTACCAGCAGTCCGGATAAGATCACACACCTAAAGTGTTTCAGGCGCATTAATAGCAAATTAATCATGAGACCCGTACTCATTAATAAACGCCACGGACTAAGTTAATTTTAAGTACATCTCACTAACTCAATCCTCTTGTGTATAGCCATACACTTTGAGTTATGTGATTACATAAACGAGGTACTTAGGGTTTTGTTGAGTGTCTTAATTATAAACATACATGCATATAATAAGATGAATTATTAATTTTGTCTTAAAACAATTAGATAATTGTCATTCGGGCACTACACCTAACATAAACCTCTTTTTTAGGGACTTATTGCCTCTCTTATGGCTTACCAAGTTGACTCACCACCTAAGTGCTCAACTTGTCACTTCTCAATACCTTTGGTCCTTCCAAGAAAACCCTTACAAAAAAAAAATCAAACGCTTATCTCTCTTTGTGTTGTTTGTACCACGTTTTGACCTTTACTGTTTCCACATCGGTTTCACCCCCGGATCTTTTGTAAGGTATTTACATCTTCCTCACTGTGGCATAGGGATTGGGTCAGAGCGTCAGGGAGAAAGTATGGTGAATGCATGCTCCTTTCCTTCCGAAAGGTTTATGAAGCCCTTCAGCTGAGATCCTTGCAGTTTTCCAGCAAACTTGTGTTGTAGTGGTGGAGGTTGAGATCAAGAGAAGTCAAGTATGCCAGTAGTTGTGGGTCAGTTGGGAAGCTCAAGCATTCAGGACATGGGTCAGTAATAGCAGTAAAGTTTGTTATACCGTTGAGTGCAAGATTTTGGGCAGTTGATGAAATCACGAAGCAGCAAAATGAAGATGCGGTTGTTGTCGGTTACAAGCGAGTGGTCGTGATCAAACCAGTCAGTGTCACGAGTTGGATGAAGATGGCAACCTTCAGTGTCAAAGATCGGCTTCGTGTTCCGGATATGGAAGATTTGAGGAAGACAGTGACGGATGAAGCCCACACGATGGCAATTGCAATTCACCCCGGGCAACCAGGACGTGTAGAAAGTTGAAACGGCACTGCCGGCCACCTTCTGTGAAGATAGAGATAGTAGAATTGCCTATAACACCAGTTAACACACCAGCATCCATAAGTCACCGTTTGAGGCCCTATATGGAAGGAAGTTTAGAACGCTAGTCATCTGGGATAAGCAGAATAGTAACAAACTACAAGACCAAAGTGGATACATCAAGCCAGGGAGAATGCTGAAGTGGACCGTCGCAACCTCGAGATGGCTCGAGACATGCAGAAGAATTGGAAAGATGGAATAAAAAGACTGTTAGAGTTTGAAGTTGGAGATAGAACACGTCTAAAGGCGTCCACAACAAGAGGAGCAAGATGGCTTGGTCAGACAGTCAAGATAAGCCATGGATATGAAGGCTCTTACGCGATGGTAGCTAAATTAGGACCTTTAGCTTATCTGTTTGGAGTTCCCAAGATCCATTCACGGGTGTATGACGTTCTATATGTGACAATGAAAAGGAAATGGTTAGCCGATGTTGATGTGAGTCAAGCTTTGACCTTGAAACGGTTGAAGAGACTTTGACCTATGCGGAAGAATCAAGTGCACTTCATAGCGGAAGAAAAAGAAAGCTAAGAAGGAAGACGTACAGCTAGCCTAGGGTCGTTGAAGCAGTCACACCGACCGAGGCGACATGAGTTATAGAAGACGAGGCGTTTGTGAAGTTCCAGAGTTCAAGTACCTTCCAGTTATGTTCAGTTTCGAGGACGAAACTTGTTTTAAGGGGGGAGGGATGTAACATCCCGAATTTTCAGAAAGGGTAAAGTAGTAATTGGGTATGTGTACTATGACCTAATTATTATTTAACCTTTTTATTTAATTAAAAGGGATTTAATTAAAAAGGATTTTGATTAATGATTAATTAATGAGTATAAAATGGAACCATTACCTAAATTAATCATTAGATTTTACAAACAAATTTTCTGAAAACCTGGGGGGTAAGCCGACGGCAAGCACATGAAAAGAGAAAGAAAAAAAAAAGTCCGGTCGCTGTTTTCCAAATTCGGGGTTTAACGGTTGATTTTCGGTGCAGACCATATTAGAAGAAATTGATCACCGCGAGGAGGCTATCGTTTTGATACCAACCGTTCTTTTTTCCGGCAAGTTTTGCTTTCTAGCCCTAATTATAGATCCGTTTGTTTTTTAGAAAATCGAGATTTTGGTGAATTAGAGGATTGGCTAACCGTGAGGTTGTCGTTTAATTATCGTAGGATATTCGTAGAGGTGTTGGTTCGAGGATTCAAGACTTTTCTTTCAAGATTTTTCTTTCGAATTCGCCTTCGAAATATCAAAGGTAAGGGGTGGTATTAAACGGATTTTGGTGTTCAACCATATTTGATATGTATTTAATTATTCATTATTGATGTTGTTTCATTATTTTTATTTTTGTTAATTTATATTGCCGGTAGAATCATCATTGTCGAAGGAAAATAGGACTGAATCCTATTGCAATTGCTGTATGTGCCGTAGGAAGAAAAAAAGAAGAAGAGAAAATATAGAAAAGAATGAGACGGACTTTGCAGTCAGCCAAAAAAGAAAAGAAAAGAAATAGTCCTATTTCCAGGGAAAAAAAAGGCAGATAGAAATAAATAATAATAATAATGATAAAATGCAAAGGTAATATTTATGTTCCAATATATTATACAAGGAGATAATGTGATATATATTACGGTAAAAGTGTATTATATTAATGTTGTGCTTTTGTGTGTATTACACAATAAGATGTGGTTTGTATGTTCATATGGAACATTTTATGTTAATTGACAATGTCTAACATCGAATTCTGGTAGCCTAGGTATCAAATCGCACCACAACTGAGACCCTTTGCGGGGAGAAGGTGGGAGCACCGGAATGCGTTGTTTAGGCCTTGTGGGACATTGACTTAGTAGTCATTGATCCTTTTACAACGTGCTAGGTGGTATAACTAGATGTCTAGGACTAGATGTCCATAGGAAGCCTTTTATGTGAATGAACCAGGTGGTTAGAACTTAAATCGTAAATACATATGTGGTTGTCTAAAAGCTAAAACGTCAATGTCATTGATAAGGCACGTTTCTAAATCGAAGCATAAGAATCTTGCAACCCTTTTGAGTTATGTGTCAGGGGACAACGTGTAACTTCCCACATGGAGACCTAAGTCCATGCCCCCTTGAGAGGTGCTTAATATGTCTCGGTGCATTCTCACCATGCACAGTGTCTTTTGATATTGGTGTAACAAACTTATGTGCGTGAGGTTGTACTATGTGATCTAGTAGAGGGTGAGTGTGATCTCAATGCAACCTATGTGGTAGAGATTGTAGAAAGTAACTTGTTATATATGATATGCTATTTATTGTAGCCATTCCTTCTACCTCTTACTAAGTACGTTTGTACTTAACCTCTCTTCCTTATTGTCCCCACCCCGAGAAGGTGATGTATTTGTAGGTCGTTTTCGAGGCCACTAAGGAGTGACCCGGAGATGGTGCTGATGAAGTCTTTTGTTCTTTATTTTCCATTGTAATCTGGTATAGATTCTTTTATCCTTGTATTGATAGAAACTGATGAATTGAGTTCATGGTTATCAAGTTGTGATGGACATACTGTATTTGATGATTATAATAAGTCTTTGATGATGTATTAGTCGCAGCATATGTTACTTTCGATCGTTTTAGTAGTTGTTTTAATTATCCGAGTCAGTCGTTTTACCTACCGCTTGTTCTCTGATGTCTGCTTACATAGGCTTACGTGTATAATTAGATTAAAATTTAATTATATGCGTGTCGGCCGTTCTTTTCCGGATAGGGACTCGATATCCGGGACAGGGGCGTCACAGTTGTATTCTCAAATATTATATCATCTCTAGGGAAATTAAAGCTTGAAAGGGATCACACATTTGGATACTATAACTTTTATTTTTCTTTTTATTTCGATTTCAGCTTTAGATCTTGTGCTCATGATTTTTAATACAATAAGAGGGCTTGGTTACCAAATTGGTTGTATACATGACTGATACGTAACTTTCTGCAGCGAGATGCGAAGGATTCGGTGGAGATGATTAGGGATTGCCCATCAGAATTTAAAATGTACTACAGACAAATGCAGGCTGCAAAAAGAAGCCTAGCACCTCATCGTTCTCAAGTAAGCTGGAACTTTAGTCTTACATGATGTGTCTTTATGATTTTCTTGTATGCACTAGGTAGTTTTTAAGGAAATCTGTTGGTCAATCCGACATGGTCTTGACCTGGCATTGTCCTATGGTTCTAGATAATATGCTGCTCGTTTCAATTTTCGCTTACAGATCTCTGCATCACAGATCAGTAACAATATGCTTATCAAATGCTGTGGTTGTATTGAAGGTGCTTGATGTGTTGGAACAAGTAATTAACGAACCGTGACTCGGCTCGATGCTCTAGAAGATGCCAAGAATATCTCGTAATTAATTGTAATCTTTTGCATTAATTATATTCATATTGTCAGCAATGCTATATAAATGTCCATCCTTGTATTCACCAAAAATAAATGAAGAAAATGATTCTCTCTTATTCTAAATATGGTAGCAGAGCTACTAGGTTGAAACCGCCCAAAATCTGAATATTTCATTTTTTGATCCTTCTCCTAATTCATCTCTTCTCCTCGTCAGCTTGCCCATGGTGAACAAGTACAACACCTATATAGAAAATAGCTGCATTTGAACAATAATAATTTCCAAAAAAAAAAACCAATTCAGCCATGACCACCACTTCTTCTCAAACCACCACCACTGCCGACTCCTTCCCATCCAATCCCTACCCCTCCTTCAACTCATCCAATTCCATCAACCTCATCAAGCTCACCCGCACCAACTACCCCATCTGGAAAGCCCAAATTGTTCCTTACCTAAAAGGACAAGAAGTTTACGGGTTCGTCGATGGAAGCATTCCAGCACCACCTGCCACCATCAATGGCAGCCCCAACCCTGCTCTTCCACAGTGGACAAAACAAGACAATTTAATACTCAGCGCTATTACCTCCTCGCTCTCAGAAGATGTCCTCACCCAAGTCTATCATGCTAAAACTTCTGCTGAAATCTGGTCCGCCATTGAACGCTGCTTTGCTTCGCAATCCCGTGCTCGGATCATCCATCTCCGCTCGCAACTCGCCACTACTCGGAAAGCAGGCTCCACCGCTACAGAGTATTTTATGACGGTCAAATGCTTAACTAATGATCTTGCCTTGGCCGGACAACCACTGCAAACCGATGACATCATTAACTACATTCTTTCCGGCTTAGGATCGGACTATGACGCGCTGGTTGCCATGGTTGGTTCTCGTTCGGATATTACTGTTAAAGAGGTCTTTTCCTTGCTGTTGACAATGGAAGCCCGCATCAATCACAACAATTCTGCCCCTACTCCTGTACCAACGCTGCCTCCTCCACCACAGCTTGCTTCTTCGACGCCCCACCCCTCTGCTAATAGCAATCAACGTCATCACAACAATAGGGGACGCAACTCCAACTCCCGTGGCCGGGGCCGAGGCCGATCTAATGGCTCTCGACCTCAACATCAACAATCTCCAAATCCTTCAATTCAATGCCATCTTTGTGGTAAGTTCGGTCACTCGGTTCTTTCCAGTTGGCACCGGTTTGACCCAAATTTTACTCCCTCCCAGCCTCAAAATAGCAACCCTGCCCCCTTCCCTCGTCCTCCTATGGCTAATTTCATAGGTACATCCTATGATCAAACCAACTGGCTACCTGATACTGGTGCCAGTCATCACATGACTCCTTACCCGCACAACTTCAACTCTCCTCCGACTCCCTATAATGGCGATGACAATGTTCGTGCTAGCAACGGCACTGGTATGCCTATTACTCATATTGGTGATTCTAGTTTAACTACTCCCTCCCATTCCTTTATTCTTCGTAATGTGCTTCTTACTCCTTCCATGCAACATAACTTACTTTCTGTCCAAAACTTTGCTCGTGATAATGATGTTTTCTTTGAATTTCACTCCACTTATTTTCTTGTGAAGGAATACTTGGGCCAGGTCCGTCTTAGAGGATATGTCAAAGACGGCTAATATCATTTTACTCAACCTCTCGTCTCCTCTTGCCTCACTACTCGTGCTTCCACAACTCATTGGCATCGTCGTCTCGGCCATTGCTCCTCTAGAATCAGTAATATTATTTTACGTCAAATAAATTTTTCCCCTCCCCGTGATTCCTACTCCACCGTCTGTTCTGACTGTCAACTAGCTAAAATTCATCGTCTTCCTTTATCTTCCTCCCCTTTTACCTCTCGCAAACCCTTGGATTTGATTTATTCAGATGTTTGGGGGCCTTGTGCCGAGGCTTCAATTTATGGCTCTCGATACTATGTTTGTTTTTAGATGATTGCACTTAAATCTGATGTGGAACGTGTCTTCTACAATTTTCAAGCACTTGTTGAACGTCTTTTTGGCACTAAAATAAAAGCTATTCAAAGTGATCGAGGTGGTGAATTCCAAAAATTAACCTCTTATTTTTCACGGCATGGTATCACTCATCAACTCACCTGTGCAGACACACACGAACAAATGGGCGCCGTTGAACGCCGTCATCGGCATATTGTTGAAACAGGCTTAACTTTATTGGCTCACTCACATTTACCTCTTCCCTATTGGGAAGATGCGTTCACTACAGCAGTTTATCTTATCGATCGCATGCCCACCAAGGTTTTGATTTTTAAAAGTCCATATGAGTGTGTTTATGGTTGTCTACCTGATTATAATTATCTGAAGGTTTTTGGTTGCGCGTGTTGGCCGTATCTTCGGCCCTATAATCATCATAAAAAGGATTTTCGTTCCAAGGCATGTTTGTTTCTCGGATATAATGATATTCATGGAGGATATAAATGTTTGGATGCCTCTACAGGTCGTATTTTTATTTCTCATCACGTAATTTTTTACGAATCTGTTTTCCTACACAAAGACAACCGACCTGACCCACTACCCACACTCCAGAATCCATTATTTTCAACTTGTCCAGCCCGTCCCACCTTTCTTCCTCAGCCCCACCTAGTACCCAGCCCAACGACCCATCCCCGCCCTCACATAATTCTCCATCCCCAAACTCACTGCAACAGTCCTGTATCCTCCCTCACCCCCCAGCTCGGTCCATGAACACAGCCCACAATCAGCCCCAGATAATTCCCCTCCCTTGGCCGGCCCACCAGAAAATGAACCACCCGCCCACCCAATGACAACCCATTCCCGTACCCAATCCCTGAAACCCAAACACTTACCCGATGATTTTATCTCCTCCCCCCCACCCCGTGCTTACTTAAACACTTCCCCCCTCTTACCGAACCCACCAGCTACACCGAGGCCTCGCACTATCCCGAATGGCGCACTGCCATGCGAGATGAATTTGTTGCTCTTGTTAACAACAGTATGTGGACCCTTGTCCCCGCTCCACCTTCTGCTAATATTATCGGTTGTAAATGGGTCTATCGCATCAAATGAAATTCGCAGGGACAAATTGAGCGCTACAAGGCTCGGCTCGTTGCCAAAGGCTTTCATCAAACTGAAGGGGTGGATTTTCATGAAACCTTTAGTCCGGTTGTCAAACCGGTTACCATTCGCACAGTTCTCACTCTGGCTCTCACTCATAATTGGCCCATCCGGCAATTAGATATACAAAATGCTTTTCTCCATGGTTTTCTTGCCTAGACTGTTTACATGATGCAGCCACCGGGTTATGCTCATCCTGATTATCCCGCTCATGTATGTAAATTGAACCGGAGTTTATACGGCCTGCGGCAAGCTCCACGTGCCTGGTTTTCTCGTCTTACTCAAAAACTGACTCACTTTGGTTTTTCTCTTAGCTCGGCCGATTCATCACTTTATATTTATCATCATCAGGGGACATACATACTTATGCTTATTTATGTGGACGACATTATTATCACCGGGTCCTCGTCACAAGTTGTTTCTGACTTGATTCGTTCTCTCTCCGCTACCTTTCCCGTAAAGGATTTGGGGCCTCTCTCATACTTTTTGCGTATTGAAGCTCATCGCACCGAAGCCGGTCTTTACTTATCTCAACAAAAATACATCACTGATCTACTCGTTAAAGCTGGCATGCAAGAATCCAAACCATGCCCTACACCTATGGCCGTCTCTCCACCTCTTTCCCGGTTCAAGGGTACTCCTTTTGAAAATCCTCAACTATATCGTATGATTTTAGGCGGCCTCCAGTACCTCAGTCACACTCGGCCCGACATTGCATTTGCTGTACATAAAGTTAGCAAGTTTATGCATGCCCCTACCACCGATCATTGGCAAGCTGTCAAGCGGATCTTACGCTACCTTCGGGGAACCTCTGCTGATGGACTCCTACTTTCGGCTTCTTCCCCGACCCAACTCCATGCTTACTCGGATTCTGATTGGGCATCTGACCCTGATGATCACCGCTCTGTTGGCGGCTACTGCATTTTTCTCGGTACTAATCTTATTAGCTGGTCTTGCAAACAGCAGCTTACCGTTGCCAAGAGCAGCACTGAAGCCGAATATAAAGCCGTCTCCACTGCCGCCACAGAAGTTCAATGGCTTCTCTCCCTCATTCGCGAGCTTCCTTTTCCTCGCATGCCTCCCCCGATCTTGTGGTGTGACAATGTTGGTGCTACCTACCTTGCTGCCAATCATGTCTTTCATGCCCACACCAAGCATATGGAGATTGATGTCCATCATGTTCGTGAGCTTGTTGCCCGCAAACTTGTTCAAATCGGCTATATGTCCACTACTGACAAGTTGGCTGATATCCTCACTAAACCATTTCGCCAACCACGCTTTCAAGCCTTGAAGATCAATCTCCATGTCTCCACGGTACCCATGGGATTTCCTGGGGGTGTTGGAACAAGTAATTAACGAACCGTGACTCGGCTCGATGCTTTAGAAGATGCCAATAATATCTCGTAATTAATTGTAATCTTTTGCATTAATTATATTCATATTGTCAGCAATGCTATATAAATGTCCATCCTTGTATTCCCCAAAAATCAATGAAGAAAATGATTCTCTCTTATTCTAAATATGATGAACGATATGTACTGGACAAGACTGTGACTGATCAAGTTTCTATCTGGAAGAACAGCAATGGCCTGACGGATAAGTTTGTTGTGAATCATGCATGCTCTGGAGACACGGCGATGCATTTGTTTGTGAGAAGACTGGAAATGTTCATGGTATATGTGGTTATCTTAATTTTTTTACTGTTATAGTACAAATTTTTCGATATTATTAGGCTGATTTCTTAGGCCATGTTTTACTTCTCGTTTCTTCTTTTGCTTGAGCAGTTTGTGATGATACATGCAAAGAAGTGGTTGTTGATTCTACGGATGGACTTGGTTTGTACTATCTCTAGGCGCTGTTTGATGACTTGCTTTCTCGATTTGATACGGAACCCGATACACGGTAAGAAGTCTTTGGTGGTTTTCATTCTTTGTCGATGTTAATGATTCATATTTGCACATTTGCAACTTTTATGTTAACCCCAAGCATCGACTCGTCATGTTATCGAGGATCACGGGTTGGAATAGTTTAAGCAGTTTGTTGCATATTATGAAGCAAGGCTGCGTACAGTCAACCTAAATGCCCCGAACCTTGCATTGGTAGGATGCTTTCATGTTGACCAATGCTTATCCTTTTTTTGGCTGGCCTTGCCGACACTTGATATGTCATATGTGTAGTTTCTTTCTCTTGTTGGGTATTATCTGTTTTACCCAGGTGAAGAGATCTGGCTAATTTTTTTATTTTATATTTTGCGTATGTTCCAAAATTTGTCTTCTATTCTGAGCTGAGAATTCGTGATCTATAAGTTCATTTGCTGTGAATAATATTATTATTAGAATTGGCGAAATATTTGGTCATTAGGTTCAACAAATCCTCGTTTACGTGAATCATGTCAAATACTTGCGTCTTCTTGTGAAATCTCCATATTTGTGTATTTGTAGGAAGTACAACAATGTGGTGCCACAGATGAAGCAAAGCCATTTATGGGATCTGGTCGATTTGGTACTATTTTTTGGTGCCATAATCAAAACTTTACTACATTTGAGTTAATAGCTGTCTAAAGTTGTAGTAAATTGATGCATCATGTCTATATGCATTTCTACTACACCCGTTCGCTCAAACACACATCTACTATGTTAACGAAAGTTGAAATGGATGGACACGATGCACCCGTATCATCTTTTGATGGTATCCTAAGTAACTTTTTTATGTGTGCATGCCCTTTTTGAACAAAATCCCTTAAATCCAAATGATTATCCTCCACCACCACCACAAGAACCATATCCATATGATCCACCTCCAAATCCACCCTACCAATATAGACTGCATTGTGAGGAAGCCACTCAAAGAAAAAATCAAGTTCATAATCCGATTCGGCTACCTCACATTGATGCTAAAAACTTTTCAATCAAGTCTCATATGTTTGGTCTAGTGGAGAGTAGAGCTCAATTCCATGGAAATGCCCATGATGACCCACATTCACATCTTTATAACCTTGAAGATATATGCAATACGGGATTCCAAAGTAGTGTTTGTCAAGAATTTACCCATCTTGCATTATTTCCTTTTTCATTCAAGGGTCAAGCAAAGGAATGGCTTATGTCACTTCCCCACCATCACTTGCAATCATAGGATGATATACAAATTGAGTTTTTGAAGCAATACTTTCCACCGGGTAGATATTTGGAGTTGAAGGTAAGAGTTGCTAATTTCAAGCAAGATTTAATTGAATCTCTGGACAATGCTTGGGACCGTTTTAAGAAGCTTTTGAGGGCATGTCCAAATCATGAATATACTTTGGAAATACAAGTGCAATTATTTTGTAGATGCTTGCATGAATTGTCAAGGAAAAAATTGATGAGCACTGCCCAAGATGTCTACTAGAATTTCTCGGATTTGTGACGGCGGTTTTAATCACAAATTCGTCACTAACGGCCGTTTGTGACGAATCTGTGACGAAACCTATTTCCGTCACGGAACACCCCGTTGCAAATTTTTGAGTCGAAATTAATCTTGTCACTAAGTTTTGTGACAAAATTGTGATGAAAATCATACTGTGTGACATAGTTGTGACAAAAACATTGGTGATGAATCTGCGGCAAAAATTATATTTTGCAACGAATGTATGACAAAATTTTCTGATAAGTTTGTGATGGAATGTTGTGTCAAAGTTGCTTTATAAAATAACGACAAATGTGTGACGAAAAAATACGACAATTTTGTAACCAAATTTTTTGATTAAATAGTGATAACCATATCTTACAAATTTGATATGAATTTGTGAAGAATGTTTACGATAAAATTGTGACAAGATTTTAGTTATTATTATGTGATGAATTCATGTGACAATTTTGCTACCAAATTTAGCAATAAAAATGTGACATTTATCCCCTACCATTTTGAATTCATTTTGTGATGGTCTTTTACGATAAAATTGTGACAAAGTATCTTGACAAATTTGTGACAAATTTTACCTATATTTGTAACGGATTGTTGTGCCAAAATCAATAGTTTCAATGACTTTGTAACAAAATTTATATTTCACATTTTTATTATATTTATTATTTACAAAAATTATATTCAATATTATAAATGTTCTCTTAAATAAAACGTTTCAATAGCATAAATAATCAAAACACTTCCATGATCATGAAACTGAAGCGAATCATTTTATTCATAATTGACTCAAACAGAATTTCAAAACATGAAATCATTATTATTCATGATTAACAAACAAATACAAGAGACTAGGTTTTATCACCGAAAACAACTCAATCTTGTGAACGAGCAATTATCTCTAAAAGTGTCCGGTCTTGTTAAGCATCCTGAAGAACTTGTTTAAAATCATGACAATCTCGCTTTCACCGCTAGCACATGTCCACTTGTGGCCTCTTTCAAACATATCATCCGGATCCGGGTCCCTTTGTTCCTAAGATATGGTAGGACAAGCCCCATCCACGCTTCTTTAAACTCCTCGACCTTGGCCACCCAAAAGTAACTTCATCAAGAACATTCTCTGCAACAAAGTACTTGACCAAGGTATGTAATCTTCAAATGTCAAGAATTCAGCAAAAACGAAAGAGGGAAGTTAAAAGAAAAGAAAAGGGAAAGTGCTTGTAAATGAATGGTATCATTGGGATACTCAAGAAACTAGGATAAAGTAGAGAAAACACTAACAATTTAATAAAAGAGTTATAGAACGGAATATGTACCTCTTAGGGAACTGAAAAAAAAAATGACAACCCTTTCCGAGAATAATAATTCAAAGGTTCCACATGGAACTATGTGTCCCACGGATATTTATGATCCCACCAATACTGAACCGAGTCTATTTCATGACAAGTATCCACAAACCTCGTGAAAACAATCATAGTTGCATTTTGGGCCATAGACTGTCGCAAATTCGGGTTCTACAAGAAGATTATCAAAGAAAACAAATAAGGGAAAAAAGAACATCCCGTGAAGGAATCTCATCACGTAAATCATAGGCATTCTGCAAAGGAACATCTTCAATTTGTCTGCTACTCGACACCCATGTTCTGCCAACATTTGGTGGACAATCTTGCAGGAAATGCCTCACAACAACCATAGCTCTCTTTACACCCAAAAGATCTCCCTCAATCTGCACAAATATTTATAACCATCTAGTAAAACAGAACAAAAATTGCTTAAAATTTACATGGTTTTTTCTATTCAAATCTAATTTTTAATAAAACTATGAAGATGCAACAAGAAAAGATAAGCAGACACAATTGACTGGAAGTGCTTTCCGTAAGACGGACTTTCCTCACATCACAAGTCATGAGGAGTATAAAAAGTTCATTCTAGCACCGCTCACACCTACTAGTGCTGTTAAAACACCAGGCCTAAATGCACCACTAACATCTCTTATGATTTGCAGGCGTGTATCGTCAATTCTAGTTCCTATGTACTTAATTGTGCAATTTCAAGAAAAAACGATCTTGTAATTCCAGATTGGTAAAATGATCAAACTCGAATCACAATTTACTAACCAAACAAGAACTCAACAGATTCACAAGCACAAAATTGAAAATTAAATTTGCAGAAATGAAAAGGGAATGAACACAATTTAAAGTGGTTTGGTCTCCAGTGACCTACATCCATTTGCCAAAGTCGGCTACTTTGGTCTTAACCAACTTCACAATCAGTTTCACTTTTACAGAGTTCTTTTATAACTTAACGCCTTAGCACAATCAACTCAGAAAAATTAAAATCAAATATACCACTGCATATTTGCAATTCACAGTGCATATTTGATTGGGATGATATATCTAAGCCTTACTCAAGACTGGGATGTATTTCATAAGAAAAACTTATAAACATATGAGGCAAGTATGAATACCGCCTATGGAGAGGTGTAATATTAAATTAATAACTTTAAATCTACTTAAGCATATAATGAATGAATCAAATGACTTGCATATATGCAGTGATATATACATATAAGCAAATAAAAACAGTCAAATTGCTATCTGGGGTGTGAAAGGGAATGGCCGGAATTTCAAAGCAGCACATATATTATTTTCTTAAATTTTTTATGATATACTTATAGAGTCATGTTGGCGTTGCGCTTGTGAGGTCCGCCCATGCAAGCTTGGTTACTTCACACATTTTGGTTTTTAGTATGCAAAGATAATAAAAGAATGTTGAATCCTTTAAATTAAAAGAAGTGACCAAAGGAGAAAAACGAAGATAAAGGTACATCGAGAGGTTTCTTTATCAAAACACCATCTAGAACACTATCGTGAGATAAAGGTACAGCAAAGGCGGTCTCTTTATCAAAAAGACTAGAGAGCGACATTTTCAGTGACAATATCATCAAGAAAAGGAGCGGCGCAGGGTGTTATCCTTATCAAAATGGACCTCAACATGTGCAGAATTTACTTGAGTTCAGAAACACAGACTTTTCTCAAAAAAAAAAAAAAAAAAAACACAATTGAATAGAAGTACTAGACTACAAACCAATAGCATTAATAGCGGCAAAATTCAAATTATGGGCCAAATGACGGCCGAGGAGGAGGAAAACAGTGCAAAAGCCTCAATAACCTGGTGGGAACTTACTGGACTTCAACCTCATAGATGTGGAAGCTAGGAGCAATGGTATCAACCAACAAAGCATTAGAGGTTTCAATTGAATGAGAAGTCGACTCAAGAGCAGGAACCAAGAATCAGTCATCAAAACATCGGACATTGAATTCAAAGTGAAGAAGCCAAAATTTTGAGAACAAGAACTTCATTCTCATTTGTAGAAGCCACATTAATGACTTGGAGAGCAATAACCGGTGAAATTTCATCGGAATCGAATAGAATGAGAGGTAGTCACTCTAGAATGCACTTGGTGATAGCTCTTTCCGAGTTTCTTCTTAATCATGAAGGATTTGTGACGACGGTGAATAATCGACAAATTGTAATGACAAAAATACACAACTAAAAGATTTCACTAATACAAGCGAACAAAAACTTTTCCTATAAGAAAATAATCAAATGAAGAACGTGTAGCGAAGGAAGAAATAAGAATAATACCATTTTCGATTACGCAAGTTGAGCCGCGAAGATTGTCTCCGATTCGATTGCAAGTTTCAACACAAATGCAATCTGGGGAATTTCTCTTCGATTGTCGGATTAGATACGATCGCCGGACCATAGAGCTCGAAGAGGTGCGAAGACTCGAATATAGCGGCTAGGGTTAGTCTTTGAACCAAAATATTTTTGTAATTAAACTAAAAAACCTTGAACTCACTAACGAACCTCGGGTTTCAAATCATTAACTCACTAATGAACCTCGGGTTTCAAATCATTAACTCACTAATGAACCTCGGGTTTCAAATCATTGAATCATGCCAACCTAACTAATGACCCACAAGTTTCATATCATGAACTCAGTAACGAATCTCGAGTTTCAAATCATTAACTCACTAACACACCTCAAGTTTCAAGTCATTAACTCATGACTAACTAACGAACCTCAGGCTTTGAATCATTAACTCACTAATGAACCTCGGGATTGACATCATGAACCCACTAACGAACCTCGGGTTTCAACCGACTAATTAACAAACCCCAGGTTTGAAATTACTAATCAATAACGAACCCCGAGTTTGAATAACAACTCAATAATGAACCTCGGGTTTGAAATCTACTACTCAATAACGAACCTCGGGTTTGAAATCTACTACTCAATAATGAACCTTGGGTTTGAAATCTTGAACTAACTAACGAACCATGGGTTTGAAATCATCAACCGACTAACTAACGAACACCAAGTTTGAAATCACTACTCAATAATGAACCTTGGGTTTGAAATCATCAACCGACTAACTAAAGAACCCGGGTTTGAAATCACTACTCAATAACGAACCTCAGGTTTAAAATCTTGAAATAACTAACAAACCTCGGGTTTGAAATTATCAACCGAATACATAACGAGCCCCGGGTTGAAATCACTACTCAATAACGAATCTCGGGTTTAAAATCTTGAAATAACTAACAAACCTTGGGCTTGAAATCATCAACCGACTAACTAAGAAACCCCGGGTTTGAAATCACTACTCAATAACGAACATCGGGTTTAAAATTTTGAAACAACTAACAAACCTCGGGTTTGAAATCATCAACCGAATAATTAACGATCCCCCAGTTGAAATCACTACTCAATAATCTTTTTATGTTTTGTCATTAATTTGTAGCAATGATGTTGCGAATTAGTGATGAACCATTTTAAATCACAAATTTTCATCGCAAATCGGGAAATTTGTAGCAATATTGTCAAAAATATGTATGTGATTTTGCGATGTAAACAGATATATCGGTCGGTCGTCAGATTAGCAACGAAGTCTTTTATGACCAAGCCATTTTGTCAATGAATTCTCTCAAATTATGGCGCCGAATTTGGCGCAAAGATTTGTGTGAATAGTCACATACATTTTGCCACGTACATATTTTGTAACAATGTTGTCTCAATTTTTGCAAAAAAAAAATGAATTATGCGGTTTGTCGCTAATTCATGAGAAATATTGTCTAAAATATGTGACAATTTTGCGATGTGGACAGATATGTCGGTTAGCGTCAGATTAGCAACAAAGACTTTTATGACCAAGCCAGGTTGTCACAAAATTCTCACAAATTATGGCGCCCGAATTGGGCGCAAAGTTTTGTGACAAAATAGTCACATACATTTTTCCACATACACATTTTATCACAATGTTGTCTGAATTTATTGCAAAAAAAGAATTATGAGGTTTGTCGCTAATTCGTAGCAATATTGTCGAAAGTTTGTGACGAACAATTTTCATCGCAGAAATTCGTCACAAATCTGGCAAATTCTAGTAGTTATAAGGCTATTGAAAGAGTGACAAGAAATGAGAAATTGTGGGATCCCGGCCCAAGTGAAACGGAAGTTGCCATTGGGCATGATCATAATTCGAATGAGGAAGAATTTTTGAGAGAAATGACGGTGATAAACAAGAGGATGGATGAATTACAAGCGGGGAGGAGAGAGTTGAAGCGTAAAAAATGTGATGATGTGACATTTGGTGTTTTTCATATCGAAGAATTATCAAACTCCGATGTACCTACACAAGAAGAAATGAGTTTATTGAGACAACGTCGGGATTTGAACAACACTCACACCAATGTTCTTGAACCACATCCTTTTTACCAACAAGTTCCTACTCAACAAGCCCATGTTCAACAAAGTTCTCAATCCACGGAGGATGTCTCCCATTTGAAAATTTCGATGGAAAAATTGATGGGAGTTGTGTCTACTCAAGCCGCCAATATGCAAACAATGATGACTTCTATTGGTATGATGTCTCAAGAGGTTGGTACTTTGAAAACATCTATGAGTGGGCACGAAATGAGGATGAGAACGATGGAGGCATCATTAAGAGTTATTGAAGACCTTTTTACTAGGGAAGGCGAGAGACATAGTAGTAGACCACCGAGTGGATTACCAAGAAACACCGAGGGAAACCCGAGGGAAGTCAATGCTATTATTACTCGAAGTGGAAGGTCATATGGGCATAATGAGGGAAGCAATGAGGTTGAAGAAGATTTGAATGACAAGAAAGAGGAAGAGTGGAGTGAAGAAGAAGAAGAAATTGTTGATTGTTCCTTGAAAAAAGATAGGTATGTTGAAGTAGAAATGGAAGAAGAATGGATAAAGGTTCCAAGGCTATTGAAAAACCCAAGAGCTAGTGACTTAAGGACCATATTCAACAAGCATGTTATAGAGGAAACCGTCAATGGAAATGGCTCAGCTCACACCGGGAATGATTCAAAAGTTTCTGGACATCTATCAAAGAAAATGGCTCAGGCCAATGATCAACCGGCTCAGGCCATTTACAAAGAGAAGCAAACAGAGACTTTGGCAGGCAAAATGGCTCAGGCTAATGATACATTGGCGAAGGCCAATTAAACACAGAAAGTTTCTGAAGTTGAATTAGGAAAAATAGCGCAGACCAATGATGATTGGTGTCCCCCAGCAGCCCAAATATTGAGAAGAACTTCCATCACTTCACCGAACGACAAGGGTAACCAAAAATTATTGATCTTGCATCACTTCCCTATCCCCCTCGAGAGGAAATTAAAAAGATGAAGGTTGATAAGAATTATGCACGTTTTCTTGACACTTTTCGTCACTTAACCATTAATATCCCTTTCATCGAAGCACTCACAAATATGCCGGCATATGGTAAGTTTCTTAAGGACATACTCTCCAAGAAGAAACGGTTAGAAGAGTATGAGATGGTGTGTCTAAGTGAGGAGTGTTCCGCCGTGCTTCAACATAAGCTCTCTCCTAAGCTTAAAAACCCCGGGAGTTTTACGATCCCATGTGAGATTGGGGGATTTTTGTTTAAGAAGGTGCTATGTGATCTCGGTGCGAGCATAAACCTTATGTCCTATAATGATTTCATGAAACTTGGCATAGGCAAGCTCAAGCGTACGGAGATGACTCTCCAACATGTGGATAGATCCATAAAACGTCCAAAAGGAGTCATTGAAGATGTACCAGTGAAGGTTGATAAATTTTATTTCCCCGTCGATTTTGTTGTTATGGATATGCAGGAAGGGTGCACTACACCTCTAATCCTCGATAGACCATTTTTAGCAACGGAAGAAGCTGTGATCGATGTTTGTAAGGGAGAGCTTAGTTTGGGAGTGAATGATGAGCGCGTTGTCTTCAACATTTACACGTCATTGAAATATCCACGCACTACACTAGAATCTTGTTCTTTTGTGGACACTTCGTGTCCCTTTGTTGTGTATCATACTAACATGCAGGTAGTTGAAGAATACGTGAGCAATAAAGTGAAAGGTCACAAAACAAAAGCTCGAAAATCAAAGGAAAAGGTCAAGAATTGTTGGGATTGGTCGCATTCGTCCAGATTATGTTGGAGACTGGTCTTAATGAATAAGACGGATGCGGTGAGCGAGGATGACCCACCACCCGTGCATTAATGACCTAATCAAGGCAAAGTCTAGCTATAGACTATAAATTTAACCTTTGGGTACTATTTTTCTTTTTACTTCTTAAGCATTATCTTTTGGTTGGCTTTTGTACTTGAAATTGCATGCTTATGTTAGTAATTCTTAGTGGTATCCCTGCACAATAATCTGTATAATTTCCATCACTTTTACCGTATAATCCCGTCGAGCAAACGACGTTAAACAAAAGCGCTACCAGGAGGCAGTGATAAGAGAATTTCTGCAATCCAGTTAATCAAGTAAAAACTCGAAACCTTAGCAAAATCTACTTTCTAACCGGTAGTGGACCGGATCGATTGTAGGTAGTGCTTGAGGAGTCCAAGGTCGAACCCACAGAGATTGGCTTTGAGTACCACAGCTGACTTAGCACTCAATTAAAATATGACGTTATACTATTGCATAAAAGAAAGATTATACTAATCGGATTTCTTAACGATTAAAAGAGGTACAGCCGAACCACGATCCAGTGGCTTACTCTACCCTCAGACAAACTACCCCAGGAGTGAGCTCTATCTTCCTTGTGTGTCTAATGATAAACTCACAGGTGTCGAGTCCTAATTCTGGTGCTAACTCACACCCTACGCAGAGCTCATCAACCCTCCTTTTAGAAGGCCAACTCACCTAACGTGATTAAGTTCTAGACTCGCCCGAGTGAACGATAAAAACCCCATATTGGACATGGACCTAACGACTAGGGTGTCAATCTAGTGCATAAGTAGGTGTCAAACTACCTTTTAAGCAAAAACGTCTACGGTTACGAAACCCCGGTTCCCACACTTCGCCGCAACATACATTTATAAGCTAGGTGTGTGATGGTGAATTAGGTGATCAAGCTAGCTCAATTACGATTAAAGCAAGTTTCGTGATATGACTTATCGATTAGAACATTTTATTACGTGCTACACTACCTCCCGGTTCATCTCTCTAATGGCGTTTCATCCGCTTTCACATAATTTGGCCGTACGAAAGATTTAGCTACTCATTATCGAATTGAAACAATAAACGGTAAAGGAATTCATGATATAAACGATAAAAGAACAAGAAACCATACCTACTTTATTGAAAATTGATGAAGTACCAAAGTTGTGCTCAAAAGGATCAAATCTTGACAATCGAAACGTAACGGATTGATGTTGTAATGTATCTAATGTAATTGAGGATCGAAAGACGAGAACAATGGTACGTGGCACTTAATTCTACGCTTTCGGATGAAAGAAATCGCCCAAAAGAGGCTAAAACTATCTAAATCCGTCAGTCTGCTGATGAAAACGTTTGAGGTGCCCTTTTATAGCCTAGGGCAAAATTCAGATTATCCGTACGGATAACCGTACGGATAACAAGCTATCCGTACGGATAGTTCTTGATTCTCTAGGATATCCGTACGGATAAGTCTCTGATCACATCTTCTGTTTTGTGCTCCCAAGTGTCTGTTCGTACGGCTGGCTTTCTATCTGTCCGGATAGGTCTCTGCTGCTTCAGTCTATCCGTACGGATAAATGGCTATATGTACGGATAAGTCTCTGTTCAATATTTTTGCTCCTGACTGAGAGTTGTCCGTACGGACAGACGTTTGTCCGTACGGATAGATGCCTTGACTTCAAAAACTTCACTTTTTCCATACTTAGCCTTCGTTTCTCGCCTCGGACACGTCTAAACTCATAAATCATCGCTTTTTGGGCTCCCGACTCACCCAAATCCTGCATAAACATGGAAACAACAAGAAAACGCATAACCCCGCAAACTACGGGAGCTCGGGAAATGAGTATAAAGTGCTAAAAGTAGGCCGAGTTTACGGAAAAACCGACAGTTACTCACCGTGCAAAGAAAACCTCATTAACACTCATTATAGGGTCTAAACTCACCCGAGAACATGCTAGAAACATGATAACCGTGGGTTAAAATCAGACATAAATGTACAAGAAAGTCAGTTCCTATCACCACCCCACACTTAGCCTTTACTCGCCCTCGAGTAAATCAGGCGATCAAACAATGTTGTTAACGGATTTATCTAATGCAAAATAAACAAGTAATAATATTTATAAATCCGATATACCTCAAGTGCAAGGATCGTAGTAAAGAGGTTGATACCGGGTCGATCTTACGGGGAACTAACGATTGGTAACCCTAGTCTTTGTTTAACTAACTATGTCACGAAAACTAACCTAAATAGCAAATAAAACTAAACGAGACTGAAAGTAAAGATAACATGAATGTAAAACTGGACAGAAGAATGAATCTAAAGCCAGGGAAAATATGGGTTGCGAACAATTTAAACTACAACTAAACCTAAGATGGAATAAGAAGATTTAATTAAACTAAACAATTCAAGTTTTAGGGGATTAAATTCAAATTATAACGAGCAAACGAGCAATTGATCCACCTATCCTATCAACATTCAATTCCTAATCGAGTTAATTCGTGACTTCTAACCAAGTTGTGATTCACCTCATCTAAAGTCTGAAACCTAATTTCTTAGATAGTCCATCTATTAATCTCTATCTTTCGATCTAAGATTAACGCTTTTTCTAACCAAAGATGTGAACTTTAACATTTCTAATCTAGAAATCTAACCTATTAACTCTCGTTATATAGATCAAATAACTATTCTTTTATCATGGGGATCTAGGGTTTACATGACTTTCATCAAAGTAAAACAATCAAGCATGCACATCTTTCGATATAATTGCAATAAACATTCAAACATGATAAAGAAACAACTTGTATTAAAAACTCACAAATTAATCAAGATTTGAATCTAAATAGTTGATGGATAGGCTTCACAATGCTCGTTCAAGGGCTTTTAGCCTCTAAGCATCCTCTTGAAAGCTTGGAATTGTTGAAGAAAAGAACATAAAACTAACTAATTTAATCTAGGATTTAAGTGCATAAAACTGAAGGAAAAGTATGTAAAAACGCAGCCTGAGCCGCCCCTAGGATTAGGGTTTTGAGTAATGTGTAATTTGTATCCTTAATGTGGAAAAACGCAGCTGTATTTATAGATGTCAAAGTCGGCTGTGCTGAGGCGGTGGAAGGACGCCCTCGTCCAGCTATCTGGACACTCGTTCACTCAGCTTTGGACTTCCTTCAGACGCCCGTCCACTTCAGCGTCCAAACTCTCTGAATCAACTTTCTCCTCCTGGACGCTCGTCTATATCTTCAGACGCTTTCGTCCACTCTGGACGCTTGATTCAAGCACGGGACTTGATCCAGGATCGACTTAATCTTGATTTTTCCATACTTATCTCTTTTTCATCAATCCAAATCATCATTATCTCCTTTTATCATCAATGTAATTCGACTTTTATCTCTTTTTTATCATCATTTGAGCATCAAACATGTACCTATAACACATCAAAACATCGCAAAACGTAATATCATCCAAATAATCATAAAATCAAAATTAACACACCAAAATTAACCTATTTTGCGAATAACTCATTAAAAATCTCATTTACTCAATAATTCCATTAAACACTCGTTTCTTATGCAAATTTATACAAATATGAGGGAAATTATCATAAAATATATCAATATAAATCGTATAAATTCACCCTTAACAACTCCCCCACACTTAGCTTTTGCTCGTCCCGGGCAAAACAAAACGAAAATCAAGGCTCGGAAAAAGATAGACATCTCAGCACATATATCACATATTCAGTAACTTAGAGGTTCACCCCGGTGTGTGTGCAAAGCCATAACAAACTTCCACTAAGTCCAAACTTGAAAACAAGCAAACTAGCTAATACCCCCTCGTAGACTAGCAATAAATGACACTCATAAGATGTACCCTACAAACGTAAAATATCCCGAAAAGGATGATCGAATATATCTAGGGCCTTTCTGAAGTACTCAGAGGATAATCCTTACAGCATATCTATCAGTTTATACTGGGGATAAGATAGATGATAACTTAGTCTTATATCCATTTCATACCAATTCTTCATATAAGTTGATTTAACTATTTCACTTTCAAACGCACATCAGAATGAGCTCTTGCCCTGTCATAGCAGAATAGGATATTCGAGATATACCCTACCTTACTCAAATCATAAGGCAGCTTTTTCTGACTGTCGTGAGCTTTTAGTCATCATAGTGGTATAGGACATTTCGAGATAATGCCCTACCGCACTCAAATCATTGACTAGCTTCCGACACACACAATTAATTCATTATAAACTCAACTTTTTCATTTGACAATAAGTTACGTGTTACTTATCACATTCAAACCTTAGATATTCACAGTATATCATACTTCGGATCTAAATGCAAACTATCATAGATCTCAAGATATATACGTAGCACTAAGCACATGACTTACAAGATAACAAAAATCACTAATCAAAAGGGGTACAACGTTATATTATAGCTCATCATTCACTATGGCTCGTGAAAAATAGATCTCAGGCGAAACAACTAACTTATCAAACATATGATATATAGCTTGGATGACTATAAAAATAACGAACATTGAATTGAATTTCCTACTCGGGACAAAACAAAAACAAAAATGTCGAATTTTTTTTAAAATTCTAGCTCATTTTGCATAGAAACATAACGAATTAAGCAAATGTATAGATACATATCAAATCATTCCCCTCCCTCACACTTAAAGAGCAACATGTCCTCATGTTGTGCAGAATTAAAGAAAAGATAAAGGACTTAGCTGATTTCAAGCGATACTTGAATCGTTGGTCAGGCCGGAGCCTACGTAGTGACAATTAGAACTCGTAACCATACGATGTAAAAGGCGAGCTCGACAATACAGCTAAAAATACACCTGCACTACTTGACAAACACGGAAAAATCTCGGGGAAAACGGGGAATTATACCAGAATGAAAGGATATAGCAAAATTGAGTAATACAAAAAGATAAAACATTCAATACATCCAAAAGTGTAAAATGAAAGTACGGATGCCTTATGGCTTACATGATTCATTTGGAAAAATAAACAGTAGCGAAATGAAAAGTACAACGAATCACGTAATGGAAAAGTAGCAAGATTATACAAACATCGTATTCATGACAAAACAAAAGCTAAAATCGGAAAAATAAGATCAGGTCTGGCCCGGCGCTGCAGAATCATCAGCCAGAGGTGCTCCACCCGAAGGAGAGTCAGGCTGCTCCTCATCAGAAGACGACTCAGATTCTTGCAGAACATCCGCAATGGCCTGCTCAATCTCGTCAAAATAGACATAATCAATGATGCTTGGATCGAAGACTCTGTCGTCCCTCGGCTTCCGGCCCTCACTGATGCACCGTAAAATAGTCAAGATGTTATTTTGAGAAGTCCGAATATCCACCATCCAGTTCCGTACACTGTTGGCCATACTCAACCTCATCCGGACTGAGGGAGATAAAGTAGGAAGGGGGATGCTCGAGGCATTGCCGAAGATGAACCGGGCTCACGTGGTGCCTCCGCCTCAGAACGTCCCGAAGACTTAACCTTTTCTCTCTGTATCGGTCTCGGGTTCTTCGGTTTGTGATCCGATCCATACTCAGGCACACCGGCGTCAATGCACAAACTATGAATCAAGTGGGGGACAATCAAGCTACGCGTGTAAACCTTCTTATTTATAGCTATCTCATCGTATAACGCTTGTCCAACATTGACATTCAATCCAAAGGTCAAAGCGTACAACATCCCTAAGTCACCGATATGAAAATGCGTCAGATTGTTCTTTGGCAACAACCGACTCTGTATGAACCGACACTGGACTTTCCAATCCTCCATCCAGGTAGTGGTGACCAACTCCTTCCGGTTTACACCCGGTCTCAACGTCCATGCGATATCTGGGCAAACTTTTAACCTTAACTCCTCCAATGGATCTTGCCCCGCACTCTGCCTATGAACGATTTCCTCCTTATAATCCCGACCCTCAAAAGATGCCAAGTTATACTTCTGATTTATCACACCAGGCGTAAAAGGAACTTTCACCCCTTGAACCATGACTACTCCCGTCTCCAAATCAGACTCCGAGAAATTTGCATAAAATTCCCGAACTAGGGAGTCGTTGACTGGGGTACCTGGGATAGTCATCAAGGCATCCCATTTCCGGTCCTTTAACAACTTTACGAACCCTGGATCGACCTTAGTCTCCAACGTAGCCCTCTCGATCAGCATAGTCCTAGAGAAATAATGTTTGGTATAAGCGTCGTGGGCTCTAGGATTCACAAATCTACGAGGCATAGGGGCTACGGTCTTCGCTCTCTTCCTAGGTTGTTCAGCCCTAGGCTCAGCCGGTTCCTCCTCCCGAGTAGCATCCACAGCTTCCTCAACCCTAGACGACTCTCCACCTCGGTGAACTCTAGGCATCCTCACCAATGGGATATCATCATCAGTCTCAGAGCCCGAGGTAAGCTCATCCCTCAATGTTGCCCTAACTTGTGTGGCCCTAGGAGGTTGCTCTCTAATGCTAACACCTCAATTCGGATCGATTAAGGTGGGATCAAACTCCTTATGTTTCTTTCCAGACTCCCTGGCCACTCCCTTACCATAACGCTGTTGCACTCCCTTCTTATGGACCATGATTCAAGCCTAAACTAAACCAAAAGAATCCCAAATCAAAGCAAGTTACCCGTTTAACATCCAAATCGGGATTTCAAAATAACCAAACCACAAACCACAACCATCCATCATCACCAACCAACCCATTCATCATCCATCACATCACCATAGCACAGTAAAACAAGAAAGAAACATGAATAAATTAATTAAGGCATTATTCATGTGACCGAGCCGACCCGAAGATCGAACTCACAAAAACGTGAATAAATTTGAGAAAAATTGTTGCTAACTTACCAAGTAAGATGAGTAGATGACGATGATGCCGGAAAGGATCCCTGACAATGCAAATTCGAGCCCAAAATCGAATTTTTTCTTGGAAAAAGTCGGACCGAAGAGGACTCTGATTCGTCAAAATGGTTGTTGATTGAGGAATAAGGTGTAGGAAAGTGAAAAGAGGGGATCAAAAGCGGTCTATAGCAACTTAAATCGCTCAATTTGGTGTAATATCGAAGAATTTAGGTTAAGAGGAGGGCAAAAGTCGGTTTTTCGAGTTTGAATTTCTGAAAAATGAAGGTTCATGGACTGAGGGGGTATTTATAGGCAGGGTCTGGACGCTCGTCCAATTCTGTGGACGGGCGTTCAATGGGCTTAGCAAGAACTGGATGTGCGTCCAGTTCAGGTAGACGCTCGTCCAAGTTTCAAATTAGATACAGGATTGGAGGGAATATATCAGACGGGCGTCCATTTATAATGGACGGGCGTCCAAGAAATGCATAGGGTAGACGGGCGTCCAGTGTATCTGGACGGGCGTCCAAAGCAAGATTATGCAAAAATTATAAAATTTCATACAATTCAAATTCAAACTTGCATTTTCTCATTAAACTTAAATAAAACCTCAAAAATACAAATGAAAAACGACAAATTACATAAAATCACTAGAAAATAGGTAAAAACAATAGAAAATAGTGGGTTGCCTCCCACCGAGAGCTTTTGTTTTACGTCGTTTGCTCGACGAAACAACCTAACAACGCTAGTCATCGTAAATTTCCACCCAATCCACCACCCGGATAAGACGGCGGAGCATGTCAATCGCCGGAGGAAAATCATACTCGTCCTGCAAACCCCAGTCCTCACCAGCTACATCAACACCCCAAAAATGTTCAGCTTGCGGCACTAGCGCTAAATCTGTCAGCATCAGATCATTCAGGATTGTGTATGGACGTCCTAGAGCTGCCTGCAACTCCTCAATAGTAAAGTCTCCACCTCCCGAACATCGGGGAACAATAAGAACATAGGTGACAGTCCTGATGCGGGTACTAATATCAAAGTCTACGTGCAAAACTATAGTCCCTCCCGGTCCGTCATCTACAGTGATAAGTGGGATCCTCCTAAGGAAAGGTAACTCCTCTGGTAGAACTCCGAAATCCATATCTAAAACACTGCTAACTGACAGATACAAACAAAAGCTTAATAAGGCTAGAAACTTAAACAACTAAAGCAATAAAAAGTATAAAACAAAAAGTAACTAGTATTAAAAAGGGATATCTAGGATGCCTCCTAGTAGCGCTATTGGTTAATGTCGTTATCTCGACACAGTTCAAGGTTAGCCTAGATCAGGCCATTTAACTTTTCTGCCAGCCGCTACCTCGTCTAGACTTGGGTCAGTAGTTCGGCTGCAGAAACAGCACTTAGCACATGGGGTGAAATCTTTGATAGCTTTCCAAATACGTTTAAACTGCCCTATGGTCGACTTCTTCTTCTTCTGAGTATTCTGATGACGTTTCAGCTTACGCTCTCTCTCAAACTCTTCCATATCCCAACTACCGGCTAGAACTTCTTCAGATCGACCACTACCGTCATCCCCTGAAAACAGGTCTGGTGAAAACTCGTCAAATTCTTCGACCTCTTTAGTACCACACCCGAGGATATCGAGGAAATGAACAATTAAAGGCTTTTCCTTGGGTTCACCAATGTAGTGCTTACACCTTTGACCATTTACTCTAAACGGTTGGTCACCATAACCTCGTAGTTCTAAAACGCCTCCAGGAATAATTTGGAGAATCTCAAAGGGGCCGGACCATCGTGTCCTTAACTTTCCAGGAAACAGATGTAACCTGGAATTATACAAAAGAACTTGTTCCCCGACTTGAAATTCACTCTTCTTAATCTTGGCGTCATGGAGGAGTTTCATCTTATTTTTGCCGATCTGGCGCTTTCGTGAGGCTGGAGTCCGAATTCATCCAACTCATGCAATCATTGCAAATGATGCTTACTACAAGATTGGGAATCAAAGTTGAAACTTTGTAGCCCAATAAGCTCTATGCTCTAACTTTCATTGGCGAGATGACATGGCTTACCATAAACCATTTGATATGGAGATGTACACATAGGAGTCTTATAGGCGGTTCTGTATGCCCATTGTCACGGATTTTATCGACACAAAATAAACAAGTAATAATCCGGTTAACCTCAAGTATAAGGATCGTAGTAATAGCGGTTAATGCCGGGTCGATCTTACGGGGAACTAAACGATTGTGATTTCTAGTTTTTATCTAACTAACCTATGTCACGATTACTAAGCTAAATAGCGGATAAAACTAAACGAATAATGAAAATTAAACTTAACTAAAACGTAAAAGCCGAATGAAGAGATGATCTAAAGCCGGGAAGGATACGGGCTGCGAACCAATTTAAACTAACTAATCTAAGATGCGAGATAAAAGTAAACTAACTAGACAAATTCAAGCTTTTAAGGATTTAAATCAAATTTATAACGAGCAAGCGAGGATTGATCCACCTATCCAACAAGCATTGATTTCTATCTCGATTATATTGCGCTTTTATCTAGGTTGTGATTCACCTCACCTAAACATGAACCCTAATTCCTTAGAAAGTTCATCTATTAATCTATTATCTTCCAATGTAAGATTAACGCGTTTTCTAACCAAAGGTGCAAACTTTGTGTTTATAATCTAGTAATCAAACCTATTAACTTCCGTTATGAAAGATTCGAATTACTATTCTTATTCATGGTGATCTAGGGTTTATTAAGACTTCCATCAACAATAAACAATCAACACATGCACATCTTCCGATATAAGAGCAATTTAAACATGAATAAGCATGAATAAGAAACAACCTTTATTAAAAACTCACAGTATAATCGAAGAAAACGAAATCAACAATTGTTGGACGGCTTCACAATACTCGTTTGATGAAGCTTTTAGCCTCTGAACATCCTCAAGAACTCAAATTTGCGAAGCTTGATTGCATAAAAAGTAACTAGTTTTTAATCTAAACTAAGAGCATAAAACTGGAATAAAAAGATGAAAACGCAGCCTAAAGCCGCCCCTAGGTTTAGGGTTTTAAATAATGAGTGTATGATCTCTTTTGTGGAGAAAACGGCCGCCTATTTATAGAGATTTTGGCGGTTTCACTAAGTCGGCATTGCGGACGCCCGCCTGGTAGGGTGAACGCCCGTCCATTCTTCATATGAACTTCAAATCGGGCCGAGTCATGACCAAACGCTCGTCCAGACGGCGTCCACTTCAGCGTCCAAACATCCTGAATCAACTTCCCATCCCCGGACGCTCGTTCAATTCCATCAGGACGCCCGCCCTTTGGGACGGGACACGACGCCACCCAATATGATTGGATTTCGATTTCTTTATCTTTATCTCCTTTTAATTCAATGTAAATCATCATTATCTCTTCCTCTTTAATCAAATCCGACTTGATCATCTTTGAATCACCTCTTGAGCTCGACTTTGTGCTTCTATGACACATAAAAATATCGCAAAATGTAATATCGCTCAAATAATCATAAAACATAATTAAAACACATAAATTAATCCTATGTTGCGAATAACTTAGTTAAAACACCATTTGCTCGATAAATCCATTAAACGCTCGTTTCTTATACAAATTCATACAAATATGAGAGAAAATAACATAAAATATAGCGTTATAAATCGTATAAATTCACCCTTAACAACTCCCCCACACTTAAGCTTTTGCTCGTCCCGAGCAAAACAAAACAAAAATTAGGCTCGAGAGAAGAACAGACATCTAAACATGCATAACACGTATCCAATAAATCAGAAGTTCACCATTGTGTGTGTGCATAGCCATAGAAAACTTCCACTGTATCCAAACTCGAGAAACTCAAAGCAAAACTAGCTAATACCCCCTTGTAGACTAGTAATAAATGACACTCATAAGATGCACCTACAAGCGTGATATATCCCGAAAAAGATGATCGAATGTATCTAGGGCCTTTTTGAAATACTCAGAGGATAATCCCTACAACATATCTGTCAGTTTCTACTGGGGATAATGCCACTATCTGTCAGTTTCTACTGGGGATAATCCCTACAACATATCTGTCAGTTTGAAATAAGCTATTGCCCTCATAGTAGAATAGGACATTTCGAGATAATACCCTACCTTACTCCAATCATAAGGCGACTTTTCCTAATCTGTGCCGTGAGCTTTTAGTCATCATAGTGGCATAGGACATACGTGGTATACCCTATCGCACTCAAATCATCGACTAGCTTTCGACACACCCAATTAATTCATATTTTTCTTCAACCTTTTCATTTGACAATAAGTTACGTGTTACTTATCACATTCAAACCTTAGATATTCACAGTATAACATACTCACAGCTAAATGCAGACTATCATAAATCGCGAGATATATACGTAGCACTAAGCACATGACTCATAAGAAAACAAAAATCACTAATCCAAAAGGGGTATAACTTTATAAATAGCTCATCGTCACTATGGATCGTGCAAAATAGTGTCAGGTGAAACATCTAACTTACCAAATATATGATACATTTAATCGAATTGCCTACTCGGGACAAAACAGAAACAAAAGTGTCGTAAAATTTCAAAAATTTTAGCTCATTTGCATAGAAACATTACGAATTAAGCAAATGTGTAGATACATATCGAAACATTCCTCCCCACACTTAAAAATCAACATGTCCTCATGTTGTGCAGAACGAAAGAAAAAGGAAAAGACTTAGCTGATGTAAATCGAAACTCGAATCGTTGGTCAGGCCGGAGCCTACATAATGACACTCTAGAATGCGTAACCAGACAATGTAGCTCGACGAAGCCGCTAAAAAGATACCTGCACGTCTTAGACAAACATGGAACCATCTCGGGGAAAACGGGGAGTCATATCAAAATGAAAAGAGATATCAAAAAAGAAGATAAAGCAAAGTGATAGCATGCAATACATCCAGAAAGTAGAAACACAGCTGAAATGAAAGTACGAGTGCCTTATGGCTTACATGATCAATCGAAAGAATAAATAGTAGCAATAAAAAAACGAAATACAATGAACCACGTAATCAAAAGTAGCAAAAATATACAGTCACAGTAGCTAGTGCAAATCAAAAGTGAAAAATAGACAAAGAAAATCAAGATTGGCCTGGAGCCGGGGTATCATCAGCCGGGGGATCAGAAGGAGGGCCAGAAGGTGGTGACGTAGCCCTGGGTTCCGAATCAGGCCGCTCCTCATCGGAAGAGGACTCGGACTCGTGAAGAACATCGGCAATGGCTCGCTCAATCTCGAAGAATAATGGAAATCAATGAGGCTCGGATTGAAAACCCCTGTCATCCTCGGTTGCCGGCCTTCACATATACACTTCAGGATCGTCAAAATGTTGTTTCGAGACGCCCCGATGCCTCCAAACCACTCCCGCACATTGTTGGCCATACTTAGCCGCGTCCGGACCGAAGGCGGTAAAGCAGGAACCGTAGACGCTCTAGGCGGTGCCGAAGATGAACCGGGCTCCTGTGGTGTCTCCATCTCAGACGGACCTGAAGGCTTACCCTTTTCATTCATATCGGCCTCGGATTCTTCGGTTTGTGATCGGCTCCATACTCAGGCACACCCAAGATCGATCTGAGATCGTGGTATCGGTGAGGATAATCAAGCATCGGGTATAGATCTTCTGATTAATAGCCACCTCATCATATAACGCCTGCCCCACATTCACGTTCAGGCCAAAGGTCAATGCGTATAACATGCCTAGGTCACCAATGTGAAAGTGCGTCAAGTTGTTCTTAGGCAACAACCGATTCTGAATAAACCGACACTGGACCTTCCAATCCTCCGTCCAGGTCGTGGTAACCAACTCCTTCCGGTCGCCGCCCGGTCTTAACGTCCATGCCACATCCGGACACACTCTAAGGCGCAACTCCTCCAAAGGATCCTGCCCCAAACTCTGTCTATGTACAATCTCTTCCTTGTAATCCCTACCCTCGAAAGCCGCTAAGTTGTATTTCTGATTAATCACTTCCGGTGTAAAAGGAAGGAACTACCCCTCGAACCACGACTACCTTCCTCCCCAAATCGGTTTCGAACAGTTAGCATAAAATTCCCGAACTATGGAGCTATTCACCGGGGTAGTCGGGATTGTCATCAAGGTTTCCCATTTCCGATCCTTGAGCAACTTAACGAACCCGGATCGACTTTGGCCTCCAAAATGGCCCGCTCAATCAACATCGTCCTCGAGAAATAATCTTTGTTTAAACACATCGTGAGCTCAGGGTTCACGAACCGGCGAGGTAATGGCATAGGAGGTGCGGTTTTGGATTTCTTTTCAGGAGGGACAGACCCTAGGTACAACCGGTTCCTCTTCCCGGTAGCATCGACAGTTTCTCGCCCACAGACGAACCTCCACCTCTTTGAACTCTAGGCATCCGTACCAAAGGCACATCGTCATCGGGTCTCTCGAGTCGAGGTCGGCTCATCTCTCAAAGTAGCCCTAGTTTGGGTTGCTTTCAGGAGGTTGTTCGCGGATACTCACACCCCGGTTAGGATCGACCAAAGTAGGATCAAACTCCTTGCGTTTCTTTCCGGCCTCCCTAGCCACTTCCTTTCCATGCCTCTTAACCACGCCCTTCTTATGAACCATATTCAAGCTTATTCTAACCAAAACAACCCCGATTCACAACAAGATACCCGTTTAACATCCAAAGCGGGATTTCAAATCAACCAAACCACAACCGCAACCATAATCATTACCAAACAACCCATTCATCACCCACCACAACACCATATCACCGTAACAGAGCAGAAAGAAACACCAAAACCAGAAAAAAAAAAAAAAACAAATTAAGGTAACATTCAAGAAAACGAGCCGACCCAAAGATCGAACTCACAAAAACGTGAATGAAATCTAGAAAAGTTGTTACTAACTTACCAAGTAGGGTGAGTAGATGTTGATTGAGGTGAAAACGAGTCCAAACAACACGAGATAGGGGCTCCAAAATCGATGTTTTCTCCAAGAAGTCGGACTACACGAGTGGGGTCGATTCTCCAAAAATATTGCGTGTTGGGGAATTTGGTTATGAAAATCAAAGAGAGGGGATCAAGAGCGGCCCTGTAGCACTTGGAATCGCTCAAAATGGTTTAGAAATGAAGATTTTAGGCCAAAAAAGAGGAGAGGAAGCGGTTTGCGATTTGAAAAACGAAAAGTGAGGTTCATCAAGGCAGGGGTATATATAGGCAGATGTTGGACGCTCGTCCAACTCGGTGGGACGGGCGCCCACTGGGAAATCAGATGAAGCGGACGGGCGTCGATTCGGTGAGACGCTTCGTCAAGAGTTTAAATCACATCATGTGATTGGAGGAAAATATCGGACGGGCGTCCAGGCTTTGTGGACGTCCGTCTAAGGATTTGTCATAGCGGACGGGCGTCCAGTTTTCTGGACGGGCGTCCCAGAAGGCAAAAAGCACAAAAAACATAAAATTCCATATAACCCAAATTCAAAAGTACATCTCTTATTAAACTTAATTAAAACTTCAAAAATACAACTTCAAATCAAACAAAGTACATAAAGTGACTAGAAAATAAGGAAAAACAAATAGGAAACAGTGGGTTGCCTCCCACAAAGCGCTTTTGTTTTACGTCGTTTGCTCGACGAATAAACCTAACTAACGCTAGTCTGCATAAATCTCGTCCCAATCCACCAAAGCGGATGAGGCGGCGAAGCATATCAATAGCAGGAGGGAAATCATAGTCGCCTTGTACGCCTGAGTCATCTCCAAAGCTAGCTCTAAACCTCTAAAATGTGAATCTGGAGTACCGGCGCTAGATCTGTCAAAGATAGGGTCATTTAGGATCGTATCACGGACGTCCTATAGCTTCTGTAGCTCTCTCGGTGGTGAAGTCACTACATCCCGAACAATGGGTACGATGAGAACATAAGTGATGGTCTTCGTACGGGTACTAAGCTCAAAATCTACGTGCAAGACTATAGTGCCTCCTGGTCCATCACCATCTGAATCAGTGGAATCCGACTAATGATGGGGAACTCCTGGGAAGAACTCCGTAATCCATATCTAAAAAGCACACTAACTGACAGATATAAATACAAAAACTTAATCAGCTAAAACTTAATTAAACTAAAACCGAAAGAAATAAAACACTAACAGCGTGAACAGAACCTAACTAATATAATAAGGGATATCTAGGATGCCTCCTAGTAGCGCTTTCGGTTAATGTCGTTAGCTCGACACCATTGAAAAATCAGCCTGGGTCAGGCCATTTGACTTTTCTGCCAGCCACTACCTCGTGTAAGCTTTGATCAGTAGTGTGGCTGCAGAAACAGCATCTCACACATGGGGTGAAATCTTTAATAGCTTTCCACATACGCTTGAACTTCCCCATGGGTGACCTCTTCATTCTCTGAGCCCTCTGATGACGCTTCAACTGACGCTCCCTTTCAAACTCTTCCATATCGGCACTACCTGCTAGAACTTCTTCAGAAGGGTCACTTCCGTCATCCTCAGAGAACAAGTCGGGTGATAACTCGTTAAAGTCTTCGACTCGCGGAACACCACATCCGAGAATATCGAGAAATTTAACAATCAAAGATGTCTCTTTAGGTTCACCAATATAGTGTTTGCACCTTTGACCGTTGACTCGAAACGGGTCACCACTATAACCACGAAGTTCTAGAACGCCTCCCGGAATGATTTGGAGAATCTCGAAAGGGCGGACCAACGTGTCCTTAACTTTCCAGAAACATATGTAACCTAGAATTATATAGAAGAACTTGTTCGCCGACATGGAATTCTCTTTTCTTAATCTTAGCATCGTGGAGTAGCTTCATCTTATCTTTACTAATCTCGGCACTTTCATAGGCCTGGAGTCCGATTCGTCCACTCATGTATAGCTCTGTAGTCGATGTTTCCCACAAGATTGGGAATCAAAGTTGAAACTTTGTAGCCCAATAAGCTCTATGCTCTAACTCGACAGCGAGATGACATGGTTTCCGTAAACCATTTGATATGGTGACGTACCCATGGGGGTCTTATAGGCAGTTCGATATGCCCACAGTACATCATCCAACTTTAGACTCCAGTCTTTTCTATGACTGTTAACAGTTTTCTCCAGGATCTTCTTTAAACTTTGGTTGCTTCTCTCAACCTGACCACTAGTCATCGGATGATATGGTGTGCCAATTTTATGACGAACACCATACTTCTCGAGTACTTTCTCTAGGGGTCGGTTGCAAAAGTGCGTCCCTTCATCACTGATCAAGGCCCGCGGACATCCAAACCTCACGAAGATATTCTTTTTCAGAAATTTCATTACCGTCTTATGATCATTGTGAGGAGTGGCTTGAGCCTCCACCCATTTAGACACGTAGTCTCATGAGACTAAGATGTATTTATTACCGCAAGATGATGGGAATGGTCCCATAAAATCGATACCTCATACATCAAAGACTTCGATTCGAGGATGGGTTTCAAAGGCATGTCAAACCGCCTTGTCGAGCACCGGTTCTTTGGCATCTATCACAAGCTTTTCTGAAGGCTTCGTATCTTTAAAGATCGTGAGGCCAATAGAAGCTGGATTGAAAGATCTTAGCAACGGTTTTCCAAGGACCAAAGTGACCTCCTGTGTGGGTCCACTGCAGGCTTTGCTCAATGATGTCACGTTGCTCAGATTCGGAATACATCTCTAAGCAAACCATCTTTCTGAGATCTTGAAAAGATAAGGTTCATCCCAAACGAAATATTTTAAATCGAGAGAAGAACTTTTCTTCTCTCACGATAAGACATCTCGGATCGAGATAACGGCCATGAAGGTAGTTTACAATGGAAGAATACCATGGAACACCAGGAGGACAACCGTCTATCAACATAATGTTCTCAGAGGAAAGTAAAGATCTATATCATCGGTTCATCCTTTTCCTCACTTAACATTCTAAGCGTGATCCGCCACTACATTTTCAACGCCCTTTTGTCCTTAATTTGAACGTCAAACTCTTGTAGGGTCAATATCCAACGTAGTAAGCGTGGTTTAGCCTCTTTCTTAGTCATCGGATCGATAAAGCGGTGTGATCGATCCACACGATCACTTGAGCTCCTAACAAGTAACTCTACGAAACTTGTCCATAGCAAAGACTACGCCGATGTAGTTCCTTATCGATAGTAGTAGTATAGTTAACTTGAGAGGGGTTCAATGTGTGACTTGCGTAATAGATAGGTTGGAACTTTCCTTGATCTTTTGCCTAGAAACGGCACCAACAAGATAGTTTGATGCGTCGCACATAAGCTCAAATGGTAGGTTCGATCAAGGCGATATAAAATTGGAGCAGATATTAAACGATCCTGAAGCTCTCAAACGCTTGCTTGCGGCTCTCATCAAAATTAAACTCAACGTCTTCCTTTAGTAAAGTGGACGGGGGCTTGGCTATCTTGGAGAAATCTTGAATGAACCTTCAGTAAAAGCCGGCGTGTCCAAGAAAGCCTCTTACAAGCGCATTTTTAGGATAGCTCATCTTCTCGATAGCTTCTACTTTTGCCCTGTCAACTTCTATACCTTTTGGTGAGATCTTGTGGCCAAGAACTATTCCTTCATCTACCATGAAATGGCATTTTTCCCAATTAAGTACTAAGTTCTTTTCCACACATCTGGATAACACTCCGATCAAGATTGTCAAGGCAATCATCAAAAGATCGACCAAAAACGAAAAATCGCCCATAAAAATCTCCATACACTTTTCTACAAGCCCGTCAAAGATGGCTAGCATACATCATTTGAAATGTAGTGGGGCATTGCAGAGACCGAACGGCATTCGTCTGTAAGCGAATGTACCATAAGGGCAGGTGAAGGTGGTCTTTTCTTGGTCAGCTGGATCAATGGGTTGTTAGGTGTGATGCCCGAAAGACAATTTTGTAATTGTTTTATTTAATAAATGAAATGATGTTATTATTCATATTTATTATTCTCATATTCACCGATGTGACAATAGTATTTACACTACTGAAAACCCTAAAGTATATCGTTTATGTAATCACTTAACTCGGTGTATGGTATATACAGGGAGGATTGAGTTAGTGAAGATGTACTTAAAATACAATTAGCCCGTAGTGAAGTTAATCGAGAGTATCGGGTCTCTCCTTTAACGTGCTATTAATGCGCCGAGAACACAATAGGTGTGATTGTCTTATCGGACTTTCGGTTAAGAGAACCTAATGGGTCATTTATATATGATAGATATATCATATATAAATTTGGACCGATTTGATTGGAGTTCACGATATAATTCCGTAATCGAAGTCTTATCGAATCAATGGATGATCATATTTATGGATATATCTTAATCTCGAGGTGATCACGATCCAACCGCTTGAATCGGTATGAAGTTTGACTTGACGGTTAAGGATTACACCGAGTCTGTGATCCGAATTACCCCATCTTGGCATTGTCTTTGGATTGAGTGAGTAGTACGTGTTATCACAGATACGGAATCCATTCCTTCCATTTATGGAAGTAGATAAACGATTCCTTATTTGTTAATCCTAGAAACCGATCGATAAATGCGAGTTCATATTACAGCGATTAGCTACCGGTGAGTTGTATGAATTAATTGATCACTAGGGGTTAATGGTAAATAAGGATAAGAGGTTCTAAAAGGGTTGACGGTAACTTCCCGATTTAGAATGAGCGATCTATGGAGGATTAATCCATATGTAATGATTATATCAATGGGCGCTTTTATTATTCTCGTGAGGAGATAAATATAATCTTATAATCGGAGGAGTGCGATCCACGGGATTATGGTGGCATATTCTCGTGATTGATTTATCGAATATAATTATTCTATAATTATTTATTTGATTTATCGGAGCCACGATTATTAGTCCATGGTCCCCGACGTGCCTCCTAATATAGCATAGCTATTCTCGGACGTCGAATCCTAATAATATTAATTTAGTTCTTGTTGGACTTTATTAAAACGATATGTGAATTAATTGTTTAGTGGGCTATTAAATTAGTTGGGCTAAATAATTAAATATATGGAAAAGACATTTTTCATAATCTTGGCCCAAAAGTGTGTCATGGTTGAAATTTGTGACTAGGTCACAAGGATTAAAATTTTCGCCCCCATGCATATTTTAGTCAACAAGAAATTAGTTTTCTTGTGATTAATAAGACATGTGCATAAAATATTTATTGGATAAATATTTATGGTAAATAATAAAGATAAATATTATTCTAGATTTGTTCTAGAATATTATGGAATTATCTTTTATTAAAGGATTTATTTTGTTTGATAAATAAAAATCCTTGGAGGCTAAGTTTTACTCTCTATATAAAGAGAGTTCTCCCAAGCCTCAAACAACACACATAAATTCGACTTCTCCTATAGTAGAGAAGAAAATAATTTCGGCCAAGGGAGATTTGAGGAGAAATCTTGGAGATTTTTCCGGTAGCATATCGGAAGGGTTCGAGTCGAGAATTCCTTCCACGGGAATTGCTTGGATCACACGATCGGAAGGCGTGTGGTGCTCTTCACATCTTCACATTCATCCTTTGCGGTTCTTCAACTTGAATTTAGAGATTCAAGAGGTATGATCTACATCCCCCTTGTAGAATAGATCTAGTTGTTTTATTACGCATATTATATAGATCTAGATCCATAAATCGCTTCCGTTGCGGACAATATTACTAACAGTGGTATCAGAGACAATGGTGATCTATATTTATACGTATAAAATATTAGATCTAGGAGTGGTAAAACATGTAGATTTTTTGTCCCAATTTTTTTTTTAAAATAGGGCCGACGCATGTTAATCTTTTTTTTATGTTATGAATGTCTTGGTTGAAGAGATGGATTGGGGTTGGCACTGTTTACTCGTTAGATCTATTGTAGCTCTTTTGTTTAGTAACAATTGAGCATAGGAATTGTTTTTTTTTTTTATGTCTTCTTTTTTTTCGAAATTTATGTAAATAGTAGCATCTTTTATTGTAATTTTTATTATCCGGGCTGGAAAAGATGAAGATCTTGCTGAAAAATTGAAGATCAAGACGAAACCCAAGGTATGAACGAGGAGAAACGGATGAATTTTATTAAAAATCTGCTACAGGACTTTCTACGACGCTGAAAAGCGTCACTAAAAGTCCTGTTTAATAAATATATGCGGCTAGGGTTTTCTTTAATTTTGCGGCTGCACCAAATTTTTTTTTTGTTGTGACCTAAATTTTTTTATTCAACAGACGTATGATGAAAAAAAAAAAAATTTATTTTTTTGGAAAATAATTAAAAGCAGCCGCATGTAATATATAATAAAATAAAATATATGATTAATTAAAATAAATTGGATTTATTTAATTAAAAAGACCTTTTCTCCTCTCGGGTGTTCGTGGTTCGTGTTCCGGCGGTTCGAGTTCAAGATTCGAAGATCAAGACTCGAAGACAAGAAGATTGTAATTTATTTTTCCTAGGATAGATTAGTTACGGGGGTACCAACAATCCATCTCGGTGTTTAAATTTCCACAATTTATTTTTTATGTGTTCGATCATAAAATAGATATAAAATCGGAATTGCCATGACATGCATCATATCATAAATCCACTCCATGCATACATGTAGAATTTTAATTTTGGTAATTAAAATAGACATGTATACAAACTCGTGTAATTAGTTGAAATTTAATTAATATGTGGTAATTAATTTAATTTAGTAACTAATTAAAGATCCGAGGACGGGTTATGAAATCGTTAGCCTTTCGGTGTGTGTTCTCGGTGAACCGCCTTAAAGCTCAAACGAGATCACGTTTTCAATTCGTAGTGTCTACGAGATTGAATGATGGTAAAAGAACAAAAAATCTTGGATAAAAACGGTTCGCTTATAGGTTGGGTGGTCAATCGAGCTAGGCTCGACCGACTTAACCCTCCTAGTGTGTGATGTATGCGGGGTCCGGCAAGACTAAGCTACACCGGAGAAGCGGAGGGGTGATTCCTTCTTATCTCAATGAGGTTTGTCTTGACCCGATTTCGTCCGATCATCACATATGTTCCAACGAATAGGGCGGGTAGGCTTGCCTCACGTTACCGACACCATTCGGAATCCTTGATTTGATGAGCTTTTATGATAACATCAAAAAGACGTGGTTAGTTAACCCACAACCACTTCCAAATTATTGAGTGGGAGCGGGGGAGGCGACAGCCAACCCCACGGCCTCTACTATAGATACAAGTAAGTGAGAGAAGGGTGGACCTCGAGGCGCTTTGATTTCGTCCCCTAAGGATGGTGTTCGCCCTATCAACATTCATGGCTTGGTCTCCGAAAGGATAGGTTTTACTGGTACTCGTCGGGTCACCGACCTATCCTAAGACGGCATATTCGGGCGTACCTAAGAGAACCGATATAGTAGGTCACACTCATCATGGGTATTATTGATAATATCTAGGCTAAAAGGAAGGTAGTCAATGAATAAAGGGATGTTCGATTCCGTGGGATGTTTGATTCTCACAAGTTATTCATTGATGAGATTGTCTCGATTTAACCGTCATCTCTTTGACCTCTACCCTAAGGCGGCATCGAGATGCGAGGTTAAAACTTGGAATGGTAGAGTAGACTTACTTTTAGTTTACAATTCCTAAAATTTAATATAGTAGTGTTAAACTTGAATTAATACATGTCATTTTATTTTCAAACAAAATGTCCGCTCAAATTTACCTTTCTTTATCGAAAAATTAACGGAAACAACTTTAAGAAATGGAAGAGTAACTTAAGCGTGGTGCTCACGTATGAGAATGTGCAACATGTACTTATCGAATGCCCTACTGTTGGCGATCCAAAACCTGGTAAAGGTGAGATCGAGCAGCGTAATCGGCTGGATCGAAGCAGATAACCGGGCTCGTGGGATCATCCTGGCGGCGAGTGTCGGAGGTTATTAGGACCCAGTTGAAGAGTTTGAGTCTGGCAGGAGAAATCATGCGGAAACTTACTACGATGTTTGGATCACCTAGCAACCAAGCAAGACACGATGCCATCAAAGTTGGCCGTCAACACGAAATTGAAGAAAGGTCAAGCGGTGAATGGTCATGTTACGAATATGATCGCCATTACTTCAATGACGCCGGTATTCATGGATCAAAGTTCGATGAAGCAACTCAAGTATCAATGATTTTGGAATCGTTGACTCGAGTTTATCCCGTTCAAAACTCGATGATCTCGATGGGCAAATATGAGTTGACCATGACACAGATCTTGAATGAACTCGACTATCTACGAGGGCCTGCTATCGAAAGATAAGGTCCAAGTAGGGATAAGAAAGTTGAAGCCAATAATATGGCGAAGCCAGGTCATCAAACAAGCCTAAGGCGAAACCGAAGAAGAAGGGTAGTGTTGCACCCGTGCTCAAGCCAATGAAGAAAAAGGCTGCCAAGAAAGTTGATTTGAGTCCAAGCCCAAGGGCAAATGCTTTATCTTGTAAGGAGGTAGGACATTGGCGACGCCATTGTCCCGAATACCTTCGTGATGTGAAAGATGACAAAGTCAAAATTTGTCATTTGGGAAAGATAAGAAAGGTAATTTGGAATTACTATTCTTGGAATCTTTTAATGTAGCTAAAGATGTGTCCACTTGGATACTTGATCTGGAGCTACTAACCATGTATGTTCTTCATTGCTGGATCCTTAGTTAAATGCGAGGAGTGGAAGAGGGTTCTCAAGTGATGCGAGTAGGCACTGGGGCGCTCATTTCGGCTAAAGCAGTGGGAGCTGTGGACTTGCATTTTAATAATAGAATTTTACATTTAGACAATGTTTATTTTATTCCCAATTTCAGGAGAAATTTGATTTCTTATTCTGCCTTAGTTGAACAATCATTTTCTGTTTCAAGTTTGAATGGTGAATTTGTTATTTCAAAGAATGGCTTTGAATTGTGTTCAACTATAAATGAAAATGGTTTATATTTTGTAAGACCACATAAAGCTCCCTACTTAATCTTGAAATGTTTAAAACCGCTCATCAAAGATCTAGCAAAAGGCCAGAAAGTTTCTCAAGTAAAAGAAGATAAAACATACTTGTGGCATCTAAGGCTTGGCCATATTTCCTTGGAAAGACTCAAAAGACTTGAAAAGGTTAATGCCTTAGGTGAGTCATCTGTTGACACACTGCCTGTCTGCGAGTGTTGCCTGGAGGGAAAAATGACTAAGCGTCCCTTCTCATCAAAGGGTAATAGAGCCACAGGAACTCTAGACTTAGTGCATTCAGACCTTTGTGGTCCGATGAACGTACAAGCTAGAGGCGGATACGAGTACTTTGTGACTTTCATTGATGATTACTCGAGATTCGGTTATGTTTATCTGCTGCATAGAAAGTCCGAGGCTTTTGGAAAGTTCAAGGAGTTCCAAGCAGAAGCCGAAAGGCAACTAGGCAAGTCATTGAAATGCCTCCGCTCGGATCGTGGAGGTGAGTATTTAGATACTGAGTTCATTGACTACTTGGCTGAAAAAGGAATTTGTTTCCAACGTTCAGCGCCTAGGACACCTCAAAGAAACGGAGTTCTTTGAGAGAGAGAAGAAACAGGACATTGATTAACATGGTTAGATCAATGATGAGCTACGCCTCACTACCTATATCCTTTTGGGGTTATGCTTTAGAAGCAGCGGTCTACATTTTGAATGCAGTACCGTCAAAGTCTGTCGAAAAGACACGCATTGAGATGTGGTCGGGACGTCGCGAAAGCATGCGTCACTTCCGCATATGGGGTTGTCTTGCACACGTGCTGATGGACAAGACTACCAAGCTACAATCACGTACGAAAGTATGTTTGTTTGTAGGCTATGCAAAAGGTACACGTGGTGGTCTATTTTACGATCCGGAAGATAACAAAGTGCTAGTCTCGACTAACACTACGTTTTTGGAGGAAAGTTATATGAAAGACCACAGACCTCGAAGTACAATTGTACTAGAGGAATTACTCTCCGATGACATCAGGCCTATTGTGGCTGCTGATGTTCCTATAAACAACACTAATAATACAACAGTCAATTCCAACATTCCTGTTCCACCCAGACGTACTCTGCGAGTGGTTCGGCCACCGGCTCGGTACGGCATGGATTTAGAGGCAAACGTAGTCGCCTCTGATGGGGTGGAAGATGATCCTCCGACCTATAAGAAGGCCTTACTAGATCACGATAAGGATAAATGGATTGACGCAATGAATCAAGAGATGGAGTCTATGTACTCTAACTCAGTCTGGAAACTTGTAGAACTTCCTCAGGGTGAAAGGCCCATTGGTTGTAAATGGCTCTACAAGCGAAAGAGAGGAGTAGATGGGAAGGTTGAAACCTTCAAAGCACGGCTGGTAGCCAAAGGTTACACACAGCGAGAGGGTATAGACTACGAGGAAACCTTCTCACCTGTGGCCATGATGAAAACCATCCGCATCCTCCTTTCGATTCTTTGTATGTCCGGATTATGAAATCTGGCAAATGGATGTTAAGACAGCGTTTCTCAACGGCTTTCTTGACGAGGAAATCTATATGCAGCAACCAGAGGGATTCATTGAAGAAGGTCGAGAGCACATGGTGTGCAAGTTGCTCAGATCCATTTATGGGTTGAAGCAAGCATCTCGTTCCTGGTATCATAGATTCGATCACACGATCAAGTCTTATGATTTCGAACAACACTTTGCTGAATCTTGTGTGTACAAGAAGGTTATCAAAGATAGTGTTGTATTTCTAGTGTTGTACGTTGATGACATACTCCTAATTGGCAACGATAAGGGGATGATGTCCGACGTGAAAAGTTGGTTGACCACGCAATTCCAAATGAAAGATTTGGGAGAAGCGAGTTATGTTCTAGGGATCCAAATTATAAGGGATCGTAAGAACAGGATGTTAGCTCTGTCCCAAGCAACTTATATAGATAAGGTGCTGGCACGCTTCAGTATGGAGAACGCAAAGAAGGGTTTTCTACCAACCCGTCACGGCGTTTACCTATCTAAGTCTCAGGGGCCTCAAACCCCTGAAGAGGCTGAAGCTATGGGAAGAGTGCCATATGCCTCGGCTGTTGGTAGTCTTATGTATGCTATGAGGTGTACGAGACCTGACATTTGTTACGGCGTTGGATTAGTCGGCCGTTTTACCAAATCAGAGGGCAACCTTGACTGACAAAGAGAAAGAATCTCATCAAATATTTGAAGAGAACCAGAAATTATATGCTCGTCTATTCGAGTGGGAGTTTGGAGCTAGCGGGGTACACCGATTCTGATTTTCAGTCAGACAGAGATGATTCTAAATCTACCTCTGGTTCAGTGTTTACGCTTGGTGGCGGTGCAGTAGAATGGAGAAGCCAAAAGCAATCCAGCACAGCCGATTCAACAATGGAAGCTGAGTTCATAGCGGCCTCGGAGGCAGCTAAAGAAGCAGTTTGGTTAAGAAAGTTCATCAGCGGATTAGGCGTTGTCCCGAATGCTGAGGATCCTATTACTCTCTATTGTGATAACAATGGGGCCATTGCCAACTCTAGAGAACCTCGAAAGCACAGTAAGTCGAAGCATATAGAGAGAAAATATTGGGTGATCAACGATTTTGTCGATAGAGGGACATTTCCGTCAAGAAAATCGCCTCCGCCGATAATCCTATTTGATCCATTCACCAAGACGCCGTCGATTGAAGCTTTTAGTCGACACTTGGAGACTATAGGTATTAGAGACATGTCTCATTTGTTTTAGAGCAAGTGGGAGTGATTGTTTGCTTTGTATTTTAAATAATAGGGTGTGCTCTAAAACAATTAATCACATGCTTTTTCGTGCAAGTGGGAGATTGTTAGGTGTGATGCCCGAAAGACAATTTTGTAATTGTTTTATTTAATAAATGAAATGATGTTATTATTCATATTTATTATTCTCATATTCACCGATGTGACAATAGTATTTACACTACAGAAAACCCTAAAGTATATCGTTTATGTAATCACTTAACTCGGTGTATGGTATATACACAGGAGGATTGAGTTAGTGAAGATGTACTTAAAATACAATTAGCCCGTAGTGAAGTTAATCGAGAGTATCGGGTCTCTCCTTTAACGTGCTATTAATGCGCTGAACACAATAGGTGTGATTGTCTTATCCGGACTTTCGGTTAAGAGAACCTAATGGGGCATTTATATATGATAGATATATCATATAAATTTGGACCGATTTGATTGGAGTTCACGATATAATTCCGTAATCGAGAAGTCTTATCGAATCAATGGATGATCATATTTATGGATATATCTTAATCTCGAGGTGATCACGAGTCAACCGCTTGAATCGTATGAAGTTTGACTTGACGGTTAAGGATTACACCGAGTCTGTGATCCGAATTACCCCATCTTGGCATTGTCTTTGGATTGAGTGAGTAGTCCGTGTTATCACAGATACGGAATCCATTCCTTCCATTTATGAAGTAGATAGACAGTTCCCTTATTTGTTAATCCTAGAAACCGATCGATAAATGCGAGTTCATATTACATCGATTAGCTACCAAAGTGAGTTGTATGAATTAATTGATCACTAGGGGTTAATGGTAAATAAGGATAAGAGGTTCTAAAAGGTTTGACGGTAACTTCCCGATTTAGAATGAGCGATCTATGGAGGATTAATCCATATGTAATGATTATATCAATGGACGCTTATTATTATTCTCGTGAGGAGATAAATATAATCTTATAATCGGAGGAGTGCGATCACGGGATTATGGTGGCATATTCTCGTGATTGATTTATCGAATATAATTATTCTATAATTATTTATTTGATTTATCGGAGCCGTTGATTATTAGTCCATGGTCCCCGACGTGCCTCCTAATATAGCATAGCTATTCTCGGACGTCGAATCCTAATAATATTAATTTAGTTCTTGTTGGACTTTATTAAAACGATATGTGAATTAATTGTTTAGTGGGCTATTAAATTAGTTGGGCTAAATAATTAAATATATGGAAAAGACATTTTTCATAATCTTGGCCCAAAAGTGTGTCATGGTCGAAATTTGTGACTAGGTCACAAGGATTAAAATTTTCGGCCCCCATGCATATTTTAGTCAACAAGAAATTAGTTTTCTTGTGATTAATAAGACATGTGCATAAAATATTTATTGGATAAATATTTATGGTAAATAATAAAGATAAATATTATTCTAGATTTGTTCTAGAATATTATGGAATTATCTTTTATTAAAGGATTTATTTTGTTTGATAAATAAAAATCCTTGGAGGCTAAGTTTTACTCTCCTATATAAAGAGAGTTCTCCCAAGCCTCAAACAACACACATAAAATTCGACTTCTCCCTATAGTAGAGAGAAGAAAATAATTTCGGCCAAGGGAGATTTGGGGAGAAATCTTGGAGATTTTTCCGGTAGCATATCGGAAGGGTTCGAGTCGAGAATTCCTTCCACCGGGAATTGCTTGGATCACACGATCGGAAGACTGTGGTGCTCTTCACATCTTCACATTCATCCTTTGCGGTTCTTCAACTTGAATTTAGAGATTCAAGAGGTATGATCTACATCCCCCTTGTAGAATAGATCTAGTTGTTTTATTACGCATATTATATAGATCTAGATCCATAAATCGCTTCCGTTGCGGACAATATTACTAACATGGGTATCTGGAAATATCCTGAATATCCATCTAGGAAACAGTAGAATGCGTGTCCCGCCAGACGCTCGAGCATCTGGTCAATGAATGGAAGGGGAAAGTGATCTTTCATGGTTACCTCATTGAGCTTTCGATAATCGATGCAGACTCTGTAACCAGTGACAAGCCTCAATGCAATTTCCTCTCCCTTCTCATTCTTCTCAATTGTAATTCCACCTTTCTTGGGAACTACTTGAGTCGGGAAACCCATTCACTATCCGCGATGGCATAAATGATTCCCATGTCCAGAAGTTTAATGATTTCTTTTAACGACTTCTTGCATATGAGGGTTGAGCCTTCTCCGGGGCTGTCGACACACTTTGCACCCTCATTCGTCTTGATCTTGTGCATGCAGATGTCGTGGAGATATTCCACGATATCTCCTACTTGCCAACCAAAAGCTTTTTCATTCTTCTTCAAGCGTTGATCGGTTTCATTTCCTCTATCTGGGAAAGCTTGGCGAGATATGATTAATGGAAGCTTGTCGCCTTTTCTTAAGAACACATACTTAAGATGTTTAGGTAACGGCTTCAATACCAAATCCGCAGGGGGGTCTTCTAAACTAGACTTGAGATCTCCACTTTTCAACTCAATATCATTGAGTTTACTCACGTAGTCCCACCGCCAAAGCTTCTCCTTCCAATGACTCTTCTTCAAATTCGTTTGCTAGTTGATCCAGATTCACCATACCATGAGTATTCAGATTATCAACTAATCGCTCATATTCCGCTTCTATGACCATGACTTGCTTATCCATATAGTCGGTGAAATCATCCGTCATATAATCAATGGAAAAGCCGGTTGGAGGCCGAGGGTACTTGAATGGACTTTAAGACATTGTAACTCACCTCTTGATCACCGACTCGGATAGTCACTTGCCCACCATCGCGATCGATGAGGGCTCTAGTTGTAGATAAGAAAGGTCTTCCTAGAATCAAGGGAACGTTTTAGCTTTCTTTCTATATCTAAAACATACCAATCAAGCTGGAAAGGTAAATCGATCAATCTGAACCAAAACGTCTTTTAGGATCCCTGAAGCTTTCTTAGAAGATCTATCCGCGAATTGTAAACTCATAGTAGTGGGTTCTAGAAGGCTTTGTAAACCGAAAGTTGTTTGCATACAAACATTGGCATAAGGCTTATAGAGGCACCTAGATCACACAAAGAATTTGGGAAGACTAGACCTCCCATTAATCATGTAAGTCTGAATTTTCCAGTCGCCTCTTTTAAGCTGGTAAGTTTTCATAATTAATCATGGAACAATCCTCACCAATATGCCTTCCCATGCTCTGCTAATTTCTTTTTCGAAGACACGACATCCTTGATAAATTTTGTATACTTAGGCATCTCGACTAAGACATCCGATAATGGAAGATTCACCTGAGTATTTTTCAAAAGGTTTAGTACCTTTTCATACTTCTTATCCTCAATCAAGGGAATGTTGCTCTTTCTCGGTGGAAATGGAAGTTTCTTAAGGTCATCCTCAGAGAAAACCTTTTTTGAGGATGCACTAACAGCTCTGTCTTCCAGATCCTTCCAACGAACAGTTTTTTCAGATTTCTTTAGTAGTCGGGGATCGGCCTCCCGACTTTCGCTTGCTTTTTCAGTCCTCAAAGGATCAGCCACTTGAGGATCACCAAATTCTTCACCTCTCAGGGGATCAGCCACCTGAGTTTTCTCTTGCAGTTGAGGGGAGTGTAGGTGCTCAGCTTCCCCTCCTGCCTTATCAATGGCGGGAGAGGGGCTGGTGGTTTCCGGATGGGAAGGACCACTAACTTGAGTACCGCTCCTTAGATTCATTGCTTGGCCTCCTCTTTACCGTATTGAATTGATGGCACGAGGTCAAGACATGGGCCTTTGTTCAAATCGGCTGAGCAACTTGACCACCCTTTGGATTCTTCTCGGTGAAACTCAGGGCGGTGCCTGGGGTCTAGAAGCCAACCAGCTGCTCACCTGATTGCCCAATTTGTCTCTCAAGATTCTTCATCGATCTACTTTGCTCCTCCAACTTATCTTCAAGATTTGTAGGTTGGGAGGGGCCTTGAGAGTTTTGGAGATTTGGAGCATAGAAATTTGGTGGGCCGACTTTGAAATTGAGAATTTGAATTGGAAGGCCAATTCTGATTGAATTTTTGCGTAGGATTGGAAAAATTCAAGTTTTGATTCTGATTAAACCCAGGGTTTCTGTTGAAATTCTGATTCGAATTAAAATTCGAGTTAGGATTGAAATTTGAAGATGGATTAAACCCTTGGTTTTGAAAATTGCCCTGGCCTCGAAACCGATTGAACCTTTGATTGTTTCTCGCATAGAATGCATTCACTTCCGCGTCGTCCGTTCATAGGCAGAATTTAGAAGTGTGCCCCACCTAAATCCACGCTTTTGACATGTGACTTGATTGTCTTGTCCATAGTCATGAACAAAGCATTCACTTGATAAGGTGCAGGGCATTAAATTGACATTGGCCATTCATATGGCCGGTTTGATGACAATTTTTCGCAATACTGAACCCGAGGGTTACGTGGAAAAGAAAAGTTTGATTTATAGGATTGGAAACTTGAGGTGGTACCATCTGCGCACTAAAGATGGCAATCAAACTTTGTAAATTGACTTCCTCAACCTTGGAAGGAGGAGGTGCTTGAATTGCTTGATAAGAGAGGGCATAGTTATATTTTGCAATGTCCTCAAACAATGCCCATCCTCATCAGCGTTTTCTTGAAATGCCCCACTGTAAGAGCTATTGACCATGCCTTTTGTAAGCTCGGTCAATCCTTTGAAGAATGTATTGACTTGCCTTTCCAGTGGCAAGCCATGGTGGGGGCACTTTCTAAGAAGGGACTTGAATCTCTTCCAACACTCGAAGAAAGATTCATTCTCTTTCTGATAGAATGTGAAAATGTCATTTAAGCACTGGGCCGTCTTTGAAGGTGGAAAATATTGACTCAAGAACTCCTTTTCGAGTTACGCCGAGGTGGTGATAGATTCGAGATGGGAGAGAGGTGTACCACTCTTTAGCCTCCCTTTCAACGAAAATGGAAATAGTTTAAGTTTGATAGCATCCTCACTTACTCCTTGGATGCGTGTAGTACCGCATATCTCTAAGAATGTGTGTAAGTGGGTATGCGGATTCTCTGATTGGTAGCCGTGAAAAATTGATGCGTGCTGCATCATCTGGATAATCCTGGCTTCAACTCAAAGGTTTGTGCAGTAATGGCTGGAATAACAATAGCCGGGTGTCACGGATTTTATTAATACGAAATAAACAAGTAATAAAACCGGTTAACCTCAAGTGCAAGGATCGTAGTATAGAGGCTATTCCGGGTCGATCTTACGGGGAACTAGACTGTTGTTAATCCTAGCTTTTGTTTTAACTAACTATGTCACGAATCTAACCTAAACGAATAACTAACCTAAACAAATATGCAAAAAAAGTAACTAGACAGTGGATTGCTCCAATGCTAGGCAAGATTGAAAGCGATAAAAACTAAACTAAAGTAAAGTGCGGGAAAAGTAAACTAATCTAGCAATTCAAGTTTTAAGGATTTAAATCGGGTATAACGAACGAACAAGCAATTGATCCACCTATCCTATCAACATTCAATTCCAATTCGGATTATTTCGTGATCTCTACTCAAGTCGTGATTCACCTAATCGAAGGCATAAACTCCTACTCGTAGAGGCGAGTTCGTTTCTAATCTTTTATCTTTCGATGTTAAAGATTACGTCTTTCTAACCTAGGCGTGAAATCTTTCAATTTCTAATCTAGAAAATCAATCTAACAACTCTCGTTTTTAGTTAGATCGAAGATCCATTCTTTTATCATGGTGATCTAGGGTTGACATGACTCTCATCATATAAACAATCATCAAAGCAAGCATCTTTCGATTAAACATGCAATAAGACATACAAAACATGATAAAAGAAACGAACTTGAAATAGATACTCGCTGCATTAATCACGAATCAAAACTGAATTGTTGAAGGAAGGCTTCACAACGCTTGTTCAAAGAGGGATTAGCCTCTTAGCATCCTTTGAAAGCTTGAATTGTTGAATAAAAAGTGCATGAAACTAACTAATCTAATCTAAGAATTAAAGTGCATAAAAGTAGATAAAAACTGTAGAAAAACGCAGCCAAGCTGCCCCCTAGGGTTTAGTGTACGAAATTATATCATTAGGGTGAAAGAAATCCGCTGCTTATATAGAGTTTCAATGTCGGATGCTACAGTAACCGCTCCGGACGCCCGTTTGAAGATTCCGGACGCTCGTCCACTATTTTCAGCAACAGCATCCAAACTTGTAACGCTCATATCTCGGGCCTCGTAAGTCGGAATGGAGTGATTCAAAATCCTGTAGAATCCTCTCTTCAAGACCTACAACTCTTCTCTTGAGGTCCAGAGTCAAATCGGTTGTTATCATATCAAGAACTGCGTTGGAAGTTCAGCGCTACCCGGAATCCTGATTTTCTTCCTCTGGACGCTCGTCCAGTATCTCAGACGTTCGTTCCTTCAGCCTTGAACTTGTGCCAGACGTTCGTTCATCCAGCGTCCAAACTCTCTGTATCAAAATACTTCCTGGACGCCCGTCATGCTTTATCAAGCGCCCGTCCACTCTGGGACGGGACCCGGACGAACGCCCATATGTCTTTGTGAATTCGATTTCTTGATCTTTATCTCCTCCTTCTTCCATCTTTATCCTTCTTTCCTCGTCTCTTTCTTGATTTAGCTCGAATTATATCAACATTTGATCATCAATTCAGCCTCCAACATGTACCTACATGACATAAAAAAACACCGCAAAACGTAACACAATCCAAATACTCGTAAAACCATAATTAAAACACATACACAACCTCATTTTGCAAATAAACTAATCAAAATCTTACTTGCTTAATAAATCATTTAAACACTCGTTTTCTATGCAAATTATACAAATACGGAGGAAATCATTATCAAATATAACGTTAAAAACCGTATAAAAATACCCTTAACAACTCCCCCACACTTAAACCTTGCTCGTCCCGAGCAAAACAAAACAAGATAAAGGCTCGGAAGGAATATAGACATCTCAACACATATACCACATGGTCAATAAATTAGAAGTTCACCGTCGTGCATGTGCATAGCCATAGAAAACTTCCACTAAATCCAAACTTGAGGAACTCAAAGTAAAACTAGTTAATACCCCCTCATAGAATAGTAATAAATGACACTCATAAGGTGCACCTACAAACGTGACATATCCCGAAAAGAATGATCGAATATATCTAGGGCCTTTCGAAATACTCGAGAGGATACTCCCCTACAAAGATATCTATCGGTTTATACTGGGATAAGATTAACGAAAACTAAGCCTTATATTCAATTCGTGCATCGATTCTTTAGTTGATTTAACTATTTCACTTTAAACACACATTAGAAGAAGCTATTGCCCTCACAGCGAGAATAGGACATTTCGAGATAATACCTACCTTACTCCAATCATAAGGCAGCTTTTTCTAACTGTCGTGAGCTTTTAGTCATCATAGTGGTATAGGACATACGTGGTATACCCTACCTCACTCAAATCATCGACTAGCTTTCGACACACACGAATAATTTCATATTAATTCAACTTTTTCAATTGGACAATAGTTACGTGTACTTATCACATTCAAACTTCTAGATATTCACAGTATATCATACTTCGGAACTAAATACAAACTATCATAAATCTCACGATATGCACGTAGCACTAAGCACATGACTTATAAGATAATCAAAAATCACTAATCCAAAACGGGGTATAACTTTATAAAAATAGCTCATCGTTCACTATGGCTCGTGAAAAATAATTCGGGTGAATCAACTAACTTACGGAACATATGGCATATAGCATCGATGAATATAACAAACCGAACAAAAACATGCATTGCTCACTCGAGACAAAACAAAAATTTTGAAAATTTAGCTCATCTTAGCATTGAAATAATATCATATGAGCAAATGTGTAGATACATATCGACAAATCCCCTCCCCCACACTTAAATTACAACATGTCCCCATGTTGTGCAGAATACAAGAAAAAGAAAACTTAGCTGATTTGTCGGTCGAATGGGGCAATTCTGGAAATGCTTCGAAGTCAGATCCAGAAATGCTCGAAGAAGGCAGTAGACTGTGGACCATCCACCGGAAAACTGCTATCATCTAAAACTCACAAAGGCTAATGCAAATACCCTGCACTCATGAAAAACAAAGAAATACCTCGGGGGAAACAAGGGATTATATCATAGCGTACAAAAGTGATAGAGATAAAGATAAGAGGAAATCGTAAGCAAAACAACACTTCGACCCTTTATAGGATCAAAGGCCGATCGACAAAACAAACACAATCCTAATAAAACTGAACTAAAACAACGAAAAACAACTAAAGAAAGAAACTAATATAATAAGGGATATCTAGGATGCCTCCTAGTAGCGCTAATGGTTATTGTCGTTAGCTCGACACATTTGAAGCTCAGCCCGGATCAGGCCATTTAACCTTTTGGCCACCATTACCTCGTGTAAGCTTTGGTCAAGAATGTGGGCGCAGAAACAGCCCTTAACACATGAGGTTAAATCCTTTATAGCTTTCCAAATACGTTTAAACTTCCCCACGGTTGACCTCTTCGTCTTCTGAAGCTTTTGATGACATCTGCGTTGACGCTCCTTCCAATACTCTTCCATATCCCAACTACCAGCTAGAACCTCCTCAGATTGATCACAACCGTCATCCTCAGAAAACAAGTCGGGCGAAAACTCGTCAGACTCGTCGACTTTAGGGGTGTTACACCCGAGGATATTGAGAAATCGAACAGTCAAAGGCTTTACCTTGGGTTCACCAATGTAATGCTTGCATCGTTGACCATTCACTCGGAACGGTTGATCGCCATAACGCGCAGCTCTAGAACGCCTCCAGGGAATGATTTGGAGAATCTCAAATGGACTGAGACTAACGTGTTCTCAACTTCCCAGAAACAAATGTAACCTAGAATTGTATAAGAGAACTTGCTCGCCGACATGGAATTTCTCTTCTTTATCTTGGCGTCATGGAGTAGTTTCATCTTCTCTTTACTAATCTGGCGCTTTCATAAGCCTGGAGTCTAAATTCATCCAATTTCATGCAATCGCTTTGCAATCGATGTTTCCCACAGATTGGGAATCGAAGTTCAAAACTTCGTGAGCCCAATACGCCTGCGTGCTCTAACTCGATTGGCGAGATGGCATGGTTTACAGTAAACCATTTGATATGGCGATGTACCCATAGGGGTCTTATAGGCAGTCCTATATGCCCAAAGTACATCGTCCAACTTCAGACTCCAGTCTTTTCTATGACTATTCACCGTCTTCTCTAGGATCTTCTTCAAGCTCTGGTTGCTTCGCTCAACCTGACCACTAGTCATCGGATGATACGGTGTGCCAGTTTTGTGACGAACACCATACTTCTCGAGGACTTTTTCCAAGGGCCGGTTACAAAAGTGTGTCCCTTCATCACTGATCAAGGCACGTGGACATCCAAACCTCACAAAGATATTCTTCTTCAAAAATTTCATGACCGTTTTATGATCATTGTGAGGAGTGGCAACTGCCTCCACCCATTTCGAAACATAATCAACGCAGACTAAGATGTATTTGTTGCCACAAGATGATGGGAATGGTCCCATAAAATCGATGCCCCAAACATCAAAGACTTCGCATTCAAGGATGGGTTTCAACGGCATGTCAAACCGCCTTGTCAAAGCTCCGGTTCTTTGGCAACGATCACAAGCTTTGCAGAAAGCTTCTGCGTCCTTAAAGATCGTGGGCCAATAGAAACCGGACTGGAAGATCTTCGCAACCGTTTTCCAAGGACCAAAGTGACCACCTGTGGGTCCACTATGGCATTGCTCGATTATATCGCGTTGCTCGGATTCTGGAACACATCTCCTAAGCAAACCATCTTTCTGAGATCTTGAAAAGATAAGGTTCATCCCAAACGAAATATTTCATATCAGAGAAGAACTTCTTCTTCTCTTGATAAGACATTTCAGGATCAAGGTATTTGGCATGAAGGTAGTTGACAATGGAGGAGTACCAAGGAACATCTGGAGAGCGGCTATCGATCAACATGATGTTTTCTAGAGGAAAGTAAAGATCTATATCATCTGGTTCACCCTTTTCCTCACTTAACATCCTAGAAACATGATCCGCCACCACGTTCTCACTGCCCTTCTTATCTTTGATTTGAACGTCAAACTCTTGGAGAGTCAGTATCCAACGCAGTAAGCGCGGTTTAGCTTCCTTTTTGGTCATAAGATATCATAAGCGGCGTGGTCAGTCCACACAATCACTTGAGCACCCAGCAAGTAACTACGGAACTTGTCCATAGCAAACACTACGGCCAATAACTCCTTTTCGGTAGTCGTATAGTTAACTTGCGAAGAATTCAACGTGTGGCTGGCGTAATAGATAGGTGGAACTTTCCTTCGATGCGCATTGTTCTAAGATCGCACAGCGGCATAGTTGGATGCATCGCACATAAGCTCAAAGGGCAAGTTCGATCCGCGATATGAGGATTGGGCGGATATTAACCGATTCTTGAGCTCCTCAAGCGCTTGCTTGCGTTTTCATCGAAATTGAACTCAACGTCTTCCTTGAGCGAGAGTAGATAGGGGCTTGGCTACTTTGGAAAAATCTTGGATGAATCTCCTATAGAAACCGACATGTCCGAGGAAACCTCTGACTTCGCGTACATTCTTAGGATAACTCATCTTCTCAATAGCTTCAACCTTGGCCCTATCGACTTCTATACCTTTGGCGGACACTTTGTGGCCAAGAACTATCCCCTCATCGACAATAAAATGGCATTTTTCCCAATTGAGTACTAAGTCCTTTTCCACACATCTAGACAACACCTGATCAAGATTATTGAGGCAGTCATCAAAGGATTGACCGAAAACCGAAAAATCGTCCATAAAAATCTCCATGCACTTTTCAACTAGTCCGTCAAAGATTGCCATCATACACCTTTGAAAGGTGGCCGGGGCATTACAGAGACCAAATGGCATCCGCCTGTAGGCGAATGTCCCATAAGGGCAAGTGAAAGTGGTCTTCTCTTGGTCAACAGGATCGATGGGTATCTGGAAGTATCACGAATATCCATCCAGAAGCAGTAGAATCGTGCCCCGCCAGGACGCTCAAGCATCGATCTATGAATGGAAGGGAAAATGATCTTTCGGTGTGACCACATTGAGTTTTCTATAGTCAATCTGAGACCCTATAGCCACATAATTGAGCCTCAATGCTATCTCCTCTCCCTTCTCATTTTTCTCAATCGTAATTCCACTTTTTTGGGAACTACGAGTTGGGGATACCCACTCACTTGTCTGCAATGGCGTATATGATACCCATATCTAGAAGCTTGATAATTTCCTTCTTGACTACCTCTTGCATGTGAGGGTTGAGTCTTCTCACGAAATTTGTCTAACTCGTTTTGCACCCTCCTCGGTCTTGATTTTGTGCATACAGATGTCGGGAGATATCCTCGGATATCTCCCACCGCCATCAAAGGCTTTTGCATTTTTGCGCAAGGCGTTTATGATTTAAGCTCTTCTATACGAGATAGCTTGGCAGAGATGATCAAAGGAAGCTTGTCACCTTCTCTTAAAAACACATACTTAAGATGTTTAGGCAGCGGCTTCAGATACCAAATCTACGGGAGGATCTCTAGACTTGATTTAAGATCACCACTCTTCAACTCAACATCGTTGAGCTTACTCGGTGGTCCCTACGCCAAGGCGTCTTCTCTTAGCTCATCCTCAAATTCATTTGCTAAGCTGGTCTAGATTGACCACACCATGATTATTCAGATTATCGATCAATCGCTCATATTCTCGCTACGGCCAAGACTTGCTTATCCATGAAGTCATTGAAGTCATCAGACGTCTCTCCTCAATGGAACGACCGGTTGGAGATCCAGAAGGTACATTGATAGATTTAGAAACACTATAACTCACCTCCTGGTCACCAACTCGAATGGTCACGTGCCCACCATCACAATCGATAAGGGCTCTAGCTGTAGATAGGAAGGGTCTTCCAAGAATCAAGGGACATTTTCACTTTTCTCAATATCTAAAAGCGTGCCGAGTCCTCATTGGAAAGGTAAACCTATCTATTTGAACTAATACGTCCTTTAGGATTCTGAAGCTTTCTTAGAAGATCTATCGAACTGCAAATTCATGGTCGTGGGTTCTAGAAGGCGTTGTAAACCCAATTTGCTTGCACACGAGATAATGGCATCAAGGCGATAGATGCACCCCAGTCACATAATGAATTTGGGAAGACTAGTCCTCCCATCTGCAATGTGAGCACAAATTTTCCTCTGGATCGCTCCTCTTGATTGGTAAGCTTCCATAATTGACCGTGAGAACACTCCTTACCAACTGCTTGATCCATTCCGGCTAACTTCTTCTTGGAAGATACAACATCCTTGATGAACTTTGTATACTTAGGCATCTCGACCAAGACCTCGGATAATGGCAGATTTACCTGAGTATTTTGAAGGTTTAGCACCTTCTCGTACTTTTGTCTTCAACCAATGGAATGTTGCTCTTCCTCGTGGAAGCGGAAGCTTCTTGAGATCACTCTCGGAAAAGACTTTCTTTGAGGATGCGCTGATAGCTTTGTCTTCCAAATCCTTCCACCGAACCGTCTTTTGAAGCTTTCGTAGTCGGGGATCAGCCCACGACTTTCTTTCCCTTTTCCGATCCTCAAGAGGGTCACCACTTGAGGATTTCCAACTTGTTCGATCCTCGGGGAACAGCCCACGAGGATTTCCAACCTTTTCACCTATCGAGGATCACCACTGATTACTTGCTCGCGGCCAAGGGGATGATGGGTGCTCAACTTCCCTCCGCCTTATCAATGGCGGGGAGGGGCTAGTGGTTTCCTGGAAGCCGTGGGGACCACTCGGTATGTACCGCTTCTTAAATTCATTGTCTTGGCCTCCTCTTGTCCATAATGCATTGTTGGTACGAGGTCAAGTACATTGTTTCTTTGCTCAAATCGGCCTGAGCAACATGACCGCCCTTAGGATTTTTTTTCGTAAAATCAGGCGGATGCCGTGGGGGTCTTGACGTTTGCTCACCAATTGCCCTATTTGTCTCTCAAGATTTTTATTGTCTGTTTTGCTCCTCCAACTTGGTTTCAAATTGTTGGATTGGGAGGGTCCTTGAGAGTTTCGATGATTTTGAGGAGTGGTGATTGGCTGATTTGGAAATGTAGAATTAGAATTGGCGGGCCAATTCGATTGAACCTCTAACGTGGATTGGAAGAATTATAGCTTGGGTTACGATTATAACCAGGGTTTCTATTGAAGTTCAAATTAGGATTAAATCCGAAGATTGATTAAACCCTTGGTTTTGGAAGCTGATACGGCCGGAGAAGGTGGTTATTAAATCTCGATTTGTCCGGCAGAAAGCATTGACTTCCGCATTACGCCCAATCATGGGACGAAGTTTGAGCGATATGCCCGTCTTTGTCACATACTTGGCATGTGATTGGATTATGTTGTCCATAGTCATGAAACGGCATTGACTTGCTTTGGCGAGAGGGGAAGAAAATTGACATTGGCGGTCATATGGCGGTCGGACAAAGACATGCTTCACAATACAGAACCTGAGAGTTCTGTGGAAACGAAAGAGTCTGATTACTCGGATTAGGAACAATTTGGGATGTTGTCTGCTGAGAATTAGCCATTTGCTTTTGCAACATGGCAATCAGATTTTGCATAGTCACTTCCTCGACCTTGGGAGGAGGAGGAGGTGCCTGAATAGCTTGATAGGATGGGGCATAGTTGTATTTGGCAATGTCTTGAACAATGCCCATCCTTCATCAGTGTTTTCTTGAGAAATGCCCCACCAGAGGAACTATTGACCATGCCCTTGGTGAGCTCGGTCAATCATTGAAGAAAGTATGGACTTGCCTTTGCTTTGGCAAGCCATGATGGGGACACTTGCGCAGAGAGACTTAAACCTTTTCCACGCATCAAAGAATGACTCATTGTCGGTGACGGAATGTGAAGATTTCGTTGCAGGCAGCAATGCTTTTTTTGAAGGAGGAAAGTATTGACTTAGGAATTCCTTCTCGAGCTCCGCCCACGTAGTGATGGATTCAGAGGGGAGAGAGTGATACCACTCGAGTGCCTCCCCCCGTAAGGAAAATGGAAATAGTTTAAGCTTGATGGCGTCCTCACATACACCTTGGATACGGGTAGTACCGCATATTTGCAAGAATGTGTGTAAGTGAGTGTGGGGGTTTTCGGATGGGATACCATGGAAAATTGATGCATCTTTGCATCATCCGAATAAGTCCGGTTTAAGCTCAAGTTTGGGAAGCGATAATGGTAGGCATGGCGATAGCCGGGTTGATGGTGATGTGTGCCGGGCATGGCATAGTCGGCCAACGTCCGTCTATCTTCCGCTGCCATTATTACTATTCTTTCGATTTCTCCTGAAAGATATTGCTCAAATTCTTGATCTAGAGCGTTTCCTTCGTCGAAACGAAGTCTCCGCCTATTGGATCGGACTATGGTCCGCTCGGGGTCAAGGGAATAGATTAGTGGTCCCTTATGACTACGAGTTTGCATAAACCGAACACCAACTCAAGGTGTTGAGCAAGAAAGGATAGAAAGTGACGAAAGGACGATCGAGGCAGAGGAAGGGATAACTAAACCTAGAGGAATCAAAAACTACGAAACTTAACTACGAAAAATTTAAAAACAGAAAACAGGAAACACTAAAAACGTGTTGAAATCTTCTGAGCCCAAAATGGAAGGGAAAAGCCACGTCGTCGGCGTCGGGCGAGCTTTCGAATTGGGGTCTGCGCGCGTAATCCGACACTCGAGCCGAAAGTTATGGCCAAAATACTATCAAGTGCTAAAGCGGACCCTTTTATCCAAAAATTTGATCGTGAAAGATGTGGAGTCGGATGATTCAACCTAAGAAACCTACCACGACACTTACCTACGAAAAAAAAAGCAGAAAACCTAATTGAAATAAAAATAAAAGCGATGGCGAGACAGATGCAGGACGGGCGCCCAATTAAGCTGGACGGCCGTCTTCTGAGGAAGAAGCGGACGGGCGTTCGAGACTAAGCTGGGCCTTCAGAGAGCGAATAGATACGAGAATAGAGCAGACTTGATTGGACGCGGCGTTCGGTGATACCTGGACGTCCGTCCGGATCAATCTGAGACGAAAAAACGCAAAAGCAGTATCAAAACCGATCTAAAAAAAAAAAAAAAAAAAAACTAATTATCTAACTTAATTTCAAAAAAGGAAAGATTTACTACAGGATCAGATTCCTAACAACTAATCTAACTACTAACTAACTAATTATGAACACAAACAAATAAAATAAAGTCAACAAATTAACTAAAAAAAAAACAAAAACAAAAACAAAAACAAAAACTAGGCAACCGTCCGGTTCCCCGGCAACGGCGCCAAAAACTTGTCACGGATTTTATTAATACGAAATAAACAAGTAATAAAACCGGTTAACCTCAAGTGCAAAGATCGTAGTATAGAGGCTATTCCGGGTCGATCTTACTGGGAACTAGACTGTTGTTAATCCTAGCTTTTGTTTTAACTAACTATGTCACGAATCTAACCTAAACGAATAACTAACCTAAACAAATATGCAAAAAAGTAACTAGACAGGAGGATTGCTCCAATGCTAGGCAAGATTGAAAGCGATAAAAACTAAACTAAAGTAAAGTGAGGAAAAGTAAACTAATCTAGCAATTCAAGTTTTAAGGATTTAAATCGGGTATAACGAACGAACAAGCAATTGATCCACCTATCCTATCAACATTCAATTCCAATTCGGATTATTTCGTGATCTCTACTCAAGTCGTGATTCACCTAATCGAAGGCATAAACTCCTACTCTCGTAGAGGCGAGTTCGTTTCCTAATCTTTTATCTTTCGATGTTAAAGATTACGTCTTTCTAACCTAGGCGTGAAATCTTTCAATTTCTAATCTAGAAAATCAATCTAACAACTCGTTTTTAGTTAGATCGAAGATCCATTCTTTTATCATGGTGATCTAGGGTTGACATGACTCTCATCATATAAACAATCATCAAAGCAAGCATCTTTCGATTAAACATGCAATAAGACATACAAAACATGATAAAAGAAACGAACATGAAATAGATACTCACAGATTAATCACGAATCAAAACTGAATTGTTGAAGGAAGGCTTCACAACGCTTGTTCAAAGAGGATTAGCCTCTTAGCATCCTTTGAAAGCTTGAATTGTTGAATAAAAAGTGCATGAAACTAACTAATCTAATCTAAGAATTAAAGTGCATAAAAGTAGATAAAAACTGTAGAAAAACGCAGCCAAGCTGCCCCCTAGGGTTTAGGGTTGAAATTATATCATTAGGGTGAAAGAAATCCGCTGCTTATATAGAGTTTCAATGTCGGGTGCTACCAGTAACCGCTCCGGACGCCCGTTTGAAGATTCCGGACGCTCGTCCACTATTTTCAGCAACAGCATCCAAACTTGTAACGCTCATATCTCGGGCCTCGTAAGTCGGAATGGAGTGATTCAAAATCCTGTAGAATCCTCTCTTCAAGACCTACAACTCTTATCTTGAGGTCCAGAGTCAAATCGGTTGTTATCATATCAAGAACTGCGTTGGAAGTTCAGCGCTACCCGGAATCCTGATTTTCTTCCTCTGGACGCTCGTCCAGTATCTCAGACGTTCGTTCCTTTAGCCTTGAACTTGTGCCAGACGTTCGTTCATCCAGCGCCCCAAACTCTCTGTATCAAAATACTTCCCTGGGCGCCCGTCTGCTTTATCAACGCCCGTCCACTCTGGACGGGACCCGACGAACGTCCATATGTCTTTGTAACTTCGATTTCTTGATCTTTATCTCCTCCTTCTTCCATCTTTATCCTTCTTTCCTCGTCTCTTTCTTGATTTAGCTCGAATTATATCAACATTTGATCATCAATTCAGCCTCCAACATGTACCTACATGACATAAAAAAACACCGCAAAACGTAACACAATCCAAATACTCGTAAAACCATAATTAAAACACATACACAAACTCATTTTGCAAATAAACTAATCAAAATCTTACTTGCTTAATAAATCATTTAAACACTCGTTTTCTATGCAAATTATACAAATACGGAGGAAATCATTATCAAATATAACGTTAAAAACCGTATAAAAATACCCTTAACACCGGGTTGACCTTGACTTCGCCTGGCATGGCGTAGTCTGCCAACGTACGTCTATTATCAGCGGCCATTATCACAAAATCAGTGATTTCTCTTGCTAGTTGTTCTTCAAGATCTCGCCGCTCGGCTCTGCGCGAACCGCGAGCGGAAATTCCGCTGTTTGGCGGACTACGGTTCGCTTCCGGGTCGAGGATGTAAATTAACGGTCCTTTTGACTCCGAGTTTGCATAAACCGGACCAAAAACAAGTGGAACAAAACCTAAAAACTAAGAAAGTAAAAACCTAAACTAAAAATTAAAAGCCTAAAGAGAAGAGCAGGAAAGAAGAAAAGGAAACAAAAGTGTTGAGGAAAACAAGACCAGACGGACGTCCAAAAGATTGGACGGGCGTACCGATGAAATTGAGATCGGACGGGCGTTTAGTAATTTAAACGCTCGTCTATGACGGACGGAATCTCTGAACGGGCGTCCAAAACTTATGGGACTTCGTCTAAGTGAATAAAACGAACAGAATTGATAATTTTCAGCCGGACGGGCGTCCAATATCCAGACGCCCGTTTGCTCACGGGAAAACTTAGAACAGAAGTAGGAATTTGCAGAGAATAAAAGAAGGCAAGAAAGAACGTCAGAAAAGCGAAAGAAGCAGAAGATCTAACTCCAAGAAAACTACTAAGGAAAGTTTTAAACCCTAATTATCTACTTAACAACTACCTAAAACAATTATCAACTAAAGCAGAATTTGAAACGAAATAAAGCAGGAAAAAACAAGCAGAAAAAAGTAAAACGAAAACAAAAACTAGACAACCGTCCGGATCCCGGCAACGGCGCCAAAAACTTATCACGGATTTTATCGACACAAAATAAACAAGTAATAATCCGGTTAACCTCAAGTATAAGGATCGTAGTAATAGCGGTTAATGCCGGGTCGATCATACGGGGAACTAAGCGATTGTGATTTCTAGTTTTATCTAACTAACCTATGTCACGATTACTAAGCTAAATAGCGGATAAAACTAAATGAATACTGAAAATTAAACTTAACTAAAGCGTAAAAGCGGATGAAGAAGAGATGATCTAAAGCCGGAAGGATACGGTCTGCGAACCAATTTAAACTAACTAATCTAAGATGCTGAGATAAAAGTAAACTAACTAGACAAATTCAAGCTTTTAAGGATTTAAATCAAATTTATAACGAGCAAAGCGAGGATTGATCCACCTATCCAACAAGCATTGATTTCCTATCTCGATTATATTGCGTTTTATCTAGGTTGTGATTCACCTCACCTAAACATGAACCTAATTCCTTAGAAAGTTCATCTATTAATCTATTATCTTCCAATGTAAGATTAACGCGTTTTCTAACCAAAGGTGCAAACTTTGTGTTTATAATCTAGTAATCAAACCTATTAACTTCCGTTATGAAAGATTCGAATTACTATTCTTATTCATGGTGATCTAGGGTTTATTAAGACTTCCATCAACAATAAACAATCAACACATGCACATCTTCCGATATAAGAGCAATTTAAACATGAATAAGCATGAATAAGAAACAACCTTTATTAAAAACTCACAAAGTATAATCGAAGAAAACGAAATCAACAATTGTTGGGCGGCTTCACAATACTCGTTTGATGAAGCTTTTAGCCTCTGAACATCCTCGGCAACTCAAATTTGCGAAGCGATTGCATAAAAAGTAACTAGTTTTTAATCTAAACTAAGAGCATAAAAGCTGGAATAAAAGATGAAAACGCAGCCTAAAGCCGCCCCTAGGTTTAGGGTTTTAAATAATGAGTGTATGATCCTCTTTTGTGGAGAAAAGCGCCGCCTATTTATAGAGATTTGAGGCGGTTTCACTAAGTCGGCATTGCGGACGCCCGCCTGGTAGGGTGAGCGCCCGTCCATTCTTCATATGAACTTCAAATCGGGCGAGTCATGACCAAGCGCTTCGTCCAGGCGGGCGTCCGCCAGCGTCCAAACATCACGAATCAACTTCCCATCCCCGGACGCTCGTTCAATTCCATCGACGCCCGCCCACCGACGGGACACGACGCCTTGATCCAATTTGACTGATTTGATTTCTTTATCTTTATCTCCTTTTAATTCAATGTAAATCATCATTATCTCTTCCTCTTTAATCAAATCCGACTTGATCATCTTTGAATCACCTCTTGAGCTCGACTTTGTGCTTCTATGACACATAAAAATATCGCAAAATGTAATATCGCTCAAATAATCATAAAAACATAATTAAAACACATAAATTAATCCTATGTTGCGAATAACTTAGTTAAAACACCATTTGCTCGATAAATCCATTAAACGCTCTTTTCTTATACAAATTCATACAAATATGAGAGAAAATAACATAAAATATAGCGTTATAAATCGTATAAATTCACCCTTAACACCCATAGTACATCATCCAATTTCAAACTCCAGTCTTTTCTATGACTGTTGACCGTCTTTTCCAGGATTTTCTTTATGCTTTGGTTGTTCCTTTCAACCTGACCACTAGTCATCGGGTGATATGGTGTGCCAGTTTTATGACGAACACCATACTTTTCAAGCACTTTCTCTAAGGGTCGGTTGCAAAAATGTGTCCCTTCATCACTAATCAAGGCACGTGGACATCCAAATCTCACGAAGATGTTCTTTTTTAAGAATTTCATGACCGTCTTATGATCATTGTGAGAAATGGATTGAGCCTCCACCCATTTCGACACGTAATCCACGCAGACTAAGATGTATTTGTTACCACAAGATGATGGGAATGGTCCCATAAAATCGATACCCCATACATCAAAGACTTCGCATTCTAAGATGGGTTTCAATGGCATGTCAAAACGCCTTGTCAGAGTACCGGTTCTTTGGCATCTATCACACGCTTTATAGAAAGCTTCTGTATCTTTAAAGATCGTAGGCCAATAGAAACCGGATTGGAAGATCTTAGCAACGGTTTTCCAAGGACCAAAGTGACCTCCGGTGGGTCCTTTGTGGCCTTTGCTCAATAATATCGCTACGTTTGCTCGAATTCTGGAACACATCATCTAAGCAGTCAATCTTTACAGATCTTAAACAGATAAGGTTCATCCCAAACGAAAGATTTCAAATCAGAGAAGAACTTTTTCTTCTCCTGATAGGACAATTCTGGATCGAGATATCGGGAATGAAGGTAATTGACAATGGAAGAATACCATGGAACATCTGGAGCGCAGCCATCGATAAGCATAATGTTTTCTAGAGGAAAGTAAAGATCTATATCATCTGGATCATCCTTTTCCTCACTTAACATTCTCGAAACATGATCCGCCACAACGTTTTCACTGCCCTTTTTGTCTTTAATTTGAACGTCAAACTCTTGTAGGGTCAGTATCCAACGCAGTAGGCGCGGTTTGGCCTCTTTCTTAGTCATCAGATATCGCAAAGCAGCGTGATCAGTCCACACAATCACTTGAGCTCCTAACAAGTAACTACGAAACTTGTCCATAGCAAAGACTACGGCCAATAATTCCTTCTCAGTAGTCGTATAGTTAACTTGAGAAGGATTCAATGTGTGACTGGCGTAATAGATAGGCTGGAATTTCCCTTTGAATTTTTGTCCTAGAATAGCACCAACTACATAGTTTGATGCGTCGCACAAAAGCTCGAAAGGTAGATTCCAGTCAGGCGATATAAGAATTGGAGCAGAGATTAAACGGTTTTTAAGCTCCTCAAACGCTTGCTTGCAGTTTTCATCGAAATCGAACTCAACGTCTTCCTTAAGTAAAGTAGAAAGGGGCTTGGCTATCTTGGAGAAGTCTTGAATGAATCTTCTGTAGAAACCGACATGTCCAAGAAAGCCTCTCACTTCACGCACATTCTTGGGATAACTCATCTTCTCGATAGCTTCTACTTTTGCCCTGTCTACCTCAATACCTTTGGCGGAGATCTTGTGGCCAAGAACTATTCCCTCATCTACCATGAAATGGCATTTTTCCCAATTGAGCACTAAGTTCTTTTCCACACATCTGGATAACACTTGATCTAGATTGTCAAGACAGTCGTCGAAGGACTGACCAAAGACCGAAAAATCGTCCATAAAGATTTCCATGCACTTTTCTACTAGCCCGTCAAAGATAGCCAGCATACATCTTTGAAATGTAGCTGGGGTATTGCAGAGACCAAATGGCATTCGCCTGTAGGCGAATGCACCATAAGGGCAGGTGAAAGTGGTCTTTTCTTGATCAGCTGGATCAATGGGTATTTGAAAATATCCTAAATATCCATCCAGGAAGCAGTAGAATGCGTGCCCTGCCAGACGCTCAAGCATCTGGTCAATGAATGGAAGGGGAAAGTGATCTTTCATGGTTACCTCATTGAGCTTTCTATAATCGATGCATCTACGTAACGTTGACAAGTCTCAATGCTATTTCTTCTCCCTTCTCATTCTTCTCAATTGTAATTCCACCTTTCTTGGGAACTACGAGTCGGGAAACCCATTCACTATCGGTGATGGCATAAATGATTCCCTTGTCCGTAAGTTTGATGATTTCTTTCTTAACCACCTCTTGCATATGAGGTTGAGCCTCCTGGGTCAGTGTCTAACAACACATTTTGAACCCTCATTAGTCTTGATCTTATGCATACAGATGTCAGGAGATATCCCTCTGATATATCCTACTTGCCATCCAAAGGCTTTTTCATTCTTTTTCAAGACGTTGATTAATTTCATTTCCTCTAAACGAGACAACTTGGCAGATATAATCAAAGGAAGCTTGTCACCTTCTCTTAGAAACACATACTTCAGATGTTTAGCCAACGGCTTCAACACCAAATCTGCAGGGGGGTCTTCTAAACTTGACTTAAGATCTCCACTTTTCAACTCAACATCGCTGAGTTTACTTAGTGGTCCCACTGCCAAAGCTTCTTCTTTCAACAACTTATCCTTAAATTCAACTTCTAACTGCTCTAGACTTACCACACCATGATTATTCAAATTATCAACCAATCGCTCAAATTCAGTTGTAACAGCCATGACTTGCTTTTCCATGAAATCATCGAAGTCATCAGACATATCCTCAATGGAAAAACCGGTTGGAGGACCAGAGGGTACTTGAATGGATTTGGAGACATTCTAGCTTACCTCTTGATCACCAACACGTATCGTCACTCGCCCACCATCGCAGTCAATGAGGGCTCTAGCTGTAGACAGAAAAGGTCTTCCAAGTATCAGGGGGACATTTTCATCCTTTTCAATGTCTAGGACGTACCAGTCAACGGGAAAGGTAAATCTATCGATTTGAACAAGTACGTCTTTTAAGATTCCCGTTGCTTTCTTCGAAGATCTATCGGTGAATTGCAAATTCATGGTAGTGGGTTCTAGAAGATCAATTAAACCCATTTGTTGCAATACGACAATGGCATGAGGCTTATAGATGCACCAGGTCACACAAAGAGTTAGGAAAGACCAGGCCTCCATTAACACCGTAAGCATGAACTTTCCAGGTCACCTCTCTTGGTTGGTAGGTTTTCATAATTGATCATTGAACAATCCTCACCAATCAGCCTCTCCATGTCTGACAACTTCCTTTTTGAAGAAACAACATCCTTGATGAATTTTGTATACTTAGGCATTTCAACCAAGACCTCTGATAATGGAAGATTCACCTGAGTATTTTTCAAAAGATTCAACACCTTTTCATACTTCTTATCTTCACTCAAAGGATGTTGCTCTTTCTTGGTGGAAATGGAAGCTCTTTGAGATCACGAGAAAAGACTTTCTTGAAGATGCAATCGTGACTTTGTCTTCCGGATCTTTCCACGAACAGCTTTTTCAATCTTTTTATTAGTCGGGGATCAAATTTTCCTCGACTTCCACTTGTTTCTTCATTCCGCAGGGGTTCAGCCACCTGAGGACTTCCAGCTTTTTCACCTCTCAGGGGATCAGCCACCTGAGTATTCTCTTTCGGCCAAGGGGAGTGTAGGTGCGCAGCTTCCCCTCCTGCCTTAACAATGGCAGGAGGGGCTAGTGGTTTCCCTGGTGGGAAGGACCACTAACTTGAGTACCGCTTCTTAAATTCATTGCACTGGCCTCCTCTCTACCGTATGGAATTGATGGTACGAGGTCAGTACATTGACCATTGTTCAAATCGGTTTGGCAACTTGACCACCCTTTGGATTTTTCTCAGTGAAACTGGGCAATTGCCCTGGGGGTCTTGAAGCTAACTGCTCAGCTAGTTGCCCAATTTGTCTCTCAAGATTTTTCATTGATCTATTTTGCTCCTCCCTAAAGAAGTCCCATTGAGCTTTGATATCACTTGAGTACGAGGGGCCTTGAGAGTTTTGGAAATTTTGAGAATAGAGTGGTGGGCGAATTTGGACAAAGAGGATTAGAATTGGCGGGCCAATTCGATTGAACCTTTGATTAGAATTGGAAAAATTGGATTTTGTTTACGAGGAAAACTGTGGTTTTATTGAAGTTTTGATTCGATTGAAATTAGAATTTGGATTGAAACTTGAAGATTGATTGAACCCTTGGTTTTGGAGATTATTCGCGGCGGCGATTGAACCTTTGATTGTTACGCCATAGAATGCATTTACTTGACTCTTTGTCCGTTCATAGGACGAAACGAGAAATGTGCCCACTTCGTCACAATTCGACATGTGACTTGATTATACTCATCCATAATCATGAACGGCATTCACTTGATAAGGTGCAGGGGGATTGAATTGACACTGGCCAATCATGTGGCCAGTCTGACAGCAGCTCTCACAATAGAGAACCTGAGGGTTCTGTGGAAAGGAAGAAGTTTGATTCATCTGATTCGAAACTTGAGAAGTTGACATCTGCTTCTGCAGCATGGCGATCAAACTTTGCATGTTTACCTCCTCGACCTTAGGAGGAGGAGGTGCTTGAATGGCTTGATAAGAGGGAGCATAGTTATATTTGGCAATGTCCTCGAACAAAGTGCCACCTCCCCTCATCAGCGTTTTCTTCAAAACGCCCCACGGATGAACTATTGACCATGCCTTTGTAAGCTCGGTCAATCCACTAAAGAAAGTGTTGACTTGCCTTTCTAGTGGCAAGCCATGGTGGGGACACTTTCTAAGCAGAGACTTGAATCTTTTCCAACTCTCGAAAAAGGATTCATTCTCTTTCTGGTAGAAAGTGAATATCTCATTTAAACACTGGGCTGTCTTTGAAGGTGGGAAATATTGACTCAAAAATTCTTTTTCAAGTTCAGACCAGGTGGTAATAGATTCAGCGGGGAGAGAGGTATACCACTCTTTAGCTTCTCCCTTTAAAGAAAATGGGAACAGTTTCAGTTTTATAGCATCATCGCTTACTCCTTGGATGCGTGTGGTACCGCATATCTCTAAGAATGTATGTAAGTGAGTATGGGGGTTTTCTGACTGATAACCGTGGAAAATAGATGCATCTTTGCATCATCCGAATAAGTCCCGGCTTTAGCTCAAAGGTGCGTGCGATTATGGTTTGGGATAACGATGAGCGGGCTGACTTTGACTTCGCCTGGCATGGCGTGAGTCCGCCAGCGTCGTCTATCTTCGGTGACCATAATTATGAAGTTTTCGAATTCTTCGGCTAAACGATCCTCTAAATCTTGATCGGCTTCTTCAGAAGGGGCCGCAAAATGGATTTTTCGCCTGTTTGGCCGGACTATGGTCCACTCTAAGTCAGGGGTATATAGTAATGGTCCCTTTTGACTTCGAGTTTGCATAAACTGAACCAAAATCAGGTGGTTGAAGCCTAAAAACGAAGAAATTAAAAGCCTAAACTAAAAATTAAAGCCTAATAAAAGAAAAGAAAAGAAAAGAAGAAAAAGAAACAAAATTATTGTAGAAGAAAGGAACCAGACGGACGTCAAAAGTGCAGACAAAGGCGTCGGATGGAATTTAAGCTGGACGGGCGTTTGGTGGTCCAAACGCTCGTCTGCAGGGCAGAAGACTTGGACGGGCGTCCAAAACCTATGGACGCTCGTCTAAGTGAGCAAAAACGATTCAAGATGAAAATTTTCCAGCAGACGGGCGTCCAAATGTCCAGACGCCCGTTCGGTAGCGGGAAAACAAGAACAGAGCAGAAAAAAAAACAGAAAAGAAGAAGAAAGACAGAAACAGAAAGAGGAAACGGATTGAAAGGAAAAACTAATCACGAGGGAACTACAAAGGGAAGACCTTAAACCCTAAACTAAAACCCTAATTACCTAATTAAAAATCTACCTAAAATACGAACAAAAACGATTAAACACAGGAAAAAAAACAAAACAAACACTAGGCAACCGTTTGGTTCCCCGGCAACGGCGCCAAAAACTTGTTCACGGATTTATCTAATGCAAAATAAACAAGTAATAATATTTATAAATCCGATATACCTCAAGTGCAAGGATCGTAGTAAAGAGGTTGATACCGGGTCGATCTTACGGGGAACTAACGATTGGTAACCATAGTCTTTGTTTAACTAACTATGTCACGAAAACTAACCTAAACAAACAAATAAAACTAAAGCGAGGTCGAAAGTAAAGATAACACGAATGTAAAACTGGACAGAAGAATGAATCTAAAGCCAGGGAAAATACGGGTTGCGAACAATTTAAACTACAACTAAACCTAAGATGCAATAAGAAGATTTAATTAAACTAAACAATTCAAGTTTTAGGGGATTAAATTCAAATTATAATGAGCAAACGAGAAATTGATCCACCTATCCAATCAACATTCAATTCCTAATCAGATTAATTCGTGACTTCTAACCAAGTTGTGATTCACCTCATCTAAAGTACGAACCCTAATTTCTTAGATAATCCATCTATTAATCTCTATCTTTCGATCTAAGATTAACGCTTTTTCTAACCAAAGATGTGAACTTTAACGTTTCTAATCTAGAAATCTAACCTATTAACTCTCGTTATATAGATCAAATAACTATTCTTTTATCATGGGGATCTAGGGTTTACATGACTTTCATCAAAGTAAAACAATCAAGCATGCACATCTTTCGATATAATTGCAATAAACATTCAAACGACTTGTATTAAAGAAACATGATAAAGAAGCAACTTGTATTAAAAACTCACAAATTAATCAAGATTTGAATCTGAATAGTTGACGGATAGGCTTCACAATGCTCGTTCAAGGGCTTTTAGCCTCTAAGCATCCTCTTGAAAGCTTGGAATTGTTGAAGAAAAGAACATAAAACTAACTAATTTAATCTAGGATATAATTGCAATAAACATTCAAACATGATAAAGAAACAACTTGTATTAAAAACTCACAAATTAATCAAGATTTGAATCTGAATAGTTGACGGATTGGCTTCACAATGCTCGTTCAAGGGCTTTTAGCCTCTAAGCATCCTCTTGAAAGCTTGGAATTGTTGAAGAAAAGAACATAAAACTAACTAATTTAATCTAGGATTTAAGTGCATAAAACTGAAGGAAAAGTATGTAAAAACGCAGCCTGAGCCGCCCCTAGGATTAGGGTTTTGAGTAATGTGTAATTCGTATCCTTAATGTGGAAAAACGCAGCTGTATTTATCGAAAGGCTTCACAATCCTTTCGATATAATTGCAATAAACATTCAAACATGATAAAGAAACAACTTGTATTAAAAACTCACAAATTAATCAAGATTTGAATCTGAATAGTTGACGGATAGGCTTCACAATGCTCGTTCAAGGGCTTTTAGCCTCTAAGCATCCTCTTGAAAGCTTGGAATTGTTGAAGAAAAGAACATAAAACTAACTAATTTAATCTAGGATTTAAGTGCATAAAAGCCGGAAGGAAAAGTATGTAAAACATGGCTGAGCCGCCCCTAGGATTAGGGTTTTGAGTAATGTGTAATTCGTATCCTTAATGTGGAAAAACGCAGCTGTATTTATAGATGTCAAAGTCGGCTGTGCTGAGGCGGTGGAAGGACGCCCGTCCAGCTATCTGGACGCTCGTTCACTCAGCTTTGGACATCCTTCAGACGCCCGTCCACTTCAGCGTCCAAACTCTCTGAATCAACTTTCTCCTCTTGGATGCTCGTCCAAATCTTGAGGCCTTTCGTCCACTCTCGGCGCTTGATTCAAGCCACGGGCGCTTGATCCGAGAGATCGACTTAATCTTGATTTTTCCATACTTATCTCTTTTTCATCAATCCAAATCATCATTATCTCCTCTATCATCAATGTAATTCGACTATTATCTCTTTTTGATCATCATTTGAGCATCAAACATGTACCTATAACACATCAAAACATCGCAAAACATAATATCATCCAAATAATCATAAAATCAAAATTAACCTATTTTGCGAATAACTCATTAAAAATCTCATTTACTCAATAATTCCATTAAACACTCGTTTCTTATGCAAATTTATACAAATATGAGGGAAATTATCATAAAATATATCAATATAAATCGTATAAATTCACCCTTAACAAATGCCAAGGAATCAACTTTACGGGACTTGCATGTGTTTCAAAATATCAAAGTGAAAAGAACTTAGACAAGTGAATGTAATTACTTGACTCCAAAAAATCATGAAACGGAGTGAGTGTGTGGTGAATGACGACGACTTATACTCAGTACGGTTACCGGTTTGGAATACCGGACAAACGACTGCACACAATCTTGCCCTTCCTAGAGTCTCCACTAATCGAGGTTCACCAGGGCCAAAGATCCGGTCAGGTAGGACTTTAAAGGTTATAACGTTAGGCTCGGATGGGGGTTATCGAAAGATAATTTGGGACTGGAGAAAAGAAGGCACGAGTGAACCTAATCATTGCGTGTACTCCCTCAACTCGAACATAGAAAACCACCAAACTTCTTTCGAATTTCCATTAGAACAACATCCAAACTCAACATCATATTAAATAATACGCATACTCCTTTTCCGGCTTTCTTTGGTTCGGCTTTATTCTTTCTTTTTTTTTTTTAACAAACTTTTCTTTCGAACCAAAGGCCACATCGAAGATTCCCTCGAGCTCCTCCCCTTCTAGATGTTAGCTCAAAACTCCCTCCTCATATCATTTCACATACTCTCTCCCACCCCA